>WNWU01013802.1:1879903-2035193 GCA_012654045.1 Ptyas mucosa
CACCCTGAGGAGTCCCTCTCTGTGGGAGCGAACTGGTCGGTGGGAGGCTGTTGGTGGCAGAAGGCGGTCCCGTAGATATCCTGGTCCTGTGCCATCGAGCGTTTTAAAGGTGATAACCAACACCTTGAATTGCACTCGGAAGACCACTGGGAGCCAGTGCAGCTTGCGCAGGAGAGGTGTTACATGGGCGTAACGAGGTGCACCCATAACTACCCGCGCGGCCGCATTCTGGATCAGTTGGAGCCTCCGAGTGCTCTTCAAGGGAAGCCCCATATAGAGAGCATTACAGTAGTCCAGACGGGAGGTAATGAGGACGTGAGTGACTGTGTGCAAGGCATCCCGGTCCAGAAAGGGACGCAACTGGCGGATCAGGTGAACCTGATAGAAAGCCCCCTGGCTACGGCCATCATGTACTCTTCTAAAGACAGCCGTGAGTCCAGGAGGACGCCCAGATTGCGAGCCCTCTCTGTGTGGGGCAAAGATTCACCCCCAATAGTCAGCCATGGCACCAGCTGACTATACCGGGATGCCGGAAGCCACAGCCACTCGGTCTTGGAAGGGTTGAGCTTGAGCCTATTTCTCCCCACGCAGACCCACATGGCCTCCAGGCAGCGGGACATCATATCAAGGGCATCATTGGGGTGGTTTGGGGTGGAGATGTACAGCTGGGTGTTGGAATATGTTTTGGAATTGATCTTAGCAAAGCATAGTTGCAACTGGAGAGATCAGTGTGGATTCTCTTCACTTTAGTGAAGTCATATAGTATGGGAGCTATTTGAACATCTCTGCAATCTGGATTAGTACTGTACATACAAGCAATGCAATACATTTCAGCATACTATTTATTTACCTGTGGTAAAAAGACTAGTACTATATCTACAATATTAGGATTTACCCAAGAAAATATGGATATAAAGTGTCATACTATTGATCAATAGATAAAGAGATAGATAGATAGATAGATAGATAGATAGATAGATAGATAGATAGATAGATAACATGGATTTTACTCTGTCATGGCCTTGCCAATATGCTTACATAATAGCAATAGCAATAGCACTTAGACTTATATACCGCTTTACAGTGCTTTACAGCCCTCTCTAAATGTTTAACAGCATATTGCCCCCAACAATCCGGGTTCTCATTTTACCGCCCTCCGAAGGATGGAAGGCTGAGTCAACCTTGAGCCTGGTGAGATTTGAACTGCCAAATTGCAGACAGCCAGCAGTTAGCAGAAGAAGCCTGCAGTACTGCACTCTAACCACTGCGCCACCGTGGTTCATAACATACATTTAATCCTCATTTGTGTACTGCAGTCACTAATCATAAACCAGAGAATCTTGGTTCACTTGGTATCAATAGCACAGCCCTAACAACAAGAGGATGAGTTTCTATGGTGGATGATCTATGTCTTCAATTTTTGTTGGAATGGAAAGTGAAATTACTAATCCAGCTTCATCCAGATGAGGTCTGTAGATCTAGGCTAGAATTCTTTCAGAAACGAGGAGGCTTTGGATATTATGAATCTGAGGTTACCTTTGACACTTCTAGAGAATAGCTCTATTGGAGATCTTCTGGTCATGGGGACCAGCATATCAGCACACACAGAACTTTCTGCAGAAGCACAGAACTAATGAGATTTAAGGTCATTGATTTTATTGGATAATGATTTCTATCCCAAACATTTTTTAAAATGCCTAAAATATGCATATTCACATAACAAACATATCTAATAATATAAATCTTGTTGAAAGAAAAAGTTCTTACAAAACAAAATCAGTTAAAGATATGCTGTTAGCAGAATTGAATGAAGATATGGTATGTATTGTTTCGTGCCAAAGTAATCATTTTAGCTAACTACATAAATGATCTCCCTCATTGTCAGTATCCAGAAGATTTTCACAGATTCTTCGGAGGCAGACATCGTTAAACCATCTATGTCAGGTATTTTATCTTTCTTTTAATTATAAGTTTATTTTGTTCCTCAGCAAGCACACGTATGTTAGTTCTCAGATAAATTCTTTACATGCATTTGAGAAATCAAAACATTTACATGGGATTTGGTCACTGATTTGAAAAAGCATTCAGAGTTAAATGAAGCAGAAAAGCCATACCTGCTTGCTGATTTAAATTATTTTCCATATTCTAGGAAGAATTGCCTATCCATGATGACTAATCTCTGCATGCAATTTCTAGAACCCCAGAGAGCAGGCCTCAAATAATAGCTGCTAGGAAGCAAATGTAAAAGAGGACTTATACCCTTATATCAGCCTAAACACTTGGCTGTTTCAACAAATCGGCTGATTCTGATTCTTGGGTTTTTATTATTTATTTGTCCCTCTTTTAATTGGTTTTAATTAGGATTTTCCTTTATTATTGTATGTTTTTTAATTTGTGTTTGCCGCCCTGAGTCCTTTGGGAGAAGGGCGGCATATAAATATTTGTAAATAGATAAATATCCATTCACTGAATCCTAAAAATTATCTGACTGGCCTCTGGCAGATCCAGAATGCTGAACTAAATAGAATTTTGATTAGATTTGTAATATTGCTTCTGATATTTTCCCATTTTATAGACCTCTTTCCTTGCTGTTATCTAACTAGAGAGTTACAGCAAATTGTAAAGGAAACATGTTGAAAATAATATTTGCATTATCTTGCTGTCCCAGTTTTCCCCCATTTCATCAATCGTTTATCTTCCCTTTATGACCAAATAGAGATATAAGCAGTTTATGAGCACTTTGAGTAAAATTGTCTTTCTCCAATATTTTGAATAGCCTCTAACTTACTACTACATTGAAATCTTTAGTAGCAGTAGCAAAAGCAATGTGGATAGTTGCAGTGAAGTTCCCCTCAGCCTTCCTTCGGAATGGGCCAACTTGCTGCAGCCAACTCCCCACGGCCAACTCACCATTGCTAACTCGCCTCAGGACAACTCACCATGGAACAATTGAACAATTCAATTTAATTATTTAAAATAAATTTTAAAAAATTAATTTTTGTCATTCACATTTCATTTTGTCCCTCCTTTTGCATCCTTTCTTTAATGATTCTATTCCACCACTTCTTTGATATTAGTGTAAGTCTTGTCCTGCAGCGAGTTGGCCGCAGCAAGTTGGCTGGGGCAAGTTGGCTGTGGCGAGTTGGCCGTGGCAAGTTGGCCATGGTGAGTTGTCATAGATCCTCCACCTTACTAACTTAAAATACCAAATAGCATTTGCATGGATTGAATGGAAATACAGGCAGTTCTATTGAGTAAGTCCATTGTCATGCATGAAGGTCCTATCTCAGACTTAAGTTATAAACACTCTCTAATGTTCCACTCCCACCTCCCTTTCTATGTACATGTGACCAGTTACTGGTCAAAATGTTGAAAGAAGTTCATTCAGTTTTATTAGTATTTGACCTGCTTTGAGATAGAGCCTAGTTCCAATATTGAAATTGTATGTATGTATGTATGTATGTATGTATGTATGTATGTATGTATGTATTTATTTATTTATTCGCATTTCTATGCCGCCCAACTCCCAAGAGACTCTGGGCGGCTTACAACAAAGAATAAAACAATGCAAACAATATTATTTGGGCGCTGTACTTACTATAGATTTGTGAGGATTTCAGATACTGTTTCAATTATTTTGAAATTGTGAATGAATATACTATTTAAATCATTGTGATCATTTCAAAAATGAAGGTCAAGATACAAATAATCTGAATTTAAGGTACATAATGAAGAATCTGGTTATTCTCCAAATGACGAAAGAGCCTTTTTCCCCAAATGAAAAGAAGCAGAAGTATAGTATTACCGTACCTTAAATTTAGAACTGAGGTCTCTAATTTGTATTAGGAAAAGTTATATTCAAATTACTTACTGCACTCCATGACTTTTCCAGAGCCCAAGGAGAAAATCACCTTAGCAGAACCCTACCACAAAACCATATAAAGGGATAATGTGATATTATCTAAGGTAATAAACTCTAAGCTAACGAGTTGTTTAAATTGGATTATAGGCATCAAGAACTGTGATCCACAGTGCAGACATTACATTCCAAATGCTGGAAGATTGGAGGAATGTGGATCTTAATAGTATCACTAAACAAACACTGTACACCATGGAAGATTCGCAAGAGGAGCACAGGAAACTTATAATACAATGTAAGACTTTAAGACTTTCAACTAAGAGAAATTTGCTCCAAATGTTAACAAAACAGAATGTACCAGCATTGTTGTTTCCAAAATCAGTTGATAAAAGATTCTGACACCCCCCCCCCACACACACACACACATACACACCTCGTCTGAATCAGTGGTGGGTTGCCCCCAGTTCGGTCCGGTTCTATAGAACCAGTAGTAAAACTGGTGGGAGGCTCTGCCCACCCGCCACGACGTCATCATGAGTGATCTGCGCATGTGCAGAAGCTTCTGCGCAGGAGCGTGCGTGCATGGGTACGTGAAGCAAGCACGGGCGCACGCTCCTGTTGTGAACCAGTAGTAAAGGTAAGTACAACCCACCCCTGCTCTGAATGTGATGATAGCGCAGATGACATGGGAGAAATATTGGTTGCATAACATTTTCTCTGCTTTCTGTTACAATTTCTCTTTGTTCTGCAGCAACTTATCTATCACAATGCGAAGTAGAGTAGGGGAGAACACTTCCGTACAAGGGTTTTATTATGCAATTTGGGTATATTTACTAAAAGCAAATCCTATAATATTTAATTGTTAATGATAACCACACATAAAGTTGCTATCTGAATTCCCTGTGCCATTTCTGCCTCTTTAGATGCAGTTGTAAAACTTAATGGTACCTAGATTCATATTTCCTTAATACCACAGGAAAGTGGCTCACATGAACTTTAGCATTTCTTACTTATAACATCCCAAAACCTGTTTCCTCCAATTACCACTTTACAATTCCTTTTAAGCAAACATTTTTTTATGACTATATCCTAGCTGCACTTTAAGAAATGATTTCATCTTTCATTCTTCCATGAAACAGTATCTTTGAATGTACGCCCAATTAAAAGCTGTGCAGATTAGGTACTTTCCAAGTACGCAGAGACTTGGACTGGAGGTTCCTTATATGGATAATAACCTCTACAAAGAACCTGCATTTGATGGCAAGGCTGGGCATTTTCCTGAATGGTTCAGGATGCTTCTGTTTCAAGGAAGGATGCTTGCTGGATACCATTTCAGCTCAGTTTTCAGAGTGAAGAAACATGTAATGAATTTTTAACTAGTAAGGATTTAGTATAGGACTGCGGTTGCGACAAGTGAATATTTCACTGATATGCAATACAGTAAAGAATTATTTTTAAAAACCTTACAAGATTTTTTAAAAATAAGAACATCAGGAGGATGGAAGGCTGAGTCAACTTGAGCCTGTCAGGACTGAACTCCTGGCAGTGGGCAGAGTTAGCCTGCAATACTGCATTCTAACCACTGTGCCACCACGGCTCTTTCAGGTATATCTCATAATCTCAGTTAATCCCAGTGCATAGGGGAGAAGTCAGATCTTAAGTGGTTTTTGGAAGGTTAAAAGCAGGTGTAGTTCCACTTACCTTTACTACTGGTTTGCAGTGGGAGCGCGCACACGCACGCTTCTGCACATGCGCAAAAGCTTCTGCACATGCTCAGATCACCCATGATGACGTTGTGGCAGGTGGGTGGAGCCTCCCACCAGTTCTATAGAACCGGATCGAACCGGGAGCAACCCACCACTGGTTAAAAGGGTGGAGGCTTGGCAAGCCTCAGAAGGAAGGGTCTTCCAAACAGCAGGGACTGCTATGGAGGAGGCACAATTCCTAGGTCCTATAGCCGTGATGGCGAACCTATGGCACGTGTGCCACAGGTGGCAGGCGGAGCCATTTCTGTGGGCACGCAAGCATTGCCCTAGCTCAGCTCCAGCACACATGCGTGCGCTGGCCAGCTGATTTTTGGCCCTTCTAGTCCACCGGGAGTCGGGAAACAAGCCATTTCCAGCCTCCGGGTGGCCTCTGGGTGGGTGGGGATGGCAGTTTTTGTCCTCCCCAGGCTCAAGGAAGCCTCTGGAGCCTGGGGAGGGCGAAAAACAGGCCCACGGGTCATTGCGTGCCAAAAGCGGGGGTCGTGCAGGCGGGTCACGCACGCATGACCCCCGCTTTTGGCACGCAATGGCAAAAAGATTAGCCATCACTGTCCTATAGGATAGCAACATTTAAGTTAGGGGACTAGAAATGTACCCACTTATCCAATCTGGTAAAACAGGTTAGGTGTCCTTAGGGCAGTGTTTCTCAATCTCAGCGAGTTTAAGACCTGTGGACTTCAACTCCCAGAATTCCCCAGCCAGCAAACACTGCCTTAGGGAGAGGTAGTCCTGCATATAACCTGGTCAATGAATGACCAATATCTATAATATTTCAGTAGCAAATACAATTAGCAGGAAGCAACTGTGGAAGGGAGATCTCACCATGTTGTTCTAATTATGAACTTTCAGCCTGTATCTCATTGGCCATTACAGCCTACCTAGAATTACAGTCCATATAAACCTTTGACCTCATCCAACCAGATTCTTATGTTCCTGTGATTTTTAACATGTTTGCAAGGCTGTGTGCTAGTTACAAAACACACCAGTCATGTTTATCTAGAAGTCAGTCAGCTTTTGTCCAGCCTTCACTAGAATTTTATTCATGCATAATTCAAAATATCTGCATTTGTTTATGGAAAGAATGTTTGGGGTTGCAACTTAATAATGCCCTGTTTTGAAAAGGATGCCATTTAGGTGGATCATAAGATAATTTGGACAATTTGCAAGAAAATAAAAAATTTATACCTAGGGCTTATTTTCCTTATGTGTCCTTGAAGACAACCCTGTGCCCAAATAATATCTAAATATCTCACACCATTCTTGAAATCACAGAAAAATGTGTTTTAGGTATTGCAAATAATGGTTGCTGGATTTCTATAGAATGATTCCTGATGGGAAGGTGTTGCCTGTCCTGGATTTAAATAGCCTCTTGATGCATTTCTAAATGAATTTCATGCATGACCTTTTCTGTCTGAAGGGTCAGAGTCTTGATTTAACTGTGGAAGAATGATTCTCAGAATGGAGTCTGACTTTTCCTTACAAATAAACAATACTGGGAAATGTAAGAAAAATCATGCAAAACTACTGATTATAGGGAACGTGACTAAGAAGGACTTTATATAACCAGAGGTGGTTATAAGCTGGGCAACTGTATAAATATTTTAAATAAATAAATAGGAATAGTCATGAGAAACAATTTAGCTTTTTCACTTCTTAAATATAGCATTAATTTTCTGTTGTTTAATTTAGCTAAGCAATTTATATTCATTCTTCATTTGCTTTCATTTGTCATCTAAGAGACAACACAATTAATGATTTGGATTCCTTGGGTTTTATTTTACCAGTATATCAGGAATTTGATCACCTTTTGGAAGAACAGTCACCCATTGAATCATACATTGAATGGCTGGATTCCATGGTGGATAGATGTGTTGTGAAGGTCAGTAAAACACACAAAGGATGAAAGAAGCTAATCACATGGTGCATAAGACCTCATAAAACCTTTACATGTGGAGCTCTAGATCCAGTACTGGTTAATTTTTATCTAAGAACTGGAGCTGAAGGCAACTTCTTGAAGCAATTTCCAAACTTGAGGATTTTTTCTCCCTTCGGGTCAGGAGACGATAGGTTGGTGATGTCAGCCGCCCATTGGCCAAAGTAGTAGTGCAGGTGTATAGGAAGCTTAACATATTGAGTCAGATCACTGGTCCAATTGCCTCATTGCTGTCTATTTTGACAATCAGCAGCTCCTTGGTCTTTCAAACAGAGATCTTTCTCAGTCAGGAGATGATGGAGCATGCAAATTATGGTTTCTACCAATAAACTACAGCTATCTCTGGCCAAAACTGGAAAGGAATAATAGCTCAGAGTCATTTGGTAGCAGGAACAGGAGTGAGGAGTTTGTAGTAAACTCTTTTTTATTTGAAATATCAATATTGGCATGTGTTATGTTTTTTTCTGAAGCTCTACATGACTTGGACTGTTTTCATATCCATATATCTTTGATATGAGAACTGTAACTGTTCTGTAACAATGAAACAAGTTTATAGTTTTCTTTCCGTACTTTACCCCATGCTCTAACATATTAATTTTTTTGATAATAAGAATTTTATCAGAAAATAACATTTTAAAAAAACGTTATGGGTTGAAAACAACGGCACACCTATTATCTATTCAACTAATTTCAGCAACTTCTTAGCAAAGAAGTTGAGCAATATAACCAAAAATATATATTTTTATAAGCAAAAGGTTTGTTTGCTTTCAGGGCTTGATGGTTTGGGTTTCAAAACTTGCTCTACCAGATCTACTTGCTGTGGGTCACAGTAATTAGAGTAAACTTTTCCAACCCAGATTTAAGTTGTAAGTGATTACTTGCTTGAGACTATAATGGGAACAGAGAAAGAGCATATTGAGTCAGCAATGATTTGGAAGCTCTAAGGTGGCCTACCTTGACTAGATATACTTATTTACCTGGAGCTTATCTGGGTTCATGGGTTTTGCCTGAATTATCTGATACCATTCGGGATTGCTGGAGTACTGCTTTCACTGTACAAATCTACTAGGGCAATCCCAAAATAGAAAAAAAATGGGGAAAAACTCAGCTGACTTGAACAATAATAAAATTGAAATATGACAATAAAATAGGGACACGGTGGCTTAGTGGCTAAGACATATTATTGTCATATTGTCAATTGAAAGGTCAGCAGTTCAATGGTTCAAATCCCTAGTACCGTGTAACGGGATGAGCTCCTGTTACTTGTCCCAGCTTCTGCCAACCTAGCAGTTCGAAAGCACGTAAAAAATGCAAGTAGAAAAATAGGGACCACCTTTGGTGGGAAGGTAACAGTGTTCTGTGCGCCTTTGGTGTTTAGTCATGCTGGCCACATGACCACAGACATCTTTGGACAGCGCTGGCTCTTCGGCTTTGAAACTGAGATGAGCACCGCCCCCTAGAGTCGGGAACGACTAGCACATATGTGCGAGGGGAACCTTTACCTTTATCTTGATTCTTTTCATTGCATTTGCAAACTTATAAATAATGTTAAATGGGAAGTGTTCACTTTCTGAAGATGTTATTCTGAAGGGACTGTCTAGAGGCTCTAGTACCGAAGTTTTCAGAAATACTTTGTATTCCATAAGATTAGGTCACTTGCAATCACCTTTATGACACCTCTTCCTTTTTCCTTAGTTTCAGAAAACATTACTGTATTTCATTCTCTCTTTTCAAGTCTTAATTCATTTTCTTTACCATTTACTTCTCTCACGCTCTTCCATATGCTATCATCATCCTCTTCAGATTGGCCTGCATATATTGACCTCTGTTGCTTATCATGTTTTATCAACTAAGACTTTCATATGACAAAGAAGATATAGATTAGATTACCAGCCTTATACTATTGTGCCAAAAGCAACATTCCCTACTAATATCAAGGCTAGTACCAATCAGATTTGACACATTTTGGCCAACAATTGCAATTTTAGCTAAATAGGCTCATGCTATTCTCTGTTAATAAAGATCTCTAATCTTTGAGTCTAGAGACAATGTTGCAAGCCAACATACCAATGGTGGGTTTCAGATATTATTACCACCAGTTCACCCCGCGCACACACCATGCATGTGGCCAGCCTTCCACGCATGTGCTTTGCTCGTGCGCTCACCTTCAGCACATGCGCCTGGCCTCGAAAACATGGCTAAATAAGACGGCATAGCATTGGGGCAGGGGGGCAGGGGGGGGCGGGCCCACCTGCAATCTCCGCTACCAGTTCGGGTGAACCGGTCCAAACCGGTTCACCCGGAATACTACCTCTGCAACATACTACAGCCTGCATCTCTCCAACAAGAATGTAGCATATGCAAAATATTGACATACACTTCGGATGATACCTTTGTAAGCACATTTTGGATCACTTGTTTCTTTTTATTGACAGGTAGCTGCAAAAAGACCAGGTTACCTGAAGAAAGTGGCCCCGCAGTTCCTCTTGATGTGGTCCTGTTTTGGCACAAGAGTAATTCGGGATATGACTTTGCATAGTGCCCCTAGCTTCGGTACTTTTTTTTTTCCCCCTGAGATTTCAAGAAGAGCAATTTTGCATCATAGTACACACACACACACAAAAAGTGAAGACATTTCATATCTTTCCATGTGTACAAGGTCGGGGAGTACTGTAGCTGTTTTCAAGGAGCAAATGAGCTCCAGTAGAGTTGGAGGCAGTAATAATGGTTACTGGCATTAGTTTTGGAGAAGGAAAATATTCTGGTTTTTTCCGCCACAACCCTAATCCTTTATCCAAATCATCACTTTCTATCACAAGAGAAGTTTTCTTCTCAAAAACTCAAAAACTGTTAGCACCATTATTGGCATATTATAAAAAGATAATAGTTGAAATTAATAATGAGAGGAGTTTGATGATAGAATTTCTTATCCAGATGTTCTGACCTAGGCTTCTCCAAACCGTGAAGCAGACTCCTTATCCCAACAAAAAACCCTATTTATTAAGTTACTGTGAATTCTTCTCATTCACATCCAGCAAAGTCTTTCAAGGGTGAATTTACAGTCACAGACCTTCAAAACTTGGCAAGGAGTCATGGAGAGTCACAAACCAATTAAGCAAACTAATTGTCTCCTGCAAACTCCTCTCCCCTTTCGCTCCTCTTTTATTCCCTCTGGCAGGGCCTGTACATTGTCCACCTGTGCCTTACTCCCAAGTTGACCCTTGTTCTTTAGCTTATTCCCTTCGTCTGGCAACTCTGTGCATGCGCACACTGGGAACAGGCTCCAGCTGTTCATCTGCCTCACTAATGTCTGACTCCGAAGACAGCTGATAACTGGCATACGGCCCTGGCCCATCTCTGCCTCTGACACAGAGCCCTCATCAGAGCCTTCCCCAGACTCCAGGACTGGCCCATGTTCCTCCCCAACCATCTCACTGTCCAAATCTGCTGTCAACTCCGCTGGCTGCTGGTGGGCCACAACATCAGAGAATCTCCCCTTCACTGGGTATTTTCAGTTAGAACCTAGACAGCCATCTGTCAAGGATCCTTTAATTCCATAGGACAAGATATGAAGTCATCAATTTTTGATGTCGGCATGGAGAGAAGAAGAAAACAGTATCAGAATAATACACTTTTTCACATTGTAAAAAAATTGATAACCCTAATGTAGGCAACAGAGAAGTTCAAGTAGCCCCAATTAATGTAAAATAAGCAAATTGAATATTATTAATTAATAAACATGTATAAGATCACAGTGTAAACAATAATTTAATGTCCTTTCATATTATCTTAACATAAATTGATATGGCTATTTTTGCATCTTAACACTGAATTTCTCCCTACATATTATATAGTTATTTGATAAGAGAGATAACTATTAATGTGTAAGGAGAAGTTACAGAGCAACAAGAAAAATCCAGGTAGGCTTGACTGAAAGGCAAACCTACTAGAATATTGTCCTCAAGCACATCCAGGTTTTGACCGAGTTTTAAGTCGGATTTGCTGTTTTTTGCATTTGTTTCAAGTCTGTGGGAGCTGATATATAACAGAAGGTCCAGATTATCAACTTATCAAATCAGATTGAAAAATACAGTCATTAACTCTGCCTGAAATTGATAATTATTATAAAGGTCATTCTAGACATGGCAATTTTCTAGTCCCCCAGGGAAGGGTGCTCTATTTCTTCTGACGCAATCTTCCATAATCTGGTGCTTTGCATATCTGATAAATTTTAACTGCTGATTAGAAAGGCCAAATCCAGTATATCTGGAAGCAGGCCTTTGTAATTAGTATCTTGAGTTAAAAATCAAATGTCATCCATCGTCCATCCTGCATGTAGAGCCAGTATGCCATTCTGCTGAGAGAGCCTGTGTGATGTCAGAGCTAAGGTGCTGTACGAACACCATGAAGATGCATCAGCTGTCAAAATCCCCTGATGTTCTGACCTAGGCTCCCTTAACAAGCAGGCGGCAGGAATTGATCCCGGCAAAACCTCTTTTATTTACACAATTGTGAATTGATCCCAGGAAAACCTCTTTTATTTACACCACTATGAATTATGTTCATTCACAATCAGCAAGGTTTGTCCAAACAGTTTTTCAAAGGAATATTTTTCAACACACCTTATCTCGTTTGGCAAGCTGCCACGTAACTTGTTTCCAATCGCAGTACAAGGCAAACTTGGCACAGAATCTCTCAGAGTCATGGAATGAACGAATTGGTTCCTGCAAAAGCCCACTCCCTGTTTGCTCCTCTTTTATTTCCTATGAGAGGAGCCAATCACCTCCAAGATGTGGCTTTACTCCCGAGTCGACCCTGCTTTCTGAGTTGTTCTTGTCGTCTGACAGCTCTGCGCATGCACACCCTGGGAACAGGCTCCAGCTGTTCTTCTGCCTTGCTGCTGTCTAGCTCCTTCTGTGCCTCTGATGCAGAGGCCTCGTCCGAGCTTTCCCCAGCCCCTAGGACTGGCCCAAGTTCCTCCCAACCTCCTCACTGTCCGACTCTGCAGCCAGCTCCACTGGCTGGTGGCGGGCCACAACACCTGAGCGATTTTGGGCCAGTCCCTCCCTCCAAAGTCATTCTTTAGGAAAAAACAGAACTGCCGCCTACATCACCCTGAGCTCATGGATGGATGGTAAGATAGTCATCTAACAAAACATAAATAAAATTTAGAAGCTGACCAGCTTGCCAGCTGATTCTGCCAGTTTACCAGTTTGAGGAAACAGGACACATGCATTTGTTTTCTTCATGTTAGTTTGCTATTAATTTATCTGTTTTGTATTTTGCATTTTAAAGGCGCCATTATTCTAAACTGAGCACTCAGTTGTCAGAATCAGCAGTGTGCAAGTGTAATAAATAAATGTGTTTCTTCAACTAGAAGGCAATTGATGAGAAGCTGGGGAAGAACAGTTAAGAGATCTGTTTCACACTGCCCAGCGATAGAGCTGAACCAGCGCTATGGAAAGCACCAAATTGAGATTATACAAAGCAGTTTCCTTATTATATTTATTATAAAACAAATTCCTTGATTGCACTAGATTTGCAGTTAATTCAGTGGTGTACCCAGTGTGTTTGACAACTGCATGGTTCTTTTTTATAACATTTCCTTTTATTACTAACTGCTAGTTTGGTGTAGTGATTAAAGTATGAGGCAAGGAATCAAATAACTCTTGGTTCTAGTATTACCCTAACCAGATAGATAAGCATGGCCCTGTCAGTTCTTTTAGCCCTAGAAATATTGAGCTAGCAATCCATTTTGAAAAAAGGCTGCCAAGAAATAGCAATCGCAATAGCACTTAGACTTATATATCACTTTACAGTGCTTTACAGCCCTCTCTAAGTGATTTACAGAGTCAGCATATTGCCCCCAACAATTTGGGTCCTCATTTTACCCACCTTGAAAGGATGGAAAGCTGACTCAACCTTGCAGAAAACTGCAGAGAACAGCCACCAGAAGTCAAAACTGACTCAAAGACACAGCATTTTTGACTATCAAACAACTGATTGGCAGGCAGGCAGGAGCAGTGCAACTCCACACCCATGGAGTTGTGTCTTTGGTAGCACCTCTCATATTGCCTACAACCAGAACTGATCATCCCCTTGGGTACCATAGTTTCTTTCTTTCCCCTGGGGCTCACAATTAAGTGAGTAATAGCAGGACTGTAAACGCCAATGAGTTTTATGCAAATGGCATTCACTTTTTTCCTCACATTATTTTGTCACCAGGATCTTTTCACCTTATTCACCTGATGTTTGATGACTATGTGTTGTACTTGTTAGAATCACTCCACTGCCAGGAGAGAGCCAATGAACTGATGAGGGCGATGAAAGGTGGCACTGGAATAGGTAAGGTTACATCAAGGTCTTGAAGTTACATCAATCCACCCCAAATGGTCCTATGTTTATCTCTGTTTGTTATTGTTAGAATAGTAGGGAAAAAATCTACCAATAGAACATCTGCTTTTGTGTGTGGTACAAATGACAAAAACTGATTAGGCCTCACACATTATAATAAGTCTTTTGACTGGCTTTGACATATTGTTTTTATACGATTCCCCATTATTTGGATTTCTGTACCCTGGGTTATGGGTTAATGCTCAATGGTTATGAAGATGCTTTGCAGAGAAAAAACTACTACATCTTTGTTAGAAACTGGGAGCTGGGCTAGAAGCACCAGTGGACATTATGGGATAGATCAGGGTTCAGGAACCCATGGCTCTGGAGCTGCATGTGGCTCTTTCATCCCTCTGCTGCGGCTCTCTATCACCAGTCGGCTCCACAATTGATAGGACTTTCAGTTAGGACAGATAGAGGAAAAAGGATGCCATGCTAAGAGGAGACTCTATAGTGGAGGAACCGGACTTCCGGTTGGCAGAGGGAAAAGGACACCACACTAGAAGAAGACTCTATGGTGTGGGAACTGGACTTCCGGTTGGCTCCAGACTTGAACAGGGGGCTTCTGGTTAGGACCTTTGTGGCTCTTTGAGTGTTTAAGATTGCCGATCCCTGGGATAGATGAAAGTTTTATAAATCGAAAAGCTATATACTGTATGAGCTTTCCCTTTAGCATGTATCTTTTCTAAATCAGGGCAAAGGAAACACTTGAGCTTGCAGGCTTGAAGCCTTAAAAACTATTAAACATATTTCACAGAAAGCTCAGAAAGTTTTGATTCCCAAGTAAAAGAGCGTGGCACCTTCCCTATGTAATCTCTGAAGAGCAGGAAGGGCTCCCATTTCGCATCTGCAGCCTTGTTTCAGGTCTGGATTAACCATTCAGCAAAATAAGCATTTAGGGCACCAAGGGAGAGGGGGCACCACAGAGGTTTTTCCCCTCCCTCACTATCATCTTTAATTCTTTTACTGCCACGCTTGATTTTCAATAATTTTTTATATTTGCATTTTCCCTTTTGCGAAAGGCATTAAAGGCTAATATGCTGATGCATCATAAAGAAGGAGAAAGACTTATCTACAGTGGCCACCAAACTTTTCTAGAGACTGCTTTATACAAAGTTCTCTCTCTCACTTTAGCAAAATAGCAACAAGTCCTTTCCTGAAGATCAGAAAGGCACATTAAAATCGCAGCTGCTTCCAAATTACTCTCAAAAGTAGCTGCTATTGTGCAATAGCATTCCCACCAGTTTTCTCCAATTTGATGCATTGCAATTGTGTTACATTTAAATTCTTGTTACATCCAGACAGTTTGGCAAGTTAACTTCAGCTGTCTGAACCTAGACTTCTCGTTCTAGATATTCTCAATGCACATGGACTGGTTCCACTATATTATTTACTTTTTTTTTAATGCACTCCGCTAAATTAATTTAATTAATTTGATTTAGGTTTATTTATTTTATTTACATGTTAATAAATATCATCGGTAATTAATATTCATTCATTAGCTATTTATTTATTTATTTATTTATTTATTTATTTATTTATGTCCTATCTTTAGTATTTTTACAAATAACTCAAGACAGCACACATACCTAATACTCCTTCTTCCTCCTTTTCCTCCCCTCCCAAAGCAACAGTTCTGTGAGGTGGGTTGGGCTGAGAGAGAGTGTGTGTGACTGGCCCACCAGAAAAGCTTCTCTTGAGGCATGACAGATATTTGTACTAAAGTGCCTTGAGATAAAGTAAAGTCTGCTTTAGTAGCTTGCAATATTCGTTTACAATTTTATTGAAGAGGTGCTGCATCCTAAGGGGGGGGAGAAAGAATGAATAGAGAAAAAAGAATGCTGGGATATAATTCTCATGTTTATATTTTCTATTCCTTTTCTCCTGGCTGCAGTTGAAGTACGAGAAGAGATCATAGTGGCAGAACCTGTCCCATTGAGTCCCTCCCCTGTTGCTTTCTCTCCAGCGAAATCTGCCACCTCAGTGGATGTTCCATCCGTTCCCTCTCCTATAACCAGTCAGTCCCCAGAGTATGCTGGCTTAGCAACCACCACAGGTTGGTAAAGCTAAGAGGAACTGCTTGTTTATAAACCTTTGAAAGGATAATGTTAACCTAAAACTGTGAGGGAGAAGTTTTCATTGCACCCCAAATTTATACAGAATGAGAAATAGAATTCTTTAAAAAGACTATCCAATCATCAGTAGCATCGGTGAATTATTAGGCACAGGGCTGCAAAATTTATCTTTATTTTTAAGACCATATCAAATAAATCCTTTGAATAAAATTGGAGGCAGATCAGGGATGAGATTTGCTGACTTGAGCTATTAACGAAATTTAGGTTCCGCTCAGTTCTAAGCAACTCTGTGTGGCTTACGTTGTCTATGGAGATTCTCAGTCATCTGGGTCATGGATGTCCCCGAGGTGCTTTTTCAAGAGGCAACTGGACTTTCTGGTTTTTTCTTTGAAGAAGTTTTGCTTCTTATCCAAGAAGCTTCCCATCCAAGAAGTGAAATGTCTTCAAAGAAAAAACCAGAAAGTCCAGTTGCCTCTTGAAAAAGCACTTTTGTGACACTGAATCTATCCAATCTGACCAGATGAGCAAAAACCATGGGTAGACAGCATTGTCCCTCAAATAACCAGACCCTGTGCCAGGAAGGGTCATAACCACATTAAATTGCACTCAGAAGCTAACTGGCAACCAGTGCTGCTCTCAGAATAGTGTTGTCACATAAATACACCAAGGCATGCCCAAAACATGCTATGCTGTTACATTCTGGACCAGCTACATCAACTGAATGGTCTTCAAGGATAGTCCCATGTAAAGCACAGTACTGTGATCAATCTGCGAGGGGATTAGGTATGAGTGGTCATTTGGAGAGCCTCCTGATCAAGAAATGGGTACAACTGGCAAGGGTTTTCTTGGCTACAATGGCCACCTATTCTTATTGAGGTAAGATGTCCCCCAAGATTGTGCACCAGTCGTCCAGGACTAAAAAGCAAAAATTCTGGGGGAAACAAAAATCCATAGCCACTCAGGCTAGGATTGAGTGTGTGTTTGTTCCTCCCCATTCAGATTCACACAGCCTCCAGACACCAGAACAGGACATTGACAGTGTCAGTTGGCTGCCCCTAGATGAGATTACACTTGAGTGTAATCTGCCTTTTGATGATCATTGAATTCTGAACCAGTTGATGGTTGGCCCCAGAGGTTTCATGTAAATGTTAAACCAGGAGGGAAGAATGTATCAAGCCCTGAGGCACCTCATAAGTGAGGGCCAAGGATGTGACCTCTCCCACCACTACCGCTAACTAGATCCGTGATGGCGAACCTATGGCCCGGGTGCCACAGGTGGCACGCAGAGCCATATTGGTGGGCACGCGAGCTCAGCTCCAGCACGCATGTGTGCACCAGCCAGCTGATTTTCGGGCCTTCTGGGCCCACCAGAAGCCAGGAAACACACTGTTTCCAGCCTCCGGAGAGCCTTTGGGGGGGGGGAAGGCCGTTTTTGCCCTCCCCAGGCTCCTAGAAAGGATCTGGAGTCTGGGGAGAGCAAAAAGCAGGCCTACCGGGCTCACTGTGCCATCACGTGCCAACAGCTGGGTGAGCACGTGGGGGCGGGGTGCATAGAATTATGGATGTGGGCACATGTGCATGTGACCCAACCGTGCTTCCCCCGCTTTTGGCATGCGATGGCAAAAAGTTAGCCATCACTGAACTAGATTATTATTAACTGGACTAGCAACTAGCAAAGGAGGAAAAACATTGCCACATAGTGCCTCACACTCTTACTCCTGCAACCTGTTCAAAGGATACCATGGTCAAAAGGCTGCTGAGAGATCAAGAAACACACAGACGAACACACCCCTGACATCCCAGCTTTGAATTCTTGCAGCCCAAGTACCATAACCCAACTCTTAAAGAATATACTGATGTTTTTTGCATGGACTCATAATTACCTAATATCTGGACCCACACAAAAGATAGGAAAACTGGACTTAACACATGAAGAGAAAGATTTGTGATTTTAATAAATGTGAGTGGCCCAACCTGTTTTTCGTATAGTGCTTTTCTTCCATCCATTCTTTTACAAAAGAATTATTTCCAAGAATCTTAAAAGAAAACCACATGTATTTCTGAGATAAGCATAGAAAAAAAGACATTTGGAATGGAAGGAAATAAGATGGAAACAAATTCCCATCACTGGTATTTTGTTGTTCTAGCCCCCTCCGCATCCTTGGTCATTTTGGTTAGTCTTTTCTACAGATTTTCCAGTCTACAATATCTTTTTTATTTATTATTTCTTAAATTTATTGGCTGCCCATCTTACCTCAGGGTAAGATGCAATTTCTGAGTTGCAGCAAAGAGAATTTTCTTCTATGAGGTAATGAAAATGACCTTAGAGAGAAAATAAATACTACACGCAAATGCCTACAATAAAGTCCTAATTACCACTTTTACTAAAGAAAAAGGTTTGGAAAGACTGTTTGGAATGAGTATAGTAATTAATTATATATTAATGTGAGGAAGGTGGGAAGTAAATACTTCTAGGCCTTGCCATTTTTCTACTTCTGTGCTACCATGCCTATTCAGTCATCTTCTGGGAACAATTTGCAAGTGTAAACCGCTCTGGAATCTGATAGGAGACAAAACTAACTATTGCAAGGGAGAGGTACATTTGCAATAATCTCTTCCTCAGTCTGACCCCAGTTGCGCTCTTAATACTGAATCATTTAAAACAGTCTGACAATTTAAGACCACCTCCCCCTCCCCCTCCAGGAATCTACAAGATCTACAGAGCATCCTTGCATTTGATTTTAGTGGAGATTATACAGTATTTTGAAGCTAACTGACTCTTTCTGCTTTACGTAGGGGCCATGCAGTCCTATACATGGTCTCTCACGTATACTGTAACTACAGCTGCTGGATCACCTGCTGAAAACTCTCAACCGCTGCCTTGCATGAGAAGTCCTCACGTTCCTCATTCATCTGTGACACACAGGATACCTGTTTATCACCACAGAGAAGAGCATGGGTAGGTTAATACTTTTTTTTTTGCAGTCCCTTTGAACTATTTTTTTTATTTATATCCCACCATTATTTTTTTTTCCAAATAGTTCAAGGAGGCATCTCCAAAGCCCCTTCCTCCTCCTATTTTCCACACAACAACCTTGTAAGGTGGGTTGGGATGAGAGAGTGTGACTGGCCTAAAGTCATCCAGCTGGCTTTCATGGTTAAAGTGGGACCTGAACTCACAATATCTGGTTTTGTAGCCTTGTACCACCAGACCAAATTAGCTTCTCCAACTAGCCTCAGTTTGGGGAAGGGATTATTGTATGAAATACAGTTCCAAGACTCTTCTGTGTTTTTCCAGGTACACAGGAAGTTACAACTATGGTACTTATGGAAACCAGCACTCCCACCCGATGCAGAGCCAGTATCCATCTTTACCACACGACAGCACTATTTCTGCACCCCTCCATTACTCAGCTTATCACAGAAACTCTTCACAGGTCAGTGTCCATCCCTCCACATCAATTTCCTAATTTATTATGTTAAATCAGTGCCCCACCCAATCTTTTGGGCACCAGGGACCAGTTCCATGGAGAGAGGTTTTTCCAGAGGGGGCATGGACAGGAGGGGGCATGGTTTCATGGGCTGCCTGCATCCCACGGATCGGGCTTCACTTGTTTGCATGGCCCAGTTTCTGGCATGCTGCAGACCAATGCTGGTTCATGGACCAGGCATTGGGGACCCTTGGTTTAAACGAAACATCCATCACAGGGCAACCACAAGAAGTGATTTCAAAAAAAACAGGGTGGTAGCTGTGGCCACAAGATCAAACTCTGCCCCTTTTCACATGTGCCCACTCAGTGTTTGATTATTCATTTGCTTTTAAGTTTGTTAGTTGGTAAGAAAATTGACAAAGGCTCTGACAAATGCAGGCTATATTCTTGTAATATTTATGAACAGTAAGCAATTAAACTTCTAAAGAGGAACTTCCAAGGGCCTCCCGGTTTGGTGTGCCTATTTTATTTTCCACAGTAGTTTACTGCTTTTGAGCAGAATAAAATAATGGGTGTGAACAAAACATGATTTTCTTTTCTTTTAATGGAGCATGGATGGGAGAATTCTCAGGTTCAGAGCGCTTGCATCCTTCACCTTGTTGAAGTTATTTGTATCCCATGTGCTGGTCATGTTTCCTTGAGGACAAAATGTGCAACTTGCAACAAAGCATCTCTGCGGCTTTATACTAATGTTCGAGCGACATTAACCCTAAAATTGTCTTTGCTTGTTTCCCTTTGGGCAAACCTACTTCACCCAGTGGATTTACCACAGACCTGCCTCCCTGATTGAATTAGGAGCCTTGTAAAAATTTAACAGAAAAAAACCTTTCTTGGCTTGATGATGAGAAATACTTCACCAGTTATTTTCTACCTGAAAAGCATAGAAAAGCACAGAAGAAGATCAAGTGCCAAGCATAACACACAGGGAGGAAAAGATATGAGGAAGTTGACTAAATAACCCATGTGCATTCAAGTTGTAAAGATTATCTTGGTGTCCAGAGTTCATTTAAAGCTATGCTGAAATTCATTTGGTTTCAGCTTAGACTATTGCATGAACCCAGCTGTAATGATTTATAAACCATGAGTTGTGACACAGGTGGTCAACCTAGGGCTCCAAGATTACATTCAGCTCTTAAAATCTTTTATGTGGTCCCTTCTAGTACAAATATTAAAATTGATAACATTTTATTTATTTATTTAAAACATGTATATGTCCACCTATCTTATAACCAACTCTGAGCACCTCCCAATCAAAAGTTAAAACAGAATAAAATCCATAATAAAAATCATAAAACTAAGCAAAACACTAAAAATAAAAACCTGGTGCCAAGCCAAACTTCTGATATGCAGTCAACTCATTTATCCTAGTGCTGGGAGAAAAAGCCAGGTCTTCAAAGCTTTAGAGAAGGCTGGGAGGGTAGAGTCCTGCTGAGCTTCAAGGTTTTTTTTCCATAGGGTACTGACTTACTCACCTCTCCTGCTCAAAGAGCAGGTGGCAGCCATAGCTAGAGGGTCTTTGCACAGATTCATCTAGTGTACCAATTGCACCCTTTTCTGGATGGGGAACAGTGGTGGGTTGCTACCGGTTCGGTCCGGATCTTGCGAACCGGTAGTAACAGCGGTGGGAGGCTCCGCCCAACCACCCAGACGTCATCACAGATGCTCTGTGCGTGCGTTGCAAACCGGCAGCAAAGATAAGTGGAACCCACCCCTGATGGGGAAGCCTTGATTCTTGTGATTCTTGCCTTGGTCACCTCCTATTTGGATTACTGCAAAGTGCTCTAAATGAGCTGCATTTAAAGACCACTGGCAAACTTCAATTGGTCTAGGATGCAGCAGTGTGCAAAGTAATGGGGTGGGGAGGTGCTAGGTTTGCCTTTGTAACACCTCTGTTGCAAAGGCTGCACTGGCTTCCAGGTGCAATTCAAGGTGCTGACCATTACCTTTAAGCACTTTAAATATGATCACCTATTCCTAAGGACATCTTTCAGATAGGATATGCATGCCCTTTCCCCTAAATATTGCCATCTGATGACAGCTAGAAGTGTGCCTTTTTTGTCATGGTTTCATACCTTCAAGAGGTAAAAAAAACACATTAAAATGCTTTATTTAGGTTAACACTGTTAAAACAAATAAATAAAAAACACTTTTCTTCAGACTAAAACACCCTTTTACCTGCCCACTTTGACCTTCGTTCTTCCATAGATAGTTAAGTTTTCTACCTCCAGTAGAAAAATTTCCCTCTTGTATGGAGCTAGTCCAAGTCTCAGTACAATATTTATACTGAGGGGTGGGCCAATCCCAGTGGGATGAAATGGTCCCTTAAGTAGCCTGGACTCATGCCACAAAGGGCTTTAAATGTGATTACCAACTCCTTAAATTGCACCCGGAAACAGACCGGCACCCAGTGTGGCTCATGAAATAGTGATGTTACACGGGCCATTCTTGAGATCCCAAGAACTGCCTGCGCCTTCACACTCTGCACCAGCTATACCTTCTGAATGCTCTTCAAGGGTAGCCCCGCATAGAGCCCATTTCAGTAGTCCAGCTGTGAGGTGACTAGGGCCTGAATGACTAAGTGCAAGGATTCCTGATGCAGGAAAGGCCACAACTTCCACACAATCTGAAGTTACACAAAGAGGCTCTCCTTCCTAGCTGCAACTGCCACCTGCTTTTCGAGCAGGAGTCACAAATCCAGGAGAACCCCCAATTTGCGGACTAGATCCATCTGGGGTAGTGCGACCACATCCAGAATTAAAGATGACAAAGTTCCGGATCTCAGGGCTCCATGCACCTAGGCTCCCACAGCCTCCAGGCACCGAGAGGGGGCAGTAACAGGACAGTAGAGGACTGTATCCTGAGCTAGAGCAGGATTTTTTAATTTTTTAATCCCACTTCTTCTTCTTCTTTTTCTTCTTCTTCTTCTTATTATTGCAAACATATCTAATATTCCTTCCTCTGGCTATTTTCTCCATAACAATTCTGTGAGGTGAATTGGGCTGAGAGTGAATGAACCAAAGTCATCCAGTCAATTTTCATGCCTGAGGCAGGACTAGAACTCACAATCTTCTGCTTTTTAGCCTGCTGCCTTAACCACTAGACCAATATGGCTGTCTTCTGAAATAACCAATAAATTTGGTTTCAGTCTGAACTTCAATAATCCCATGATATTGTACATTAAATGAAAGATGGAGAAGCATTTGACATGGAAAACAAGGATTGTAATATTATATATATAAAACCATCAATTTAAAAAAAATCTGTATTGTGCCTTGATTTTACAACATACATTCCATACCTAATGGGCATTTTTAAAAGACCAGCGAAATATATTACAACTCTGTAAGGCTAAATATTTTAAAGCAATATTTTTGCTTTATATCAGATTTTCTAAAATATGAACAAAACTCTTATCCTGTTAAAAGAGTTGCAGTCATAAGGAAAATATTTTTGCTTTGAAGAGAGACACCTTTCATTCTGCATAATCAACCAGAAAGCTGAAGGATAAGAAGAAAGATATTATTCTTCAGCCTGATCTTCAAGAACCCAATCTTGGTTGGGTGGAGAACATAAAATAGCATTTTCTAAAATAATAACGGGAAAGAACTAGAGCTCATTTCAAATATGGGGGAGAAAGGGCCTTAACAATAATCAGTTTAAAGTCACCCCAACTTAAAGGGGCCAGTGTTTCTTGTCAAGGTTCAACAGCATAGGGATGGCAAGTGAGTTGACCCAGAAAATGGTAATTTCCTGTCAAGAGCTCTCCAACAAATGTCGTCTTTATACTACGCAAAGATCAGTAGGCCCCAGTGTTTTGAGATCAGCGTGCTTAAGCACTCTTCATTAAACCGGATGCGGAGTGTGAAAGGTGATTCAGGCTTCTTGGGCAGGCATCCGCGCAGATGGTGAAGCCTTGGACACTCCAACAAGGCTGAATAGATGCTTCACTGATGGAGTTAATAAGCAGGCAGGGTCCAAGGCGGATTTTAAAAATATTGTTTCTCAATAGTCTCTTCACTGGAAGGGGAAAAAAAGTCCCTGACTCATTTGCAATTAGCTGACCTACCCGTACAAATCTTTCCATGCTGGGGCTCCAGCCATCACAGATTTTATTGTAAAAAAATACTACATATTTGCAATGCCATATTATTTTCCAGCAATTATTCTTTCTTATATTCATGTCACATTCATAAACGCAGCTGCATCAACGGGGGGGGGGGGGGGGTGACAGAGTTGGCTATACAGAGAAATAACTCACTGTGTCCCTGTTCCCCTTGTTTTTACAGTTGTTTATTAGCCCTTTCTTTTTGCCTCAGAATGTTAATAAAATGAGGAATCTATGGCCATGTTTAAGGAGACTCTTTTCTTGTCTGTCAATCTGCACTGCCAATGAGAAGAAAGAGGTTTATCCGACCATGTTTCAGTAATGGCAACTATATCATATCTGCCTTCATGTACTAATACTTCAAGTTTAACCTGTTTTCTCCCTAAACGTTGAGGGTTTATAAACACTTGAGTCCTTTATGTGTCTTTGGTGTGTTTCTTATATCTCCTACTTTGTAATTGGGATGTCCATCCTTTCCATCACTCTCTACTTCATTGTGTTTTTCTTTTTTTATTTCTTCTTTCTCTTTACGGCCTACCTCCCTCCTTATGTGATTGATTATCTAGTGGTTTTTACTTGGCATTAGGTTCTAAAGGTCATGAAGATTGGCTCTCCTCCCCCCTCAATTTTAATTTAAAGCTCTTTTGATAAGATGACCCAGTCATTTTCCAAATATATTATTTTCCGTTCTTGTGAGGTGCAGTCCACCCCTTGCCAGTAGCCCTTCACGTAGCTCAGGGGTGACAAACTGGATTTCTTTGAGGGCCAGATAAGCATTGTAGTTCTCTGCGGGCCAGCGGGTGTGTATGTGTGTGTGGAAGGTGGGGGGAGACGGGAAGGACACCTCCTGCATCACTTTGCTGGCCAGAACGGGGCCCCGTGCAGGCTGTTTTTGGCCGGCAGAGTCCTGCAGCAGGCAGTGGAGACCGAAAACGGTGGCCTTTTTTGGCTGCCAGAGGCACCGCAGGCCAATCCTTTGATATTTCCAGGCCGGCCTCGCCGGCCAGATTTAAGCACTGGGTAATGCAGACCACGGTCTAGGAAGTCATGGTCTTGCTCTAGTATTATGCATTGTGTCATGCCTCAGTGAATGATACAATAAATTATTTATTTATTTTTTATATTGAGAAGTTTATATACATTAAAAGCCAAATCTAAAAAAAAAATAGAAAAGAAAGAAAAGAAGAAAAGGGGGCTGTAAAAAAAACAAAGTTATGAAATATGATTTCTGTCCTCCTCTTCAACAAACACAATCTTATAATCCTTCTTCCTATATGTTATACAAATTCCTTCAAGCCCTCACTTTTTCCACGGATTTTTTTAATCCTCAACCCATTAATTATAATATCATTTTTTCTTCTTTCAGCAAAAAAAATCCATATAAGGTTTCCATCTAGAAATGGCTCAGACTTATATGTCTGATTGAAAATGTTTTTTTTTAAAAAAAACTAGACCCTTTTCTGTTTCCAAATAAAGAATATGGTTTTCAAATGAGGAGATACAGGTTTCAGATAGGCCTGAAATCTGGAACAAAAATGGTCTGGAGTAAAGGTGGAAACTGTGAATGAAAAAACTTCAAGGCTTATTCCCATACAATAGAATTTACAGCTTCCTCCAATTTGCTTGATTTTTCACCTTACTTTAGTTACACGATCCGGAACTTTTCACTTAGGAATTCACTAAAACATTCAATGTAACTAGGTGTGCCTAAATGTCTGCATACAATTGTACAATATGTGATAATTTGTGATACAATGAGAGAAATTTTTATTTTATATTAATTGCAATAGCAAACCTTTTATTATTTATCTTGTGCTTGCTGATTTGATGGAGAAAGGATAGATTTATTGTATACTGGGTTAAAATTCCTAGACCCACTTTGTTTTCCCCTGCACAATCACAGATTTTGGTAATTCTATATTTCCCACCTTAAAGAGTTATGGAGACAGCTCTGTCAGAATTTGCATTTTATTTATTTCTTTTCTGGGGGCCTGGGTGGGGGCAGGGCAGAGAAATCTGAACTGCAATTGCATGAGAAATGTTTTGACGATATACTTTCGTGTTTTTAGTACCCTTTCAATAGCCCGTCTTCACGGATGGAGCCATGCTTGATGAGCAGCACCCCAAGATTACATCCATCTCCAGTTACACCTCGCTGGCCAGAGGTTCCCTCGGCAAACCCTTGTTATACAAGTCCACCGATGCATTCTACAAGATATGGAAATTCCAGTGACATGTACACACCGTTAACCACACGGAGAAATTCTGAATATGAGCACATGCAACACTTTCCTGGCTTTGCCTACATCAATGGGGAAGCAACCACAGGATGGGCAAAATAAACATAACTGGTAATAATATCAATCCTACATATTTAATTAAAAAAAAACACAGACAAAAAAGTCTATGCCTGTTAGTAGAGTAACGGAAGTCTTATGTGGACATTGGTAATGACTATGAAGACAGGAAATCTTCTGGGCACGTGACTATAAGCATGGCATGCTCTACTGCTCTAGGCCAGTGCAATGGTTCCTTCAAGCAAGCAAGGTTTTAGTGCTGCTATTGGCATCCTGTAGGCCAAGGTGTGTGTTTCATTTTGTGTCTTTTTTCACATGCTAAAATCTGCCCTAATAGATGTCATCTCAATTATCACTGAATGTTCTCCATCTGCTTTGCTTGTTTGTAAACCTACAATTGCAGTAGAACTTACCTGCATCAGACAGGCCTATGTTCCTCAGTACACCATGGAAGCATAATGGACTTTAAAATCATCCAGTCTGGTCATAAAAAAATACAAGTCTTGATCAGTGGTGAAATCCATTTTTTTTACTACCAGTTCTGTGGGCATGGCTTGCTGGGCATGCTGTGGCTTGGTGGGCGTGGCTTGGTGGGCGTGGCAGGGGAAGGATCCTGCAAAATCTCCATTCACACCCCACTCTGGGGCCAGCCAGAGGTGGTATTTGACGGTTTTCCAAACTACTCAAAATTTCCACTGCCGGTTCTCCGAACTGCTCAAAATTTCTGCTACCGGTTCTCCAGAACCTGTCAGAACCTGCTGGATTATACCCCTGGTCTTGATTTAATAATCTACATCACATTAAGCTACCATAAAAAGAATCCTCTCATTTTCCTGTTTTGAGTCCTGTTTTGTTTTTGTTTTTTTGTTAAAACTGTGTGGAGCTAGCTTCTTGAAACCCTCCTTCAAGACAGATATGGGAGAACTTACAGTGAGGACAGCATGCTTTCTTTTTCAGTGCATGGCTTAGCATTTTTATCATTATCAACCTATACAATTTAACAGCTAGAAGTGTTGACTGAGAAGCACCCAGTTTTCCTATGGGCCAGAAATAAGCTCACGGTTAAAACCAGATTGCTTCCATTTCTTCTATTTAAAAAAAAATAGATAAGATTTTAAAGTGTACTACAGGCAGGCAAGGGAAGGGTATCAGTGATTTTCCCCTAAGTAAATATTCATTTCCCATTTCATATGCCTGTTCCATATGCTTGTTTTAGCTTCTCGGTGGAAGGTAAGCAGTCCCCATTTAGAAAAGCAGATTGGGAGGGAGCATAATCAAGAGAAAATGAAAAATAACTCCTTCCTTTTCTGTACTGCCCTTCTTAGTTTCTCCTGCAGCATCGAAGTGTCACATATCATGCAAATAATGGCATCATGCAACACAGCCTGTAATGCAGTGATTATAATACTGGCTTACATATCTGAGATTTGTAAAGATATTCGACATGCACTGTTTGATTAGCATTCATATTTTGTCACTGAGACTTTGTAAATGATCTTTAAGGAAAACATATTGGAATGAGCAAATTTTTACTAAAGGAAAATGAAATAAGTTTTTTTGCCTCTCTTTAAAAACCTTCACTTGGTTTTTCCAGACTGTTGGAAAAAGTAACTGTTGGTTACTGTTGCCCTGGGTTTCTAATGATATTTAAGGCTTTTTAAAGCAGCACGTTAGTTGTGTTTAGGTGAATTTCACTTGTACCTTTATATCATGGTGCACTTTCCTATTGATCAAATAAGTGTCACCTTAAAAAAAAGATGTGTTGCATTGAATGATCACTGCCTTAAATTACTGTGTTTTGTACTATGTTATCAGTATTTATATCACTCTATGGTTATTAAAAGTAATGCATCCTTAATTACAAGGGATTTCCACAGAACATTACTGTATGTGTGAAAGAGAAGGAGTGTATTGTAAAGACCAGGTAGGAAAAAACATCCGCTCTGACTGAGCAGCTCACGTATGGATGTGTAACATCAGCCTTAGTGAAATCCTTCCTTCCATAACTTCACATTGCTTTCCATCTGACCCCAGGCACATCTCTAGGTCTTCTTTCCCCTGAAGTTGCTGGTAAACCAATATGGTGATCTAGGGAAATGGTATACTATCTGGGGAATTCGGGGAGTTGAAGTCCATACATATTAGGAGTTGCCATGATGGAGAAACACTGATCTAAAGGATAGCTAGTAGTTAGATAGTCCATTGGGATGCGTGGAAGAGTCCTAAATAGTATCTATCAAAGTCTTGATGTTGGACATTAAGACTATGGAAATTAGCACAAAAGCATCCAAGAAGAGGGCTATTTGGACTCCTATGGGACAACTGTTATGATAAGAACCTTATGAGAGCAAAAAGAAAGCAATTGCTATGTGTGAGACTTATCATAAAAGATGACAACCAATTTATAAAGCCTGGTCCTGTGCTCCTTTGCTAAGACAATTCCTTACATTTATACAAATTTCAAAGTTGTGCCTTTTTAAACCTATTCTGTGTTATGTAAAGTAAGGGGAAATTGTATTTTTGAGCCTTATTTTTCATTGGTATTTTTGGTCAAATTCATGGTTCTTTGTGAATTTTTTTGTAGAAGAACTATTAACATAGGGTGTTATGCTTCTGTATTATATAAAAAAGCACCTAGTAATTATGGTGGACTTATTACCCTATGGGTAAGATATTACAAGAAAATCTGGCATCAGGCATTTTAATAATTGTTTTGTAAATAAAATATTTGATAGCACTCAACTGTGGTGATAACTGTTTATGGTTAAAATGGAATTGTGTTATTTGTACAGTTATCCAATATATATGTATATATATATATAAAGACTTTTCACACTTAAATAAAAATGGAACCAATATTATCTTAATTAACTTGAAATATTTTCAGATCTAGGCAGGCAACCAAGAATGGTGGTTTATATATATTACACTTCTAAATGTGTCAGAAAGATTATCTACTGTATACTACATAAAATAAAATAAGTTTGGAACCAAAGTTAAAGAAGAACTTTCCTGCTCTCTGTTCTGCAAAGTATCTCTAGAGAGTTGACAGCTTGTTCGTAGGCATGATTCCTCAACTGGCATAAAAGGAATTTTCTGAAACAAGATAGATTATATAAGGTCATATGCTCATCCCTCCTTTTCAAGACATTTGTTCCCCTCCACAAAAAAGTTGGGAGGAGATGTTTTCTGTATCCTGAATAACATGCGCAGAGACTTCCCCCAAATCTCCAATGATTTTCAGGATTTTTTCCCCCAGGTAGCTACAGAAAGAAGGAGAGGATTAACAGGCTGCTTATTCTTAACTATAATTACGTAAGCCATTCCTGCAGCCATAGCCCATCAGAAATCTTCTGTAATTCAACATTTTTTTAAAGGAAGTGGGGTCTTCCTATGCTTGTTCCTGAATGCTATTTCTCACTGTCCTCCCAATGTTTTAATGATCACTTAGTAATAAATTAGAGGGCCAGTTTTGTGGTTAATGCAGGGCTGTCAAACTCTCGGCCCACAGACAAGATGCGTCATGCACTGGCCACGCCCACACCCGGTTTAGCGAAGGGGGGGGGAAGTCCCAATACATCACATGATGCTGCTGTGACAACATGAGTTTGACACCCCTGAGTTAAGACTAGAAACCAAGAGACTATGAGTTTTAGATCTGCCTTATGCACGAAAGCCAGCTGGATGATCTTGGGCTCTCTCAGACCCAGAAAGTAAACAATGGCAAACCATTTTTGAAAATCTTGTCCAGGCAATCATCACGAGCCAACACTGACTTGAAGAGACTTTTTTTAAAACCCCAGTTAACAATCAATTTAAAGAAAAAAGTTATTGAAGGAGGCTTTTGAACAGGGAACAATGGCATCCCTATTTGATAAGCAGCATTTTTTTAAAAATCTTTTGTATTCCATCCTTTGTGTCATTTGCTTTTGAGTTGAACAGATTTCACTGTCAAAAATATGTTCAGTTCTGGGATTCTTGAGAGATTATAACTCTTGGTTATGAAGGAAGTCACCTTCAATTACATATTGGTGACTGTTCATTAATAATTGCCTTTTATCTGATCTTAGATCTTTGAAGACAATTTCACTTCAGCCACAGAAAGGAGTGGTAAAGTTTATTCCACCACAACTTGCTTTTATTCATAGTGTGGAATGAAATATTAATGAAAGATCATGCCCAGTACTTGATCTCTGCTTTCAACAAATACATCCAACCATCCAACCAAGATTCAGAATGACAGTATTTCAGATTAGTTTTCCTCAGAAGACTTAAGTGACATCTATTTCCATATGACTATTTCTCCAAAACATTTATTTGTGTTCAGCAATATTTCTTAGCAATTCAGAATGTTGTTTTTCAGTCTCATCTATCCTCAGATTTTCACTAAATGCATGTCAGTGGTCATGAAGGTCATCTTACTCTAATGGGCATTCACAATTATAGTATTTCAATTATTTTCATTTTTTTAAAAAATTGTTTTTATTATGCATTTTCCTTTATTATACATAACATTTCCATTTCTGCAACAGTGTACTGTCTGTATCAAATCTCTTTTAAATCCATATAGTTTTATACACACCATAATTATAACCATTTTTCTCATAATACATAAAATGTAATCTTGCCTTCTAATCACCCTATAATCACTCTATAATCAAGGGTAATACAGTGTTAATATTGCTTATGGTATTTATTGCTTATATATATATTTATGTTTATTTTGACTGTCCTTAATTATAAATTACTAACTTCTGATTCTATTTTCTAACCATTTATAAAATAGGTCCCAAGTTAAATAGTACTCGGTTTCCTCTTTATCCTTAATTTTCATCGTTAACCTGTCCATTTTGGCAGTCTAATATTTTCTTTATTACATATTCATCTATAGTTATATTTTCATTTTTCCAATTTTGGGCGTACATAATTCTCGCTGCCGTCATCACATGTTTAATATTAAATATGTAATTCTTTTATTATATTTTCCAAAAAATATACCTAGCAAGAACAATTCTGGTTTTAAATCTATTTGTTGCATTGTCATTTCTTCTAATCACCTTTTTATCTTTAACCAATATTTTTTCGCCATTGGACAAGTCCATCACATATGGTAATAGGAGCCCGGTATCTGTTTAAATTTCCATCACTCTGGTCCAGAATGCAGCCACGTGGGTTGTTACGGGAGCTTCTCGTTACTCCCGTCTTATACCTCTCCTGTGCAAGCTGCACTGGTTACTGGTGGTCCTTCGGATCTGCTTCAAGGTGCTGGTACTTACCTATAAAGCCCTATATGGCATGGGCCCGGGGTACCTGCAGGACCACCTTCTGCCTGCCTCCCACTGCCCTGTGCGCTCACATAGGACTGCCCTCCTCCGGGTGCCATCGGCCAGACAATGTTGGCTGGTGGAGCCCAGGATGAGGGCGTTCTTGTGGGCGCACTGACCCTCTGGAATGGGTTATCCATGGGGCTCCGGACAGCCCCCGACCTCTGCTCTTTCCGCCGTGACCTGAAGACTTGGCTTTTCCAACAAATTTGCTGATCTGATGGGTGATTTTAACTGGGGGATTTTAATTGATTATTTTTGTACTTATTTTTATTGTTTTTTTATTGTTTAACTTCTGTGAGCTGCCCCGAGTCCTTTGGGAGAAGGGTGGCATATAAGTATGAGAAATAAATAAATAAAATAAATAAATATGTTTTGGAATATCTTTACCATTCTTGCTGGTGGCAAATGCCATCTGTAGAACATTTTGTAAAGGTTTTCTTTATACCGTATATACTCGTGTATAAGCCGACCCGCATATAAGCCGACCCCCCCAATTTTACCCCCCAAAACTGGGAAAACTTGTTGACTCGCGTATAAGCTGGGGGTGGAAAATGCAGCGGCTACTGGTAAATTTCAAAATAAAAAAAGACTGGTCAAAAGTGCGAGGACCTGTCAGAAATCACTTTTTTCAGCCCTCTGGGTAGTCCTTTTGTGCACATGGACTACTCAGAGGGCTGAAAAAGTAATTTTTGACTGGTTCTCGCACTTGTGACCAGTCCTCAAACTTACAACTGTCCTCACATTTTACGTTTTTGCCCTATCTTGTCACCATGGTGAAGAGAAGCAGTTGTGAAATGAGTGACATGGTTTTAAGAATGCTGCACGGGCATAAATGTGAGGATGGTCATAAGTGTGAGGACCAGTCAGAAGTGCGAGGACTTGTCACAAGTGTGAGGACCAGTCAAAAATTACTTTTTCAGCCCTCTGAGTAGTCCATGTGCACAAAAGGACTACTCAAAGGGCTGAAAAAAGTGATTTCTGACAGGTCCTCACACTTTTGATCGGTCTTCGCACTTATGACTGGTCATCATTTATGCCCATTGTAGCATTCTTAAAAACAGTGTCACTCATTTCACAACTGCTTCTCTTCATCATGGTGACAAGATAGGGCCAAAACGTAAAATGTGAGGACAGTTGTAAGTTCAAGGACTGGTCACAAGTGTGAGGACCAGTCAAAAATAACTTTTTCAGCCCTCTGAGTAGTCCATGTGCATAAAAGGAGTCCATGTGCATAAAAGGAGAGGGAGGAAGAGAGGAGGAGAAGAAGAAAGGAAGAGGAAGTAGGGAAGAGAAGAAGGGGGTGGGAGAGAAAATAAGAAGGAAAGAAAAGAGGTGGTAGGTTTGAGGAGAAAGATTGCTGTACAATAAAAAAGATGAAAGGGAAGAAAACCAACCCCAAACACATATAAAGATATTAAGATAAAGAATGAATTGTTAAACTTTAAAGAATAAAAGAGAACAAATATGAATAAATAGCAATAATTAGAAACACACATACAAACATACAATGTATTTTCTTTGAACAGAATATTTGGCCGGTTCACAAATTTAAACAGTGTTTAGTCATTTCACTTAAATTTACAATTTCTATATTTCCTTTTTGCCATATTTATTCCTCATCTATTTTTTAAAAAACCAGTATTACCCTTCATCCTCATCTCTAATCTTAATCAAAATCAATTTTTCACTTCTACTCTATATTATACCCCTTCCCATTGTCATCTATTTTATATCAATCCTCACATTGCTTAATTATGTAATATTACAGTTGTTTAATACAAATTCAACATTTTAATATAAATCAATTAGTTATATAACTATCTTTTTTGTATATTAATCAATATGAACATGAATATTCCAATTATTTCCATGCAATCCAATTTCTTACAAATCAATTAATTATATTTACCAATAATAATAAACCAAATAATTTCCCCCAATATTCTTCCAAACCACAACTTAACCATTTCTGCTTTCAACACAATATACAATTAATAATATCTCAATTATTACAATTCCCTATTTAAATAGAACTTTTTTTTCTTTTGTGTTTTAAAATCTTGAACTCCCCTCTTTTGCCATTTGCCATAAATTTCCCATTGTTTGCACCAACCTTTTTTGATGAGGAAATAGAAAAGAAATCTGCCTTAGCAAACACCAAAGCCAACAAGCTGTTTTAGTTTCGCTTTTGGTTTCAGCAGAAGGAGAAAAAAAAAAGTGCTCTTTGCAGCAGGCACCTTTTTGCAGCCGGCACCATCTTCTCATTTGTTTTCTTTTAACCCTGATCAGCTGTAGGGGGGGGCCTTTGAAGCCCTGTGGCAAGAATTTAAAGTTTTTTTTTTCCTCTAGCCATCAGCTGGAACTCAGGAGGCAGTCCCAATAGATTGGGAGTGGGCGGGGTAAGCAAACCCCATTCTCCCGCTGTTTCCTAGCTTGCAGGGAAAAAGTCATTTTTTTTGTGACCCGCGTATAAGCTTAGGGGGCGTTTTTCAGGCTGAAAAACTCAGCTTATACACGAGTATATACGGTATGTTGTTGACAGCATTAATTTGTAGTTTCTTTCCCAAAGTTTTTGCCAATTGTCTAATTCTATAGTATATCCAAAGTTTTTGGCTCATACTATCATAGTTTCTTTTACATGTTCTTCTTCCATTTTAAAATTCAATAAGTAGTTATATATTTTCTTTATTAGTTTATCACCTGTCCCTAGAAATAGCTGAACTAGTTCTAGAGGTTCTTTATAGAATCTATATATTTCTGCATCTTTCTTGTATGTAGTTGTATATAGATATATGGCCACCAGTCCAAATCGATTCCTTGATTTTATAGTTCCTGTTTCTATTTTAAGTCTCCTTGTTAATTATTGTCTTCATTTTATCAGCCAGTATACTGGAATTACCCTAGTTTCTGAATTCTCAGCCACTGAGTCATATAAATATACAGAAATCCTGTCTGGGCCTTTCCCAAGTCATAGATCAGGTTCTGTCTAGATTCTCAGTCAACATGGGCTTTAATACCATCTCTTCAGGTCCTAATTTCCACAATGAATATGCAATATGCATGGGTTTGTACATGGTCTGACCAGAACTGATTTATCACCATTTTCCACTCAAGATGGGATCCCCAAAGATGGGTCTTGATTCTCCCTTTTGTAAGTAGGTTTATTCTGTTACAGTTGTCACTTTTTAATGGCTATAAATACCTCCTGAACTGGTTAGGTAGCCCATTGTGCTGATTCATTGTGAGGAAAAAAATGGATGCTGGAAGAGCAGTTATGTCCATAGCTCCCAATTCAGAAGCCTACTTCAATAATTTTCCTTAGGTTGTTTATTAACTGGGGTTTTTTTGTTGTAGTTGTTGTTGCAGTTGTTGACATGATGACTCTCTAGTCAAGTCCCTGCATTTTTATTTTTATTTTTTGCAAGATATTCAGAAGTGATTTGTCACTGCCTTTTTCCCAAGGTTGAGACAGAGTGTGTGGCCAAGGTCATTCAGATAGTTTTGTGCCTAAGGCAGGACTAGAACTCACAATCTCCCACTTTCTAGCCTGGTGCCTTAACCATAATATGAAACTGGCTCTAAATCATATAAATACCCAAAGTAAACTGCAACACCCACAACTCCAAAATGTTAGGTTTATACATAATAGATGTTCCTGATTAATCCTTCATCATTGGATCTGGAGAGAATTGTCAGTAATTATCTTCATCAGATGGTAACCAAACTATTATCCAAATATCAAAATGATGCACAAATGAGATTACTCAGAATGCTTGTAAATTCTCATGACTGAGATTGTTTCAAAAAGTTGTAGTAGGTAGTCCTCAAGAAATCTGTAGCTGCTCTGTGGCTATGGCATGGGGAAGGCATGCCTCATAATTTGGAGATGTAGCATTTATCTCAGTGTGAATTGGATGGCTATATGCATTTTCATAAAAAAATTTCTTAAATAAAAGTGATAATATGAAGTCTGAACTTTTGGAAGTAGATTAGTACACTGGCAAATTGTTTCTTGAAATATGTTTCCCATGGCAATATAAATTTGATTTACCATAATTATCTTCCTCCATTCATCTCCAGTTGTTGAGTATGTATCCTAGTCTAGACAAGGGGAGAAAAAAGAAACGATAGTTCCCTTCTGTGAATTTCTTTAGTTTATTTAGATTTTACACCAAGTCTTATTGTCCTCTGATCATTTCCACCCTTAGAGGATGTGTTTATTGACAACGTTTACACATTATTCTAAGCTGAAATGTGATTGGTTGTTCACAGTTCAGGGAACAACAGTCAACCAATTAGATCAATTCAATTAAACAATGATTAAATAATGATTAGAAAATGCAGCTATTGAATTTATTTGTGATAGTGAATACACACACACATTTTTAATACAAAGGTTCTTTAGTATAAGGTCTCTGTAGTATCTCTAGAATCTTCAACTACAAGTGCTTAGCATTGAATCTGGTTCCTCTGCATTCAAAACATGCTTTTGCTCTGATTTTACTCCTATGAATCGTGAACCCCATTGCAAAGGTTCCTTTTAATTTCCTGTTAACACCTATCTAATAAATACTGTGAAATTATCATTGGTTTTCCTTGTGGTATAGCAATTGCTTGTATGTATGAAAATTTACACAGAAGTTGGCAGTGATTGCAAATGGCATTACATTTGCAAAATTAATACAGTGTGGAATTTGCTGCCATCTCATGAGAAATTAAATTAAATTAACCAATTTAAAAGGGAACTGATCAGGCTATCTGGGATTTATGGCTGTTTATTATTTCTGATATCACAGGCAACATACCTTAAGTAACAATTGCTATAGAACAAGAATGGAAATGGGCCTTTGTCCTTCTAGCCATGTTGTAAAGTTATGCGTGTGTTTGCAACACTAAATGGACCAAGTCTTATGTTTTCTTGGAGGGCTAGAAACCTAGAAGGGGCATAGCAATGGAAATTAGATTGATCAAATAAATACACCTTTTTTGTTCAGATTTCCACTTACTCTGAAGGTCAGTAGCCTTTAACAAAATGGATTCTGATCTACTTCAGCTCATCAGCGCTGATGTGACTGACCCTAAAGACCTTTTGAAGCCAACTGCCAAATACTTGCAGGGATTAAATCTAGCTAGCATCAGAAAACTTGCACCATGTTTGGTTGGACATTCTTGGAACGGAACCCAGATGGACATTTCTTAAAGCACTACAAAGTAGAAGGCAATTTCCCACTTTTGGCTTCTTTCCACAAATGAAGAAGGATCAGTTGACAGCTCATAAATCTTGTGCAGCTTTCAAACAGATTACAGGGATTTTAGAAACTATTTGTGGGGACAAATAGATAAAGAGAAGATAGTGAAGGACACACATATTGGAGTTTTTTCCAAGGTGAATGAATGAGCACTGCAATGACTTCACATTTCTTGGTGTTTATTGAACTGGAGATTCTCACAAGATAATTTATTTTGGAGCAAGTTACATACATCAAGGTATACTTGCTAGAAAATCAGTGCAATTTGTAATAGTTAAATTTATCCTTCCAGTAGATGTGCTCTAGATCTAGGGTTAGATAAACGGTGCAAAGCTATACTAGTAAGTTTTTAATTTAAAAAACGTAAGTGAAATCAAGAATATTTATCACCGTTCTTCTGCAACTGGGAAGATTGGCTTCTCATAGAGGCATTATTTAAATTAATATTAAGTAACTATTCATCCCTTGAGCTAAAGTACAATGCTATAACCAAATAGTTTGAAAGTGTCAAAGAAATTGTGATCCAGGTGCCCTTTGAACAAATGTTATCTATACAAACAAAAAAATAATATTTGTCCAAAGTGTTGGCTGTGTGTGAATATGTTACAACAAAAATTGTATTATGGATTTATTCATTATCGGAATACGGTAGTTTTTTTGTGGATTAGAATCCATTTAGCCTGATCCAAGAAATTTTCAATTCCAGATTGAGATTAAATGGAAATAGAACGTAGAAAATACTTTTAATTATTATATTAAGAATCGCCAAGAGGGGAAAAAAAGAAAATTAAAAAAGTATACACACACACATATTTTATGCATGTATACTTTTTGGGGAGGTGCCTTCCGGTCTGCTTTTGACTCTTAGTAACTACCTGGACAAGTCCCTGCAGTTTTCTTGCCAGGGTTTTTTTTTTGGAAGTGGTTTGGCTTTGCTTCCTTCCTAGGGTTAAGCAACAATGACTGTCCCAAGGTCACCTAGCTTCAGACCTAAAATGGGACTAGAACTCAAGTCTCTAGCCTGGTACCTTAACCATTACAGTACACCAAACTGATTCCTATGTATGAATGTAGGTAGCTCCACATGTTCATCAGTAGGTCTATTTCCAGCTATACATTTAAGACTTTTCCGCCCAGGAATTAGAGCTAAAAGTAAAATTCTGTTCTCATCTCATAATTTCCACTTGTATTGAGGTGTGTTTAGTGTGGCTAATGTCCGAGAGGTCCTGCTAGCATCGGCAAGAGGTGTATAAGCTACACGGGGGGGGGGGGGGGGGGGGGGAAACCATGTTAAATAGAGGGGAAGGAGCGAGAGAAATTGGAAGTCAATTTCAGTTTCAGATCGCTGGACGAGGAACGCGATGACATGATGACCCATGTATTACGACTTATTCCCAAGGAGTTGTGCTTTTCCCTCGCATACACGTTGGAAGAAATATCCTCTGGGTTCTGCTCCAAGTGGGGAAAAAGACACTGGAAACATGGAGACTGCTTGGAAAGATGGTTTAATGGTGGACAGGATCACATGGCTTGAGTTCCTGAACAGAAAAGGAAAGATACAGCGTGTCTCTGAATTTTTATGCTCTCTCTGGCTTTGAACTTCCTGGGGCCCAGAAAGAGTATCCTGATTGGTTGTCAGACTTCCAGGGGGTGGGGGTCTTAGCTAGCCTTGTTGGCTGATGTGATCTTCCCAGGTGCCATGTGGTGAGTTTCTGTTGCTGTTGTGTTGCAGATGAAGGTCCATTGACAAAGATTGAGTTTCTGCCTCTGGCCCATTAACAAAAGGGTGGGGGCAGGAAGGTGGGAGCGACTTTGTCGTTAAAAACTTGCTTCTCCGTTTCTCATACAGGGAAACATAATATTCTGCCTTTTTAATATTTCCCAAAATATTTCATTCTTCTAGGAAAGGGGTGGGTGCTAACTTCCTACACACACAAGAGGAGCTCACACTGATTTTGGCCTCAGGGACGACTCACACCCTGGTCACCACTTCTTTATCCTCCTACCATTGGGAAGGAGATATAGAAGCATAGCCAGGGCTGAAGTAGTTTTTATCCATGGACTGTCAAGACTCCTGAATGAGAAATAACATGGACATGCAGGGCCAGCACAACGTGTAACATGTTCACACTGGTGCAATAGGATTGGGTGGTTGTTAATATGATTTATTGGGTTAGAGATTTTCTGTCTTCCCTGTGAGTTCTATTGTGTTGGGGAGGGGTTGCACTGAGGGAGCTAAACCAATCTCATTGTACATATGTTGTGCACTGACAATAAAGATTTGAATTGAATTGAATTGAATTGAATTGATTACAGAAATGAAAGCCTTGGCTTTGATGGAGCCCCAAATGAATAGAATCAAACGTGCCCAATTCTAACTTCCCCACCTCCATCTTTTCCTTTATTGCACAACGCTCCGCCAAACGAACGAGAACAAAAAAAAAGCCCACAATGGATTCACATCCTTTCTTTGTAAAGCGTCTCCAAGGGGGAACCCCAAAGGCTGCCGGAAAATGTAGTACCCTCTAAGAACGGCCACGCCCATTTCTTCCGCAACATCTCCCCCCACCCACCCCCATCCACGATGTAAATAACCATTCGACCAATAAAAGTTGAGGCACCCGCCTCTTCGGTTTTCCCGTTTAGCCAATCGGGGCTCGCTTTTGCCTCCAGGAGGCGGGGACGGTTGCCGGGGCTTACCGTGGCGTCATTCGAGGTCAAAGGTAGAAGAGTTAAAAAAAAAAAAAGAGGCGGTGGTTGCTGCTACTGTCTGGCCGCGAGAACAAGCTGGCCGCCTGGCCGCGCCCTAGCCGAGAATGGCGGTGGAAGCGGCGCTGGCGGCGGTCGGAGGGAGAGACGGGGCCGAGCAGGTCCTGAGCCGCTTCAACGAGCAGGTACTGACAAGCTCCCGCTGGTCCTCCTCGCTTTCCGTATTAGCGGCATCGCCACCTCCCCCCCCCCCCTTTGTCAGCCTTCGGGGCACCTTTCCCATCGTCCGACCTCCGGGTGCTGGAGAGACAACGCCCATAATCCCCAGTTGGGATTAAGCCTGGGGAGAATGGGAGTTGCAGTCCGCGCACCCTTGCGCAGTACTAGGATGGAGAAGCTTCCGATGGTAGGATGTCCCCGCCTCTGCTGCCGGCTGGGCATCTTTCTTGAGCCCTTCAGCCTTTCATTGGGGTCCGGGCAGCCTTGACGGACCCTCCCTTGCTGCTCTCGAAAGAAGCCGGTTCTTGCACGCACAATCACACACACACACTGTAATGAATGAGATGCCTCAACCTTCCCCAACCTGGTGCCCTCCAGCTGCGTTGACCCACCATCTGTCCATCATCTCCCAGTATCTCCACCGTCAAAGCTTTTTGGAGGGCACAAGGTTTGGTGAAGTTGATTCTCTTGTGTGGCTGTATGGAAGGCATCCTGGGCATAACCAGCTCCTCCCAGCAAAGGGCATAATCTAGGTAATAGTGCATAAGATTGCAACGGCCTTGGCCTTGCCTCTGCCATGCCATGCCATGCTACGCCATCGTTAACTTTGTGTAATGGGAAGCTGGCCTTTTCTGTTCTGCCAGATATGAGCATTCAGCTCTGCCTATTATCCACCACAAGGATGGGTTTTTTTTCTAGGCTTACTCCCATTTCTTGTATCTTTCCCAGTAATAACAGTATTTTCTCTTAATTGCATTATTATTATTATTATTATTATTATTATTATTATTATTCTGTTTAATTTTACCCATCATGGCTGTCATTTTCTGCCCAATATCCCGGACTACCATGGTGATCACCATCACTATTGTAGGCTGTAATTTCTACTATTTCAGTATTTATATTTTTCCAGAATATAATGCATAGATTCTCAAAAACCTTTCTCACTTCCTTTAGGGTCATGAATTACTTCCTCTTCTATGTATGCATACGAAAATGCAAGCTTATGCTATGAACTCAACAAAGTCTGTAGCAAAAATGCATGACACTGTTAACCATATTAAAGGTTCTAAATCTATAACAATTAGAACTATGTTTACATTTTACATACCTCTAAGACGGAAAAAAAATCAAGTTCCATGAAAACAAGTAACTGATTTAATTTTTCTCCAGGGTCATATTTTTAGCACTCTTTGAACTTTTCTCGTTTGTAGAATTTTATTTTTTTGATAATGTGAAGAATGGAAAACAAAATTCCTCATTTGTCTATATATAGACTGATAATTGGAGGGGGTTTTTTTGTGTGTGTGTGTTAGGAGTTGAGTACTGGTAATTGAGTTCCTCTACTCCTTTGGGTACTCCTCTACCCAAGATTACCTTCTGTTGACATCCCCTCCCCCCAGGTAGTTGCCTAGCTACTAGAGAGAGAGCTCTAGCAACACTGCTAATCAATAACTACTCACTAGTATATTGCAAAGATAATTGAAGTGTCTAGTTAAAGTAATCTGCTAGGCCCTAGTTGAAATTTCTGTTGTTTGATGGATGTTCTCAAAGAATTTTCTAACTTGGGTCAAAACACATCCTGTAATTTGTTAGAACATACTTGTACAGCGTAGTCCCAGTTTGGATGGGGATTAAATTATGAGATGCTTCTTGCTACATATTTGAAGAGTGTTGATGCAATAACTCTTTCACTGCTGAATATTTTAATAGGCATATCCCCTTCTAGCTCCCATTTCGTTGCCATGGTTAATAGTCATGGTAACCTGTTGTCCATGAACTCATACTTTGTAAAATCCATCTTGGCACTTTCTTGGTAAGGACCTTTTGCTAATAGCTCTATTGTGATAATTCTGATACAGCAATCCTGTATAAACCCTCTGAACTTGATGGGGTTTCATTCTAAGTACACATCCTTAGGATTGCATTGTCAGAGTATTAAGGCTGGCATTTCAGAGGATAGTTTGTCAATTGGCTGGGGAAAAATCGCTAACTGAGCAGTCTTAAGTAGATTAAACATCGGCATGGAAGGCAAATGAATTGCTAGCTAATCTGTATTCAAGTTTAATTGAAAAATAACTCAATTTTGGTAAAGCTTCAGACATTGAATTAAACTTTGTTTTAGCAAAATAAACTGTGTAAGCCTGTATGAAAAATGTATATTAACTTTTTTTAATGACTTTTGCTTATTTCTTCAGAATAGGGCTACTTTTAAATTTGAGTCATCAGATGAAGAAAAAAGAAAGGTAAGCATGTTAACCATGGGCATCAAACTATGTGTACATTAAAATATATATCAAATTTGGTTTGATTGAGTAGTGCACATGTGATTGAAGCTGACAGCTTTTACAGCAGCAATACAATTACGTTATTGTACTTGAGGATACAGGGGGAAAAACATTTTTCAGACTTGGCAAGTGAATTGATAATACCAACAACCAACATTTCGTTCCCAAAGAGGAATCAGGCATTCTAAAAGCACATGAGTTGTTTAATTTGTTTGTTTGCTTCTCAAACTTTTTTGTTTAGTTCATGCCTTTGAACTAAAAACATGGGTGGTTGTTTAGTTTAATGTTTTTAACATTATTCAAACTGGATTATTGGAATATTGTTGGTGATTCAGGATGCTTCGAAAAAGTAGATAAATTGATAGTGACTGCAGGCTTATGCATTATACAAGAGGGACCTCAAGCCTACATTTTCTAGTAACTGTAGATTCATCATTTTTTTTACATTATATGCAAACTTGTCCCTGATTGGAAATCACTTATATGTACATCAAGTTTCTCTGGTTGTGGGTACTCAAATCATAAAAAAAGAAAAATGATACAGACAAATGAAAAATTTTTCCTTCAGAATGGTTTCTGCGGATGGTTTGTATTGAGAACAAGAGGTTTTACTGTATATACATAATCCTCAATTTACAACCACAATTGAGCCCAAAATTTCTAAATGCTAAATGAGATATTTGTTAAGTGACTTTTTCCTCATTTTACGACCTTTCTTGCCATAGTTGTTAAGTGAATCACTGCAGCTGTTAAATTAATACTATGGTTATTAAGTGAATCTGGCTTTCCTATTGACTTTGCTTATCAGAAGGTTGAAAAGGCCATCACATGACTCTGGGACACTACAGCCGTCACAAATATGAGTCAGTTGTCAAGTGTCTGAATTTTGATCACATGACCATGGGGATGCTGCAAAGGTTGTAAGTGTGAAAAGCTGTCATAAGTCACTTTTTCAGTGCTGTTGTAACTTCGAACGTCACTAAATGAATGGTTGTAAGTCGAGGACTACCTGCAATATTTTCTTAGAATAAAAAATATTAATCCAAATCATCCTATTTTATTAGAAGTAGACAGTAGAAATAAATGTAAAGGAATGTTTGTAGGGTTTTTTATTGCATAACTTGTTAACATAATCAATACTCTTCCGGAAGGTATTTGGGAGTAAAAATTTTAAACTGGTTATTTAGCATTTCAGAAAGAGCATACATATCCTCTAGGTTTTGGTGAATCTAGGAAATAGGTTTTGGGAAATCGACGAGAGCCCCAATTCCAAAAGACATCAAGCTGTTGGATCAGAGGAACAAAGGGAACCAAAAATTATGGTTCCCTTGAGAGTATTATAGTGTACTATGGAAAATGGAAATTATAAGCAAGTCTCTGAATAATGCAGATATAAAAACTCTAGCAAAAATGTTGCATGTAAAGGAATTGCTTTCAGCATTGCTAGCATCTAATTAATGTTTCATAAATCTGAGACCTTTTGCTGTTCCCAGGAGTTAGCATTTTTCACCTGAATCCTAAATTTCCCTCATACTTGGATTTCTTCTGATAATAAAGTACACACACACACACACACACACACGTGAACTGATACTTGTGATATTTGCATAAGAGAAAGTTACTGGAAGAATAAATCCTTAAAGTAGGAACAGAGACATCGCATGAGGCTGCATGCATTCTCTAGAAACTAGAGAACTATGCAGATACAAAGGGCATATATTTGCAGATAAGCAAATTTTAATTGCTTAATTAGTCAGTTCCTGGTTTGTTTCCTCAAATAATATAAAGATTTGGTTCAGGTATAAAAACTCAGAAAATACAAATTACCGTATATACTCGAGTATAAGCCGAGTTTTTCAGTGCATTTTTTTATGCTGAAAAAAGCCCCCCTTGTCTTATACTTCAGTGAGGAAAAAAATGTCTTTCTTTCCTGCAACCATTTTGGCTGCAGGGAGGCTTGCTAAAGGTAAAATGGGGCCTGGGGAAGGTCCACTAATCCAATTAGTGCCATGTAAATTCTGGAATCCCCAAAGACCTTTCCCATTGTATTTATTAAACAAATTTATATAGCTACCCAACTCATATACAGTACTTTTAAAGTTATTGTTGATACCATATTGTTTTTGTTGATCCTCTTTTCCACTTACAGAGCTAGTTTACTGTTTTTCTTTGAAATCAAAGACATTTAACCTACTGATGCCTCAATTAATGTAATTTTATTGGTATCTATTTTTATTTTGAAATTTACCAGTAGCTGCTGCATTTTCCACCCTAGGCTTATACTCGAGTCAATAAGTTTTCCCAGTTTTTTGTGGTAAAATTAGGTGCCTTGGCTTATATTCGGGTCGGCTTATACTCGAGTATATACGGTAGTTCCTGTCAGAACTAAGCCTTCCATTACTCCATCACCCAACCAGAATTGATGAAGCTTCTTGGATGAGAAGCTAAACGTCTTCTTCCTCCTCAAAGAAAAAATATAGTCCAGTTGCCTTTTGAAAAAGCACCTTTGAGACAGCCATGGCCTGGTTGACTGAGAATCTCCATAGACATTAAGAAAATACAAATTATGACCATTTCGATATACCACTAAGTCATAATTGCAATTAATAAGCTAAAGCAACCCATTGTTTCAAAGTGAGATACTTCCCTTAAATGTGATTTATTTGTTCACGTTATTCCAAGCCAAAAACAAGCACAATTGTTTGATAATTGGCATGTTATATAATCCCAGCCACTGATCTGCTTAAAGAATTTATCTTAACTTAGTAAGGGTAGTTCAGATTCTGTTTCTACTAAATAATTTATTAGTTGTTTCTAATCATTCATCCATTCTACCGCTAAAAGTACATTTTAGGGCTGTCTGCTTAGCTTAAATTTTAAACTCTTTTATCTTTATTAATTTGATAGGCTGACTAGGGGAATGTTTTAAATTGTTGAAAAACAAATATGGCTTGGTTAACTTTTGTTACCATTTACTACTGTAAGGTTTTATTGAGGTCTATGCCCGTTTACTCTGGTTTTTTTCCTTGTCTCATCACAGTTGCCAGACAGTTCAGGTTCATTTGATTATGGCTGTTAACATTTGAGGAAGTATATTTCTTATTAAACCCAAATGACCAGCATGTAGTTTAAAACTTCACCAGAGGAACTTTTATAATCAAAACCATTATAAATTATACTGTAATATTTTCGATATCCAAAGGTAGAAAATATATCCTTCTTGCTTGTTTTAATACAAATCCTCTTGGTGTGGTTTAATTTTATATGTAGAAGCAGTCCTTGAGCAGCAATTACCATCCATGTTTTTTGTCGAGCAGCCATATTAATCTGTTGGAGCAAAAGTCACAAATCATCCTGGTGTCCTTTAAAAACAAATCCATTTATTACATCAGAAAGTTTCATGTGCCAGACAGTCCACTTTCTAAGATTCATCGGGTCTTGTTTCTGTAGATGTGGCTTTCGCTTGACAGTGACAGATTACAGTGGTCAAAGATCAGACTCTCTGCTATTTCTCGTCTGTGGCCTGGTCGTACCATTCGAACGTAGTGTTCCCCAAGCTGGTTTCCTCCAGCTATTTAGATTAAATATCGTCTTCTCAGATATTAGAATCCAAGTTTGGAAACACCATGTTAGACAATACGGTTAGGCTCAATGTGGAGAATGAATTTGGCCATTGTGTTTTGTAAATTATGATTTATGGCTCAGCACAGTTTTATCAGACCAGTAAATTAACATACAGTGCAGTGGTGAAATCCAATTTTTTTTTACTACCGGTTCTTTGGTGGGCGTGGCTGGGAAGGTGTGGCTTGGTGGGCATGGCAGGGGAAGGATACTGCAAAATCTCCACTCCTGGTGGAAGGATATTGCAACATCTCCATTCCCACTCCACTCTGGGGCCAGCCGGAGGTGGTATTTGTCGGTTCTCCAAAGTACTCAAAATTTCCGCTACCGGTTCTCCAGAACCTGCTGGATTTTACCCCGATACAGTGGTTTATCAGGGTAAAATGGGTCCGTCCGTCCCCCAATCCTTTGCCTACCTGAACTCAGTTAAAATTGTGGTTGCTAATGTCAAGGACACTTAACAGCAAGGATTGGGTAACGTCTTGTAGTCTCACTTTGTGCCATGTAGAATCAGTAGTGGGAATGATGTTGACTTTCTACAGTCTGAATGAGTTATATAGAAGCTGGAAAGGGGAGATCAGCTCATTTATTACCTAATTTATTTGTAGAGTTCTTGTGTACTTCATTATAACCATACTGCCTAGTGAAAAGCTACATGCCTCTATTGAGGTCAATAAATTTAAAAGCATGTCCATTTGATGAACCTCCTATTGAGGATTTAATTAAAATCCATTGAGAACTTAGAGATGGGATGTTCCTGGGACAAAAAAAAAAAAACCCTGAGCATAATAATGAACTACAAAACCTTAAGGTCAATTGAGCATGACACAATGACAATTATTTGTGTAGGAGGCAAGGAGCAACATGTACTTGGCAAACAAATCTTGGTGAAATGCTAGGGACTGCCTGTACAGTGGCTCATGTGACATCATATGAGTTGTATATTTTGGGGTCTTATATTTTGCTTTCCAGTTATTAGACCCTGTTGAAATAATTGCTTGTTTCTAAAGAAGGTGGCTTAGTGGCTAAGATGCTGAGCTTGTCGATCGAAAAGTCGGCAGTTCAGCGGTTCGAATCCCTAGTGCTGTGTAATGGGGTGAGCTCCTGCTTCTGACAACCTAGCAGTTCGAAAGCACGTAAAAAATGCAAGTAGAAAAATAGGGTCCACCTTTGGTGGGAAGGTAACAGCATTCTGTGCGCCTTTGGCATTTAGTCATGCCGGCCACATGACCACGGAGATGCCTTCAGACAGTGTTGGCTCTTCGGCTTTGAAACAGAGATGACCACCGCCCCCTAGAGTCGGGAACGACTAGCACATACGTGCGAGGGGAACCTTTACCACTACCTTAAAGAAGAGGCACACCAAATTGTGGAAGAAGTTTATTGCAGATCCGTTTATTTTATTTTAGTTTCATTTAGTAGTTTTGATAGTAATAACTGTCAAGCTCGGCTAGATTGTTGCTATTCTGGAATACATTTCTAAACTAAATCTTGGACAGTAACATATTGTTTCTATTTAGTTGACAGTGATTATTCCCAGTGTATGCTTGCACAAAGTTAGCGAAAACAACACCAAACAAGCACAAGAGTGAAATGGATCATAATTTGGATATTAACCTTGGTTCCAGCAGAAATCCATAAGGATAAACTGACTATAGATATTACTGCAGAAATACAAGTTTTTAACTGAGGTGTGAGAATTTTCATCTCACAAAACACCAAATGGGACTGAGAAACGGAGAACAGCCTAAGAACTGAATATAAACATTCTGACATGTCCTGATTCTGGATCATGCTTTGTATTCTTTTACTCATTGTCTTTGTTACAACAGTTATTTGTTCAAAATAATCAAGATTTTAGATCCGGTTGTGGGTGGAAGTTAGGTTTTTTTAGTGATATTTTTAAGACTTATTAATAAGCCAGCCCTGGTATGCGCAATAAGTAATCAAGAATAAAGCTATTCAGTCTTTCTGGTTTTACTCCCAAAATATACTTAAAATAGAATAGAATAGAATTCTTTACTGGCCAAGTGTGATTGGACACACAAGGAATTTGTATTTGGTGTATATGCTCTCAGTGTACATAAGGAGAATAAAATACATTCAGCAAGAATAAAAAGATACAACACTTAAGTGATAGTCAAGGTTACTAATAGACAATCAAATCATACTAAGAAACAAATAAAAATAATATAAATTGAAAGATACAAACAATATGGTTATAATAATAAGTGGGAAGAGATAGATACTAGTAAGGAAGAGAAGAATAATAGTCTTTAGTAAATTATTTGACAGTGTTGTGGGAATTAGTTGTTAAGCAGAGTGATGGCATTCGGGGAAAAACTGTCCTTGTGTCTAGTTGTTCTGGTGTGCAGTGCCCTATAGTGTCGTTTTGAGGGTAGAAGTTGAAACAATTTATGTCCAGGATGTGAGGGGTCTGTAGATATTTTCACAGCCCTCTTTTTGACTCCTGCAATATATAGATCCTCAATGGAAGGCAGGTTGGTAGTAATCGGTTTTTCTGCATTTCTAATTGTCCGTTGAAGTCTGTGTCTGTCTTGTTTAGTTGCAGAGCCAAACCAGACAGTTATGGAGGTGCAGATGACAGACTCAATAATTCCTCTGTAGACCTGTATTAGCAGCTTTTTGGGCAGTTTGAGCTTTCTGAATTGGCACAGAAAGAACATTCTTTGTTGTGCTTTTTTGATGATGTTTTTGATGTTAGGTGTCCATTTTAAGGCTTGAGATACGATAGAATCTAGAAACTTGAAGGTCTCTACTGTTGACATTGTGTTGTCTAGTATTGTAAGAGGTGGTAGTATAGGAGGTTTTTTAGGATGAATGAGAATATGAACAGAGCTTCTATCTGCAGTTCTTTAAAGCAGCTCAGTCTTCAGAATCATGCTGCAACCATTGTAAAAGCTTGTAAAAACCAGAGGCTACTTTTTCATTCCTTCATGCTCTGAAGCACTTTTCTGAAATTGAATCCACAATATTCCACTTCCCTAATAGATAGGAACAGCAGCTGGGCAAGTAATAAAGAAGGAGAGAAAAAAATATGTCTTTACCTTTTAGAAATAGTGCAAACCACTACATATTTTCATGGATTAGTTAGCATTTAATGAGGCCACAAATCATTAAAATATACATTGATGTCTATAAAATGGTCATATATTAAATGTATACCTAGTAGACTTTCTATTGAAATAACTTTCTAGCAATAAACCAGGCAGAGGACACTATAAATAAACATTATGAGAATCATTAAATTTTGTGATCATGGATTTGTATATTCCAGAGAAAATAATACCTGTTTTTTCCATCTTCTTTATTTAGCAACTATGTGAAGGAATATTGCAAGTATTAAGCAAAGATATAAACACATCGTATAGAGTCACTTGTCTAGAAGCTCTTCGCATTCTCTCAAGAGACAAGAAAGTCTTGGTTCCTGTAACAACAAAGACCAACATGCAAACCTTGATGAAGCTAGCAAAGCTGGATACTTTGGAAGATCATTTGGAGGATGTGACTGATTTTCCTGTCATAGTGGAAGCTTTAAAATGCCTTTGCAACATTGTTTTTAATAGCCCAGCTGCCCAGAAACTCAGTTTAGAACTGAACTTGGCAGCTATGCTTTGCAATCTTCTGAGAAAGTGCAAGGACCAGCAATTTGTGGAAGACATTAAGTGCTTTGATCTACGACTTCTCTTCCTCCTTTCCCTCCTGCACACAGATATCAGATCCCAGTTGCGCAATGACCTCCAGGGATTGCCCCTGTTGACTCAAGCCTTGGAAAGTGCATTTAGCATAACCTGGACAGATAAGTACATCACAGCTGAAGACCAAGAAATGTCACCATTGTCTCTTCAAGAAACGGATTGTGCCATTGAGGCACTGAAAGCTCTCTTTAACGTTACTCTTGACAGCTGGAATGTGCACAGCGAGGTAAGCCTTGAATTGAGATCATTCCGATCATACTTATTTCTGTTTGTAGATTTCTGCACTGATGTTTATGGATGAAGTTATGTACAGCCCAAAGATGCAGGCAGGCCAATGGACAGTAAGTTTATACAGAACAAACTACAGGTAGTCCTCGACCTACAACAGTTCATTTAGTGACTGTTGAAAGTTACAATGGCATTGAAAAAAGTGACTTATGACGATTTTGTACACTTACGACCATTACAGCATCTCCATGGTGATGTTGTCAAAATTTGAGTGCCTGGCAACTGACTCATGTTTATGATGGTTGCAGTGTCCTGGGGCCAGTGGTGGGTTTCAAAAGTTTTTATTACAGGTTCTGTGGATGTGGCTTGGTGGGCATGGCAGGAGAAGGATACTGTAAAATCTCCATTTCCTCCTGATCAACTGGGACTTGGGAGGCAAAGAATAGATGGGGGCGGGGCTAGTCAGAATTTTTACTACCGGTTCTCCAAACTACTCAAAATTTCCACTATCGGTTCTCCAGAACTGGTCAGAACCTGCTGAAACCCACTTCTGCCTGGGGCCATGTGAACAGCTTTTGCAATTTTCTGACAAGCGAAGTCAATGGGGAAGCCAGTTTCACTTAACAACCATTGTTAATAACTTAACAACTGTAATGATTCACTTAACAATTGTGGCTAGAAAGGTCATAAAAAGGGGCAAAACTCACTTAACAACATAAATTTTTGGTTCAGTTATGGTCATAAGTCGAGAACTACCTGCATATAAAATATTCAGTTACACATTCATTCCCAAGAGGCAGCAGTTTAGTTCCACAATAAAACATCCAACCAATAATGGAATTGGTTATATTTACTCTCTATTGCACTGGCTTGCAACTAGCATAGACAAGAAGTACTGAACTACTAATGGAAAGAGTAGTGCTTTCCTTTACGTATTTATAAACATATCTGATAGGTATTCCCACAGCTCCTAGTTAAATATGTCTTTCATTGGGTATATGCAAACATCAAATTAGTTAGAAGAGCAAATTGTTGCAAAGGTAATTCATGTAAATTAATCTATAATAAAGAAATCTTAAATAAACAGATACATCGAGGTAAATATCAGTAGGTTAGCATTTCAGAGAAATATATTTTAATGTACAAGAAGAAGAAAAATAATTCTTAAACTAATAATTCTAGGTAGCACTTTTCCAGAAGTTACACGTTTCCAATAAACTATTTGAATGCTAAATTTTATTGGCTGCATTTTGACAACATTCTACCATCATTAATGTACCAAAGGAGAAAAGTCAAAAGCCTACATAAGGAGAATGCAAGTGAAAATTATGATCTGAAATCATCTGTGCATTGATGAATTGCAGTTTCCATCATTACCTTCATTCCTTATATTGAATGAGATTGCTGATATTGAAGTAAAGTATGTCTGAAACGCAGTAAGTTGACAGCTCTCAGTGTTATAGGAGAAGAAAAAATAAATTGGAAAGCAGGGAATAGAAATTCATTATGAGTATCAATCGAATGTCTGTCATTGAGTGATGCATTTTTTTTAAAAAAAGTAACAGGTGTTCTATGTTTTGAACATCAGTTTTGGGTAATAGGACAAATAGGTTTCTTAAAGCAGAGTTATCTTATTCTAATAGTAGTCTAAACATTCCATTATACTTTTAGAAAATTATACTTGCAGTTTCACTAAACACATAGAGTTGTATGCAAGAGGTTAGGCATCTCTGGTTAAATAGCACATTTCAGGGAAACCCTAAGTACTGATACAACCTCATCTTACTTCAAAATTAAACATTATGCAAATTTGAATGTGAGTCATTTATAGGTTCAGAATAAGACAATAATGAATATGATAGATGCAGAAGTCTTTTATAAATTTTTACTAAGTACTTTAATTACAAGAGTGAAAACTAACACAAACGGAACTGTTGTGGCCCGTCAGCAGCCTGTGCAGCTAGTAGCTGATTCCAACAGTGAGGGGGCTGGTGTAGTGCTGCACCAGCAGCCTGTGCAGCTGGCACTCGAGTCGGACAATGAGGAGGCTGGAGAAGATGTGGTGCCAGAGGCGGGGATTCAGCCAGGGCCTTTAGAACCTCCAGAAGCTTCCATGGGTGAAGAGGAAGAAGAGGAGGAGCCTCTTCTCGATATACGGGCGCGCAGACCTGCCAAAAAGCAGGAGTGGCTCCTCAGGAGGAGGTCTGCTTGAGAGTAAGGCTTGGGGCTAATTGGCCACTCCCTTAGCCTATTTAAGGAAGGATGACGACTGAAGCAATTTGCAGGGAACAACTTCGTTCACTCTCCTTCGTGTCCTGATCTTAGTTCTCTTATCAGTGTCCTGCAAATTGCTTCTGGGCTTTCTGCCAGTTCTAGTAAGATTACGATTATTTATTCTTTGGATTCTTGTAGGCTGTTAAGAAAGTTAATTAACAGCCTTTGTTTGAAACAGACTGATTTAATTTAGTAAACGAAGGTTTGTACAGACTTTGTGCGTGCTGCATTCTTTGGGTCTGTAGCTGGGGCAGAACAGGAACTTAGAGAAAGAGAACAGAATGGAAAGAATAAAAAGTGCAAGGAAAAAGTAAAAGAAAAGACAATATATTAAGGAAAAAGAAACATGTGGCTTGCAATATTCCTAAGTACAAATAAATAATTGTTTAATGGTAAACGGTTAAACAGATACTGTATCTGTTCATCCGATATTCCGTCTCTTATATATAAGCAGATTCATAAAACATCAACTTTTTGAGTCGGGTATCAGCAAAAAGTCCATAAAGAGTTGCCAGAACATTGCCCCAAACAAGTCTTATTTTAAGCTTGATAAAATAAACAAACTTTACATTTACTTCTAACAATCTCAATCTTTAATTCAATCAACTATTGTGGGATTTTATTTCTCTTCAATTTTTCTTTATCGCAATGCACACATTTCGTCAAGGCTTTAACCTCTTTTGCACATCCAATAAGAAAATATTTTGCTGGTCATTCTTTCAGTTTATCATCTGTATTTCTGTCTTTATTTTTAAAACTTCAGCCAATTACTTTGTATATCCAGTAAAGTGTCATTTTCCAAATCATTCTCTTGTCCTATCATTTGTAGTTCTACATTCTTTACTTTCTCTCTCTCAGATAAAATTTGTTCCACATCTGTCATTCTTTCATTAAAATTCTGTAGACATAGTCTATCCCCATAGAAGCAGGCATCATTGTTGACAATGTTGATATTGTAGTTAATTTCTGGCTCCATTCTTCAGAGTTCTCTTTTGTTATAACATTTTATAAATCCCAATATTAATAGCAGGCTTGCATTTTCTTTCTTCTGCTTGAAATCTTTAATGCCTCTAGCGCCCAGTTTCAAAAATCATTTATCTTTTGTTGTGATTTCTAATTGTCAAGATAGGCAAAAATAAATCTGTTTCCCATGAAAAGTTTTTGTTTTTTATAGTTACTCCCAAAACCTCATAGTAAAAGTCAATATTCCAAATTTCTCTGGACCCTTATAATATTTTAGATCAAAATCTTACTTAGCTTTTTGGAGTACATTTCAAACTGTTTTAAGTTCTTAAGCTTGTAATTAGTTTTTCTTTTTTTTTAGAGTTGAATATAAACTCATCCAAAAAAGACTTTTCAAACTTGTCATTTTAAGATAGTTAATGGGCCATTTTTGAAAAGAATTAGAAAGTGAAGTTTGCAGGTTTAGTGTGCTTTAAAAGGCTGTGCCACAGTCACAAGCAAGATGGCTAATCATGTCATCCTAATAATAATACTCCCTTTGTCAGGAACAGCCATCCAAAGCACATGTGGGCAATCTCTCATCCTTTCCTTATCCAGAGAGATTGCAAGGAACTGGTCTCCTCATCAGTTCCTTGGTTTTTGCCTTACTTCATCTTTAGTTCACCATACCACTTCTGACATCTATGGTAAAGTGATGTTTCCAATTATTGCCTTACTAAAACATTCAGCCTCTTTTCAGCTTCAGTGTACAGCATCATCTTTGAATATCCAGCTCTGTTAATTAACCAAATTTAAAGTTGAATAATGAGTTTTAGAATATCCTTTAAAAAGTGATATAGGGCAAGTAACCGAGAATTTTTGAAAAAAAATATAAACTCCACATTTCAGATCCCATTATTATTTACATATTTATATTTTACTGTTTTTTAAAAAGGTCAGCAAGGTTGGTGCTGATCCAACTTAATCAGCTACTTAAACTCTTCATTCTGGACTAGTGTACCCTCTGAGTAGTCTTCCAAGGGCAGCCCCATATAAACATATTGCAGTAATCCAATCAAAAGATAACCAAGGTATGAGTGACTGTGAATAGAAGCTTTTCATTCTTTCAGTTACAAAAATGCTCGTTGGAGTTGTGCAAAGGTCCTTCTGTAAGTCTCACAGTAAGCAAAAATAAATAAATACATAAATAAATAAATAAATAAACAAAGAAACAATGCATTACTTGCTAAATTTTCAGAAAGTTGCTGCATCTAATTTTATCCTCTGGAGGTTATATTAGGTTTTTATTCCCTCATAGATTCGTTGAAACATATGACTTGACCAGAGGGATGTTTTTGAAAAATAAAAGTTTTCTTGGTTCAGATTCTTGTACAAATCTTTTTCAGTAATCATTTCAGGATGGCTAGTTAGATTTTTTTAAAAGAGTAAACTGGAATACCTGAACCAAATCTACGTATAGTGGCAGAGAAAGGTATAGTCAGATCTGCAATTTTAATTCCAAAATTTGCTGAATAGTATTAGTCAGGGAACAGCTAAATTAAATGTGAAAAGTAGAGTTTACCAGTTCAAAACTAGAAAAAATAGAGCCAAAAGGCTGGATTTTGGCATTTATAAGGATAGGTTACTTTATTTAAGTCTCATTTAATGTTGAAAAGAATGATGGACACACAAGTGACATAATCATACATGAATAATAGTGCTGTGGAATAGGGCAGTTTATGGGATGGTGGAGGCTGCTTGCTTTCATAAACATGTAGTTTAAAACAAGAATAATTCAAAGTATGTGCATGAAGAGCTTTCATATTGATAAGTATACCATAGTGTGATTGTCTTCTTTTAATGTCTTCTTTTCATGATTCTGAATTTTTGCTTCGGAGCCTTCATAATATAATATGTTCCTCTTCATAATTGGATTTATACAGAATGATTCCCATGAATTTCGTTATATGACTGCCATTCTGCGTCATTGCTTATTGACTCTGGGCCCTACCGAAGATAAAACTGAAGAATTACACAGGTTAGTGAAATTACAAATCCAGTTGTTCTTAAAATGACGATCTAGTTAGGTCTAGTGCTCAGCTATTATATCTAAATAATAATGTAAGTTAGTGTTTTTCATGCATAGTTGACACAGCTTCCATAAGTTTTAATATTATAATTAATATTACCGATCCTGAAATAATAGGGTCTTTTCTTAAAGTAGTCACTTAATTCCAGGGATTATACAAAATGAAAGCATGGCTGACCATCTGAACTTTTGTTGAAAACTGAATTAATGGAATGAGACCTTGCTTGCTTAATATTTATGTTTTACTCCAGTGGTAATATTGTTATGATACAGACTTGTCCAATAACTTCCAAGATAACATTTTTTTCTAAACATTTTAGAAAAGAATTGTCACTATTAACAATTTAAGGAATTTTTCTGTAAACTTCTAATTTTAGATCTGTTAAAGCTAGCCACATACAAAAAGCCACCTGCAAAAATCTTCCAGTTTTTTGAAAGTAGGAAACTGCAGGATAGCTATGCAATTAATGAATTTTTAATAGTAGATGAGTTTAGCAAAGTAAAGGTTCCCCTCGCACATATGTGCTAGTTGTTCCCGACTCTAGAGGGCGGTGCTCATCTCCGTTTCAAAGCCGAAGAGCCAGCGCTGTCTGAAGACGTCTCCGTGGTCATGGTGGCCAGCATGACTAAACGCCAAAGGCGCACAGAATGCTGTTACCTTCCCACCAAAGGTGGTCCCTATTTTTCTACTTGCATTTTTTACATGCTTTTGAACTGCTAGGTTGGCAAAAGCTGGGACAAGTAATGGGAACTCACCCTGTTATGTGGCACTAGGGATTCGAACCGCTGAACTGCCAACCTTTCGATCGACAAGCTCAGTGTTTTAGCCACTGAGCCACCACGTCCCTATGAGTTTAGTAAATGAGCCCAAATACAATATCATTCCAGGGGGAAGTTGTTCCATTGGGCATGTGCCATGAGAAACAAAGTATATTCCCAGAGTCCCATTAGATGATCTAGAAGCAACCTGAAACATATTTAGTCTGTGGGTGACAGGCAGAAAGCATTGGAGACTTCTAATCTCACAAGCCCTGTGGCATGCGGGACTTTAAAAGTAACAAGCTGCATATTGAATTGCATCCAGAAACCTACTGGAAGCCAGCGCAGCTCTCATAACAGTGCTGTTACATGGATGTATCACAGTGTGCCCAAAACTGCATATGTGGCCACATTCTGGAAAAATTGTATCTTCCAAATGCTTTTCATACAGAATGCATCTTAATGTTGAACTGAGAAGTAAAGGCATTAATGAGTTGTGAGCAGCAGCTCCCATGGGTACAATTGGTGCACAAAATTAAGTTAAGCAAAGCCCCTTTTGATCATAGTTGCCAGGAGTCACAAGGAATCCCAAGTTGGACATCAGCTCTTTCTGCTACCCCATCCAAGTTAATGACAGAAAGTCCAGCTCCAAAGATCAGGTTCTGACCCACAGTCATTTTGTTTTAGGGTTCAGTTGGAAGGTTGAGTTAAAATTCATTCTTCCCCGTCCCGATTTTCATAGCCTCCTATCACTGGGAAAGAATCTCAGTGGCATCTTTTAGAGAAAACTGATTTAAGAAGCCATAATGATAGCTTATTTTCTCCAGCTTTTCTCTGAAACCCCTGTAAATCAAAAACTTCAAAATGAGCATATATTAAATCTTATTTTTTGTATATCAGATACTTGATTCATTGTTTTTAAATTGCCGCAGCAAAGGCTCTGTTTAAACAGTATTTCAAAATATATACTTTACTGCCACGTTTATTTATTGCTATTCTTCTTCTAATGTAAATACCCGGGAGATAACCTAAACTTTTCATTGCATAGCTCTTCATTGTTTGGGAGAGCAATTGTGAAAGACAGGATATATATCCAGGTAAGAACTTAAGAAAAATCCCGTAGTGCCCAATTTTTTAGAGTTAAGGTAGTTCAGTGAAACGGTGTACCTGAGTGACATAAAAATGTAGACTATTTGACAAAGACCTCAATATTCATAAGTTACTCAAAAATAAATTCAAATAATGCTTGTCTCACTATATACAAATCAATCAATCAGTCACTTCTTAGCTTTTTGGCTAAGATTAAGTGTAATATAGATTTAAGATCATGGAAAAAGCCTCTGCTTAGACCTTGGTAAACTGTTGAATATCAGAAAAGTGTGGACAGAGAAGAGTCGGAAGTTGTGGGAGCTTCATCACTGGAGACTTTCAAAAAGAGATTGGATTGCCATTTGTCAGAAATGGTGTAGGGCCTCCTGCTTGGGTGGGAGATTGGACTAGATGACCTACAATGTCCCTTCCAACTTTGTTAATCTGTTATCCATTTGTTTGTTTTCTAGTTCCCTCTTTTAAAGTGATTCTTTCAAGTATGCCTGGAAGGCCATGAATTTAATTTTAAAGAACTGTGAACAGAGACTATAAAGTATATTCAGATATTACTTTTTAATGTAATTCCTAAGAAAAATCTGAAGGAAGCTTTTTTAAAAATGTCTCTTAAGAGTATAAATTTAAATTAATATTTAAAAATGTAGAAAATTCCTCTTATTAATTTAAATTTGTATTTATAGAGTCTTTTAAAAATATTTTCCCTTCATTAATTAAGAATGGGTATGGTAAAGAGATTATTTTGGTTCTGTGCATTCCGTCACATAAAATAGCCAACTACGCACAATTTCAATGAAGTAAGTTATGGTTAACGCCATGTTTGCCCACTCTGAAGATTTTAATCACAGCTTTCGCTAGTGCTAAAGTGTTGTTTGCTTTCACGCTTGCATATCAGGAGGGGGCTGAGAGCCTGAGTAGGTGGATGTCATGTATCTGTGATTAATGATCTTTAGGAAGCTGAGAGAGAAAATAATATACGCAGCATTTCTACCCCCTGGAGAAGGAATGCAAACACTATTGTGCCGATCTGTGCATAGTCAGTGACTTCCTGGTAGGTGGAGAATTTCATACACTCCTCTGCCACAAATAAAACTGTCAGGTGGAGTGACAAAGTTCAGAAAGCCAGACTCCAGTTATTGAAAAGAATAACTTGAGCACAGTGATCCAGAAAATTAATTTGGTAGGTGTTGGAGAACACCATTGCTTCATAAGAAACCAGCAAAAAGGAGCTTTCTGTGGAAATAATCCAAGCTTCTTTTATTTTTCTGAATTAAAATCCTATTGTTCTTGACCAACTCTTGTTTTGCTTCAAGCAGATTATTTGTGAAAAACGAAACTCAATGTGTTAAGCATTTCAATTTAAATTTGTCCTGCTTTAGGGGTGTTTTTAAAAAAGCACTGGCGGAAGAGAACAAAGTACAGTATTTGTAGACAGATTTTTTTTTTTAATTTGATTTATATGCCGCCCTTCTCCGGAGACTCAGGGCGGCTTACAGTGCGCTAAGCAATAGCCTTCATACTTTCGTATATTTATACAAAGTCAGCTTATTGCCCCCACAAACTGGGTCCTCAATTTACCTACCTTAGAAAGGATGGAAGGCTGAGTCAACCTTGAGCCTTGGTGAGATTCGAACCTGCAATAATTGCAGGCAGCTGATGTTAATAACAGGGCTTTAGACCACTGTACTATCCAAGGCTCTTATATGTATAACTACATCATAGTAAAATTCTTGTTTTAAGTGAAATAAGGAATCCAAATACACCAGTCTATAACTCTTTAACTAATATTTGAACATAACAATACTATTGTATTTTAAGGTGAATTGGTTTAGACTTAGAGAAAAAGTTAATGACTTGGGGGGGGGAATGTAATATAAAATGCAAATGCTTCTTTGCAGTATTGTGTAACTGCTAACCAGCAGTAACTTTCCAGATAGTAACTTACAGTATACATAACATACATCATAATAATAATATACAGTGTAAACATAATGTAAAACAAAAGAAAATTTTAAAAATGCAATATATGATAAACAGATTAAAACAAAAACAATAAGAACTGTCGTGATTTATAACTATGGCTGATAAAATCTCACTTAAATCAGCAGTTCCAAAAATGCCTGTTAAAATAAAATGGTCCTTGCCTCCTGTTAGAAGACCTTAATGTTGGTGTCAAATATACCCTTCTGGAGTGTTCCAGAAATGGGCTGCTGGTGTTGAAAATGCCATTGTCTTTATTTCATCTTATCTTACCTTATAGGACTGGAGAACCTGGAGAATGAAGGTCTTTAATGAAGGTCTCAGTGTAGAACGGTTTCTCAACCTTAGCAACTCTAAGATGTGTGGACTTCAACTCCCAGAATTCCCCAACCTGCATGTTGGCTGGGGAATTCTGGGAGTTGAAATCTACACAACTTCAAATTGCCAAGTTTGAGTAACACTGGTTTTTAGGACAATATGAGCCTCAAACCTTTAGGGGTTTATAATTTAAATTTGGCCCAGGAGTGTACTAGCAATCAGGACATATGAGAAAGCACAGGCATAATATTTCATCAGTCAGCTTTTGAACTAGATTCCAAGGCAACTCCATATATAGTGCATTGCAATAATCTAAGTGGAAAGTTACGAGAATTCCTTTGTTGAGTGGTGTGGCGGATTGAAGTCGATGTTTATTTATATGCCACAGAGAATATAAAAACTCTGATGTGATCAGGCAGTTGCTTTTTCCATGATCATCTTTCAGTCTGAATCATGGATGACAGAAGAAGCACGCTAGCAGAAGCACAATTTGCACACTGCTTCTAGGCAGCATTGTGACATGTGGGTAAGCGTTTGCTTGCATGCTTCTGTACTCTTCCCTAAAAGTGACAGAATTCGTAACCAAGACACTTCTGGGTTTTGATTCCATATTGTATCCTGAAAATGCAATACAACTGTTTAGTGAATTACTGAAAATATCAATTAGAAAAGTTGATAAAACAGTAACTTGTGGTATTGAGGTGCATTAGTTGTTCTGTAAAATTATAACGATGTTATAATCCATGCTGTTAACACCTGTGTTTCAAGGGCTTCATTCCCGTATTATGCACAAAAGCATTTTAAGAGAGTGATTTTTAAAATTTCTTTCAGCAATGCGATCAATCTGTTAAGCAATGTTCCAGTCTCTTGCTTGGATGTCCTTATCAGTCCCTCAACTCAAGAAGAGGCAAAGGAAACTGATGTGAAATACAATGGCATGAATATGGATGCTATTCAGGTGCTTTTGAAGTTCATGGAGAAGAGAATTGACAAGGTAAGAACATTTGAAATTGAGAGCCTTGTTCCATTGTTTGCATCATAATGCTGCTGGAACTTTGTGTAGCATTATAGAATGCTTCTTAACCAAAATAGGCCTTGTGTACAAACCCCCAAGGTTTAGATGTTTGAAAACAAATCAAGATTGTAACATGGCCATGAGAATTACACGATCATGGAACAATGTGAATATTCATCTGAATACCCAAACATGAACTAAAAGTCTGACTCAGCATTGCATGTAGAGAATAAAAGTTCAACTGATTTGTTCAGATTCTTTGGGAAGTGCAAAATATACGATAATTTCCTGCTTATCTTCGCTTTATTTATTTTCAGTAAAAAGTATTGATTGACACACTACTTAATACTCTGCTCAGAAATGCAATATAGACTAATTTATGCGTTGCAATTGGGGGAATGTTAAGGATGTTGCTGTATCTGGAAAAACATCACGAACATATATTGGGAGACCTTGTTTAGTTATAGCTGCTTGTGTGTATCCTGTGAGCTTCCAGATAGAGAGATTTTTAATATTTTTTTAAAATATGATTTTACGTTTTAAAATGTTTTGGATGAACTACCATGAAAAAGGTGGCCTTATCTACTAGAATAAGAGTTTTGTGTGCCATAACGTTTGAGTTGTGTTTTTGGAAAAATGTTGCTAAATTCTTTATTCTTTAGGGGAGCAGCTATAGGGAAGGCCTCACTCCAGTGCTCAGTTTACTAACAAGATGCTGCCGGTCTCATCGGAATATTAGGAAGTTTATTAAAGCTCAGGTGAGTCATGGGTGTATCCAAGGACTAAAATGTAGTGGAATCTCTTGCCCTGAATATGCATAAATGTTAGTTTCTATTCTCTAAGAATCTGATCCTTCTTCAGTATTATTATTTTTTGCACTAGATGTGTAGGGCATCACAAAGCTGAATAAGGAATAAATGAATGAATGAACTGCACAACGTATATGTTTTCTTAAAAGTAAATATGAACTTTGTTCAGTAGAACTTGTTTACAACTTAGGCAGCCTAAAACAACTATCTAGAAGAAATGGGAAATGATACACAGGTAGTCCTCATTTAACAATGCTAAATAGGATTGGAAATGTTAAAAAAAGAATCATGTGAGCATGCTGTTTAGCAATGACAGTCCCTGTTTTCGATGTTAAGTGAGGACCGTGTGATCGCTGCTTCCAGCTTCCTTCCAGTTTCCCAATTGATTTTGTTTGTGAAAAGCCAGGAGGGAAAGTCATGGTGCTGTAAGTACAAGATCCATTCCTAACTACCATTCATTCAGCATCTTAATGTCAAGTGCCAGAGAAATCAGGAGATCCAGGCAGTTCAAAAGATAAGATAAGATAAGATAAGATAAGATAATTTTATTTCTATATGCTTATAAAGCATATTTATTTCTAAATGCTTATAAAGATTTATTGCAACCTTAAGCTCTCTACAAGAATCTGAACTACTAATAGTCAAAATAATTTGGTGTACCGGTAGATAAGAGTCAAAGGAATTCAAGGTGGAATAGATTTAGATCTCTTTGTGGGTGTGAAAAGATTCATGACTGATGACGTGTTTGACCCCTCCCTCAGGCTCAGCCTGGTCATCTCCTACACATACTAAGTTTGAATGTTTACTGAATGAGTGATTATTAAATGAGAAGAACTTGTGCATTCACAAGATAATGACAGCAAGTGTTAAAATTGCTGAATCATCAAAATAGCCTTTTTAATTAAGATTACGATGTTCATCTCCAGATGTTTTCATTTAAGGCTGCAGAATGATACAGTGTTAGACCATTCCGAGGAAGAAAGCATTACATTACCCCGAGTCCACAACAAAACCTCTTTTGTTGTTTCTCTTAGACATCTAAGTTCTGATTGCTTGGAAAAACAATAAAATGTGCTTGTGTTTTAGAATGAAATGGGGTGTAAATGTAACATTTATAAGAAGCAACAAGCATACTTAAATAGTGGCATGTGATTCATGGTTCCAAAAATGGAGAGTCACATTCTTTTTCAGAACAGAATATTTCATGACCTTCTTTTCTCTCACCCCAACAAGGATAAGCCCCTTATAGCAATTTTTATATCATTAAGATTTAGGAGTGATGCATCAAATCCTAAATCTACAGAAAATGTTCTAACTTTGAAAAATATTTTGGGGGAAGAAATCCTAAAACCAATCTTTAATGCTAACCTAACCTGCAGTTTCTAATTCAAAACTTACATTAGGTCATTGGGAAAAGGAATAAAGCTGAGTATTATTGGTGTATTACTGTACACCAGTTATTATTGGTGTATTATTAGTTGCATTGCTTTGTTTTCCATTATCTTGCGAAATGATTGGATATAACCTTTACCAAAGCAGCCAATCACCACTCGCCTCTCAGGCCTTGCCACCAACCAATTGAATGCAGGGGCCAGAGGGAGATGGGCAAACGGGTGCAGTTTAATCCTCCCACTTTCCTTTGTGCTCGTGCAGATTGTTAAGGTAGCCAGAAAAAAAAAGTGGAATTATTTTGAGGAATTCAAGGGAATAAGTGTGACAACACCTTGCATTGGGATTAATTCCTCTTCTTATCTTTCTCTGTCTTTAGGTGCTGCCTCCTTTGAGAGATGTTTCTAATCGTCCTGAAGTGGGCACAACACTGAGAAACAAATTAGTGCGTCTAATGACTCACGTTGATCTGGGAGTGAAGCAAATTGCTGCAGAATTCCTTTTTGTTCTTTGTAAAGAGAGAGGTACAGAGGTTTTTACTAGAGCATAAGGGTGGTTGTAGCATATGTGCAACTAACTACAGAGAGTCCTCAGTTAATGACCATAATTGGAACTGGGAACTCTGTCACTAAGCAACGCAAGCATAAAGGGGGGGGGGAATCACGTGACCATTCTGACTTACAACAGCAGTTCTAGTTGCAACAATTAAGCCTAACTCCAACGTGTTTCCTTTGCTTGTTGGAAACTGGCAGTAAAGATCGCAAATGGTGATCATGTGACCGCGGGACTCTGCAACCAATGTAATTGTGTGCCAGTTGCCAAGCAGCTGAATCATGATTGCAGGGACATTGTGATGGCTGCAATTTCAAGGACCAGCTCTACGTCTCCTCATAACTTCAAATAGTTTCTGAACAAGTGTTCACTAAATGAGGACCAGCTATAATCACTTGCTGAGCTGGCTATTTGTTGCCAAATATATATATATATATTTTAAATTAAATCTAGAAGTATTGGAAGATGTATTTTACATATGTGACAGTCAACAGCAATTTATAAAACGCACAGAGGCATTTTACTTTTTATGGCAACTAGTCTATCGTTTCTCTCTCTAGAAATATCTTAGGCCAGATTAAACTGAAGACAAATAGAAGTTATTAAACTTAGGCTTGGACTTTTCTCAGCCATAAAGTCTTAACTAGTGAGTACAGGATATAAAGTCGCATGTAGAAACCTTTCTTTTAAACTGACCTGTTAGAACCCCAATCTAAAATATGAATACGGCTTTCAGTAAGTGTCTGCATCCTGCTTTATTAGGTTCGTCTCCTGCTGTTTGGAAAGTCCTCCTCTCGCTTAACCAAACATAAGTCGAAGAACTCTTCAGATTTGCCACTCAGCTACTTTGGCTGAAGTGACCCCACACTGTTATGTGATCCTTAGAGAAGTGTGCATATATGTATGCCTGTATGTATATAAGTATGCCTGCATGTGTCTCATTTGGATTTGATGCCCAAAGAGGGATTTTTCTGAAATTCCAATCCAAAAATGAAAAGGAAACAAATATTAATCTTATTCTATCTTCAAGCCACAGTTTGAGCCTTTCCAACAAATTGCTTCCGGTTGCTTTGCAGTTGACAGCTTGTTGAAGTACACTGGGTATGGCAATGCAGCAGGCCTGCTGGCTGCCAGAGGCCTCTTAGCTGGAGGAAGAGGAGAAACCTGGTACTCAGACGATGAAGATACAGACACGGAGGAATATAAATCTGCAAAGCCAAAGTACGGCATGGCTCGAATTCTGCCTTCCTTCCCTTTACCTAGGAGGATGTTTTTCAAACTTGGCAACTTTAGGATGTGTGAACTTCAGCTCTAAAAATTTCCCAGCCAGTATATCTTAAAAGTTGCCAAGTTTGAAAACCACTGATTTATATAATTTCTGTCCCCTCCCCCCACAACTCCATGTTTGTCAGAGAACTGGCCTCTGACTTTTGGAACTGGGTCTCCTTATATAGGTAGTAAAAGAAAGACTAGGAGTGACATGGCAGCAGTGTCCCAATATCTAAGGGGCTGCCACAAAGAAGAGGGAGTCAACGTATTCTCCAAAGCACCTGGAGGCAGGACAAAAAGCAGTGGATAGAAACTGATCAAGGAGAGAAGCAACCTAGAATTAAGGAGAAATTTCCTAACAGTGAGGACAATTAATCAGCATTAACGATTTGCCTCCAGAAGTTGTTGGTGCTCCAACACTGGAACTTTTGAAAAAAGAGATTGGACAACCATTTGTCTGAAATGGTATAAGGTTTCCTGCTTGAGCAGCGGGTTGGACTAGAAGACCTCCAAAGTCTCTTCCAACTCTTGTATTCTGGTAAAAGCAATAATTGGTACTGGAATTTTTGTTGCTAAGCAATGTGCTCATAAAGTACAATGTCATGTCACCACATTGCTCAACAACAGCAATCCCGGCAGTTCCCATTGCCATTATTAGCCAAATCCTACCGATCATTAGGCATGGACCCACCCCAATCCAAGTCATTCACACCTGGGTCCTTCCAAACCCCAAGCCGCCTCTGCCTCCTCTTCAGCTCCCCCCACCTGCCTATCTCCCTTTCCATCTTTGACCTTTTGGCTGGCAACCTGCTACAGCTGCCAGTTGCCCCTAACACCCAACCTTGTCCATTGCTCCTCCATTGCACCACATGTCCCTACTGTAGCAGTAAGGGCCTTCTTTCATGCCACTTTCTTTTGTGCAGCTGGGGCTTCTCATGCGCCATCCAAGGCCTCCATGCGCCAGCATGGAGCACCCTTTACACCTTGCTGAGGGTCTTCTTTTGCAAGACTGGTACATGAAAAAAGACCCCGACTATGCCAGCACAAAAGAAGAACACAGCTAGAAGAGTTCTTCTTTCGCACTGGTGCAGCCAAAGCCGCCTTTCACACATCGGGCTTCTTTTGTGGAAAAGAGGCCTTGGCTGGGACATGAATGGAGGCCCTGGACAAGGAACTGGAGAGGCCCTGCGGCACCAGTGCAACAGGGGCACATTTGTTCATGTGACTGTGGGTGCCAGCAGCAGCCGGAAATTTGAGGCCAATCATAAATCCATGTATCAGCTTCATAATTTTGAACAGTCGCTGAACAGAATGGATGTTAAGCGAGGTCTACTTATATAACTAATGGGTTGTAGCTAACTTTGAGCAGAATCAGTTTGAGATGTAAAGGTTGGGAGAAGTCATAACACTTAAATTAATGTAATTTTGAGAGTTGGGGGCTGTAGTTTGTGATAAACTCAGATTTCCAGTTTTAGTTTAAAACTTGTGGGACGGTGTTTTTGAAAAATCTTCTTGAAGATTTATTTTAACTTGTTCTTTTCTCTTTTTCCCACTTCCCAAAGCATTAACTTAATTACAGGTCATTTAGAAGAGCCAATGCCTAACCCAATGGATGAAATGACTGAGGAACAAAAGGAATATGAAGCAATGAAACTGGTCAATATGTTTGATAAGCTTTCTAGGTATTGTATCTCTTTCCATGTTAATTTCTTTATCCTTCATACAATTTCATCATCGTTAAGAATTTTACTATGTTTTAGTTATATGTTGCCAAGAGAAGGGAATAGCTTGATGTGTAAGGAGAGAGTATGGCAAAGATTTCCTAATAAAAACACCATGATTACTTCCGTATTATTAATTCTGTTAAGATGTTTAGTTGGTACTGATATATTTCATAGATCCGGGAATCGTTTAGTTCTGGTTTTGTGTAGATGGGCAACATTTAGTTCCTAACTACTCTGCACAATACAAGATTTAAATTGATCAGAAATGAAATAAGTCAGCTGAAATTCATTCTAGTTTTAGTTATTTCATGTTTTGAGGATGGGATCGCCAAATAAGATTAACCCTAGAAAAATATTATTTATGCATAGTGCAGGTAAGAGTCTTTCACTCTTTCCCAGCTCGCAAATCCAGACACTTCAATCCCTTCCAGCTACGCTCTTTAGAATCACGTTTCTTTCTCATTCTTTTGTGTTTGGTGCGTGTTCTGTTTCTCAGGCTGTACCTTCCCTGCAGTGCTGAAGATTTGAATTTTGTTCCAGTCTCTGTTTTTGTGATGCTACTTGTTTGGTCAGCAATTTAGCACTATCCAAGATCATATGTGTATTGCCACTAGGGAATATAAATTTAGAGCATGTAACTTTTATCTGGTCCTTTATTTCTTTGTTTTTGTTATATATTTCTCATGCTTAGTTTTGCAGTAATTAAACAACAGATAATGCACCCCCAGTGTATAATTCACATTGCTAGTCATTAGTTCTAAAATTGTTTTCTATACTATATAAAGGCTTGTAGAAGAAGAAAAACCAGTTTAAGAATAAAGATGAGAAAATAAGCCAATTTCAACTTGTAAAAAAAGGATGGGACAATGATAGAATTCAAATTTTAGCTTAGTTAGGAGGTGGATTAGACTATTCCTTTTAAGTAGTTCTACCTGCCATTTTTTTTAATGCAAATAATAATAATTGGGCCTATGGTAGATTTGGAATTTTCAGAACATGTCATTGGTAACTTTACAAATTAATTGTCATAGAATTCACAAAACATTTAAGAGAAAGCAAACTAGATATAAAGATCTCCATATTCTTCTAATCTTTGTAATGATTCAGATTATTTTGATACTTTTCCTGGACTGAGGTCCCAGTCCTAACAAAGCATTGGATTGCAGTCATCTATAATTTTTAGGACTGTATGAATTATTTATAGAAGTGCTTCAATTCCAGTAGGAGGCATGCATGCAGATCTGGGAAGTTCTCAAAATGGCTGCACCAAAGGTTTACCAAAATACTTCCGTGGGTGTTGTTAAAGCAGTATTCCAAATGATGCACAAATTATTTCATTTTCTAGGAATATCTCTTACACTCAGGTAGGGCCCAAAGACATCCTTGGAAATAAAAGATAATGCTAAAAGTTGGCTGTGTTTAGCAGCCTGGTAACAACCCATTTGTTTATCTTAAGATTCTAAAAAAAAGTCAAAATTAGGTGGGGCATTGATCCTTGTGGGCATCAGAAAAAAAGTATCTTTGGGTATACTGAAACACATTGGAGATCTAGGCATTGAGTTGGGTAACTGGTTCTAATTTTGGCAGAATTAATCATATTAGGTGAGCCATGCTGCTGCTACAAAGTGTTAAAAAGAAACACAACCTCAGATGACGATTGGTTTTAAAAACCAAGCATTCCAGAGTATACCTCTGTGAACATGAATATTTCAGGGGGTCTCAGGGGCTGAGCCCCTCAATATCTCAGGGGCTGCCACAAAGAAGGAGTCAAGCTATTCTCTGAAGTACCTGAGGGTAGGACAAGAAGCAATGGGTGGAAACTAATCAAGGAAGAAGCAACCTAGAACTAAGGGAAAAAATTCCTGACAGAACAATTAATCAGTGGAACAGCTTGCCTCCAGAAGATGTGAATGCTCCAACACTGCAAGTGTTTAAGAAGATGTTCAATAACCATTTGTCTGAAGTGGTGTAGAGTTTCCTGCCTCAGCAGGGGTTTGGACTAGAAGACCTCCAAGGTCCCTTCCAACTCTGTTACTCTATTCTATTTCTAAATATTTGGCCTCACATTTCTACTCTTCTCTTAGCAAGATTTCATTCATATGCTGTGTGATTTGGACATTTCAACAAAATTCAGGAGAGATCTCATTGTACTTCAAGACACAGCCCGAGCTATTTTAAAAATGAGGTGGTCTTTGATACCGTTTTCTGATTAGAAGTGTAATAGTGATCAGCTGAATCTTAATTTCAGACCAGTTGCCATCTAGTATAACATGAATGTTGTGATGTGCATGCAGCTCTTTGTCTATTTTGTGTGCTTGGAAGTTTTCAGTGTTAATTAAAATGCTTTTAAAAATATTTTCTTGCTATTATAAACAGCTATGAATTCATTGAGTAATTATGATGCCACGGTGCTTTTTCCAAGCCAACCCTGTATTAATAGTAGGAATCCTTTTGCTGATGAAACAGTCCCCAATTATCATAGTTTGGGTTTTGTTGTACATCGACAAGAAATCAGTAAAACAAGGACGTAACCCAAACCAGCCTAAGTAGCAGCCTTGCTCATTAAAAATGCAGAATTAATCACAGTGGGGGCTTTAAAAAACAGTGCCTCTGTCAGGTTTTCTCTCCTTTTCTAATTGTGGAACAAAATAGTGTATAAAAGGGTCAGCACTATTATGCAGCACTCAATTATAGAGAGGTGAATGGATTTCCCAATACACTATTTTATCAAAGGAACATGCCCAATGTTTGCAATACGTTTGCTTTATTACAGGCAACTATCATTAGTTCCATGTGTTAATAACTGGCCGTTGTGCACAGAGCAGGCAAGAAAGACCCTTGAAAATAAGGCAGTGGTTTGGGAGATGACCAACTAAATGGCAAGCAGAAAGCAGAAACAAGCACTCTATAGATAAATTTGAAGAGTTAGTGAAAGATTTGGAGGTGAGGAAGAAGAATGTCTTTTTATTAAACATTTCATTTTGTCATGTTTGCCAATAAATAGTACTGAATATATCCTTTTTTATTTGAAAGGAAACGCAGTCTTGGAAGTTAGCCAGTCCTAATTACTCAAGCACATTCAAAAGAATATATTTATATACATATGTGTCCACTTGGAATACAATTCTAGAAGGTGTTGCTTATTGCAAGCTAAGAAGAAGAATGTTTAGGGCAGGGATGTCAAATTTGCAGCGTCACATCATCATGTGACATACCGTGACTTTTTTCCCCTTCGCTAAAATGGGAGTGGGCATGGCCAGCGCGTGATGTATCCGGCCCATGAGCCAAAAGTTTGACACCCCTGCTTTAGGTTGATCCTTTTTTATTGTAGGTAGCCCTCAACTTACAAGAGTTTGTTTAGTGACCGTTCAAATTTACAACAGCACCTGTGTGACTGTTTTTCACACTTATGATTGTTGCAGCTTCCCCGCGGTCACCTGATCAAAATTTGGACACTTGGCAACTGGTTCACATTCTTGTCGGTTGCAGGGTCCTGGGATCATGTGATCCCCATTTGCCACCTTCTGACAAAGTCAGTAGGGAAGACAGATTAACTTACAGTCATATTACTAACTTAACAACTGCAGTGATTCGCTTAGCAAATGGGGCAACAAAAGTTGTAAAATGTCTTGCATAACAGTGGAAATTTTGAGCTCAATTGTGGTCATAAGTAGAGGACTACATATATTCCTCTGTGGGTGTCTAGAAGAGGCATTGAGACTTTGAAGATAACTTTCAGTGCCCTGTACTCAGGGGTGAAATGCTCCCAGTTCGGACCGGATCACCCGATCTGGTAGTGATGGCGGCAGGTGGTTTGGAGAACCGGTAGCAAAAATCCCTGCGCCGCCCCCTCCCATGCCCAGCTGAGCCGTGCGATCATCAGAGGCTTCTTTTTTTTTACTTTTAAAAGCATTTTTTCTACAACCTCTTCGGCCAAAAAAAATGCTTTTAAAAGTAAAAAAAAAGCCTCTGACGATCACGCGGCTCAGCTGGGATCGTCAGAGGCTTTTCAAAGCATTTTTTTCTGTAACTTCTTCAGCCGAAGAGGCTGTAAAAAAAAATGCCTTTAAAAGCCTCTGGCAATCCCAGCTGACTTGCCTGATTGTCAGAGGCTTCTAAAAGCACTTTTTTTCTGCAACCTCTTAAGGTTGTAGAAAAAATGGTTTTAAAAGTAAAAAAAAAAAGAGTTGGCCACGCCCACTCAGTCACATCCCCCCCACGAAGCCACACCCACAGAACCGGTAGTAACAAATTTTAGATTTCACCCCTGCCTGTACTAAATGTTTAGACATCAGCAACTCTAGGCATTTGGAAGGTACAAACAAGGATACGAAGTATTTAACACATATGTTAAATCACTGTATCATAAGTTTCCTCTACTAACCCCTTGTTATGTTAGCAGAAGAGCTGGAACTGTTTTACTGAAGTTAGGGCTAATCATTGTAATCTCGAAGCTGCTGCTGTAACCGTTTTCATTTACTGCACTCCCATGATATCTACTTCTGACTTAAGCTCCAATCAGTCTAATTAACATGCTCCGGGGCGATTGTATTCTAGGGAATACAGCTCCCAATTTTTTTCCAGCCAACATGCTACCTGAGAATTCTAACAGCTGTAGCCCCAACCCAACTGACTTTGCTAGGTTGGGTTGAATGGCCACATTGGGGGTGGGGGGGTGGGATGTTGTGCACATCACCTGATTTCAGATCTATTTCTGATGAATTAGGGAAATGTCAATGACGGTTGTGCACAGAGATATTTCGCTGCTGTTAGGTTCTAATGCCCAAGTGAGCTTTCTTAAGATAAGGACGATGGGAAGGATGGTACACTGCGATGTCCTTGTTTGTCGATTTATAGCATCTGTGAAAATATGGAGAAAAGTTTTTTCAGAATGTAACTGTCCTGACGGCCTTTGCCATAATCCACAAATATTCAATAAGATTATGAAGAGCTTAAATAAATCTGTGCTAATACTGTTTGATTGGCTTAATCAATAATTAATCATCTTGATAGGAGGCTGTAGCTTGTGGAGTAGATATAATTGGATTAACGGTGAGAGGCCCCGGGTGCTTTTGAAGAGATTAAAACGGCTGTCAATCGTATAATTAAACAGCTGCAAACAAAAGAAACAGTATTTTTTTAAAGGGAGTGGGAGAGAGAAAAAAATCTGGCTGCATCTCAGTAAATGCTATAGTACTTAAGCTCCACTAGAAGCAGGTTTGATAGGACGAATCTCTTTTCTTGATTGATTTCTGATTCTGTGAAATTCATATGTATACAGTTGTGATTTTGAACTGGGAGAATTGACTACTCTCTGGCAGGTGGGACTTTAGCATGTTAGCGGAGATTAGGAATAAGCAAAGGCTGCCTTTTATTTACTCGTTTTTTTAAAAAAATCAATCTGCTCTTGGTCTTATTCCATTGGTAATTGATTTCTCTTTTCCAGATAAGCCTTAATTGACTTAGTGCACATGTGCTGTCTGAATGGAGTCTTTATTGATGTTTTTTCCTGCTTCCCCACTCAGCCAGCACCCATTTTTCGGCTAACCCCATTTATCTTCACATCCTTAAGGTCTAAATTCCTTCAAAACTTTAAACTGCCTTTTGGCATTATTCCCCTGTCCTTTTATTGATAGCATCTAATGGCTCTGAAGATTTTGGTTTTTATACTCCATAAACATCTGACTATCTCGTTTTTTTAATTATTATAATCCATTGAATTGCTGAGGTGAGCTGGAAGAAGCAAGTGGCAATTCCACGTTGTACATTTTGTTCTCTAGGTAGTCCTCGACTTACAACCGTTCATTTAGTGACCATTCAAAGTTACAACGGTACTAAAGAAAGTGACTTATTACCGTTTTTCATACTTATGACTGTTGCAAAAATCCCCGTGGTCACATGATCAAAATTTAGATGCTTTGCTACTGGTTCTTATTTATGAAAGTCACTTGATCACTTTTTGCAACCTTCTGACAAAGTCCATGAGGAAGCCAGATTCACTTAACAACCGTGTTACTAACTTAAAAATTGCAGTGATTCACTTAATAACTGTGGCAAAAAAGGTCATAAAATGGGGCAAAACTCACTTAACAACATAGATTTTGGGCTCAACTGTGGTAACATGAGGACTACCTGTATTTGTATGTATGCATATGTGAATAGACTAATCATGTTATTTGCCATTTTTAAATATACGACAAGACAAAATCTGAATCTTTTTCTTTTGACTTATATAGGGACAAAGTTATAACTCCCATGGGGGTACGACCAGATGGCACCATGACGCCTTTGGAAGAAATAGTCTGTCAGCATCAAGCCAATGAGCATGAAACTTCAGATTCTGACTAAAATATCAGCTATTTCACATTCTTTCACTCATTTTCCTTTACGCGTGGCATTGTTCATTATCTGAATGTTAAAGCACTGTTGCAACCGTTTTATAAATCAAAATGTTTAAATTATAAATTATGTGGTGTACTTATTAGCATTTCTAAGATACCAGTTTATATAGCAACAAGAAATAACATTTATTAACGTCAAGGTAACTGTGTTTAATATAAGATGAAAAATGTGGTGTAGAATTGAAAAGATTACAATGTTGTTCTTTAGCTTTGAAATCAACCCTGTTAAGAGTAATTCATGAAATAGGAAAGTAGAAGGTGTTTTAAAACCCTTCAAGCACAGCTTCTGTTTTTTTAAAAAAACAAATCAGTGTTTTTCACGTAATTATAATAGGTTTGTACTGCTTTTTATGTTTTAAAGGTACTCTATTTCCTTGTTTTGAGGACTGAAATAGAATATCTAGATTTTAAAATTATGTGAAATCTTTAAAATGATGATTAAACTATCACTTTAAAGAAACAGCTATCTATCAGATGCCTTTGATTTATTATTGGTTGTTTTCTTATTTCCTATTATTTTGCCCTTTATTTTCATTTCTGAGGGATGCTGAATTTTGATGAATCAATGTCTTTTTACCATTAAATTATATAAATGGATTCAGTGTTTTTATACAGTTAAAACTGCAGGTTCACACAGATCATTATTTTGTCCTCAAATCCAGTTCGGAAAACAATTTTGTCCCTTATATTTGCAGGACAGCTGCTGAAATGGCTAGTTCATAAATTCAGAATGAACCTACACCAATCCTAGTACAGTCTCAACTCTGTCACTAGTTATGGGCTTGTTAATAATGGATAGCCACTCTTCAAAAAGTTATATAAAGTTTAAGACTAGGCCAATACTGTATTAAAAATTCCTTTTGAAAAAAAACATAGATACAAATAAAATTTTATAATATGAGGAAACAAGCAATTTGTCTCGAATTGTATTAATGTCAGAACAATTTAGCGCTGTAACAAATATGGAAATATATTGCAATCTCTCAATAAAACTTTATATACAATGTAAGCATATGGTTCTACTGTGTTGTTCCCATTTCCTCGAATAGTATCTCATTAGGGAATGGTCATTTTTTCCACTCTAAATTTAACCAGGTAGAATGTTTGAGTGATTTGTACCCTCTCCTTCTCCATTGTTAATGTAGGCTAAGAATATTCTTGTTGCCATCTCCCAGGGAGAATTTTGTAAAGTTCCTCCAGTACAGAGGTGTCAAACTCAAGGCCCAGGGGCCAAATCCGGCCACAGGGTGCTTAGATCTGGCCCGCGGGGCCGCCCTGGAAACGGCCCACGGTGCCTCTGCCAGTGAAAATGGAGCTCTGTTTTTGCTGGCAGAAGGTTGCATGAATCCGCTGTGTGGATCTGGATGGGGAAGAACAGGCTCAAGCTCAACCCTTCCAAGACTGAGTGACTGTGGCTCCTGGCATCCCGATATAGTCAGTTGACTCCATCACTGACTATTGGGGGCGAGTCTTTGGCCCCCACGGAAAGGGCTCGCAATCTGGGAGTCCTCCTGAATATGCAGCTGTCCTTGGAGGATCATCTGACGGCTGTGACCAGGGGGACCTTCTGTCAGGTTCGCCTGATTTGCCAGTTGCGGCCCTTTCTTGATCGGGATTCCCTGTGCACAGTCACTCATGCCCTTGTCACCTCTCGCCTTGACTAGTGCAACGCTCTCTACATGGGGCTCCCCTTGAGGAGCACCCGGAGGCTCCAACTGGTCCAGAATGCGGCCGCGCGGGTAGTGACGGGAGCAACATGGCGCTCCCATGTAACACCGCTCCTGCTCGAGCTACACTGGCTCCCGGTGGTCTTCCGGGTGCGCTTCAAGGTGTTGGTTATCACCTTTAAAGCGCTCCATGGCATAGGGCCTAGTTATCTGCGAGACTGCCTACTGCCCCAAATGACCTCCCACCGACCCGTGTGCTCCCACAGAGAGGGCCTCCTCAGGGTGCCATCAGCCAAACAATGTAGGCTGGTGACCCCCAGGGGGAGAGCCTTCTCTGTGGGGGCACCTACCCTCTGGAACCAGCTGCCCCCTGAGATAAGGAGAACTCAAGATCTCAGTGCCTTCCACGGTGCCCTTAAAACCCACTTTTTCCAACAAGCCGGGCTGGCTTAGGAAGTAATTTTAGACGTTTTAAATTGGTTTGTTGTTTTTTAAAATTGGAGCCAAATTTATATATATTTTAATTGTTTTAATATTTGTATTGTGTGTTTTTTTTTAATTCTGGCTGTTCACTGCCCTGAGTCCTCAGGGAGAAGGGCGATATACAAATTGGAAATTGGAAATTGGAAATTGAAGCCGTCACAGCCAAAAACGGAGCTCGGGAGCCCATTTTCACTGACAGAGCGCTCGACACAAATAATGTCAAGCTGGCCACACCCAGCCTGGCCTCCCAAGATCAAACACAACCCTGATGTGGCCCTCAATGAAATCGAGTTTGACACCCTTGCTCCAGTAATACAGTAGCTCTCTAATAATATGATGATCCTTCCTATGATTTGATCACCAATCACAATTTTTCATAAAGATAACTATGTTCAGGATGTCTGTTCCAGGAATACAAATCCATCAACCAAATGTCAAGTTGCATATACTATTTCTGATCTAGTTTTCTGTTTCCAATTTCAAGGTCTCCAATTGCAGAAATTCATTCAAACTAAGAATGCATTTGTAATTTGGCCAAAGTTAGGAACAAAGACGAAAGGGTTGGGGATGACCGCTAGGCCTGTGTTTCACAATCATGGCAATTTTAAGACATATGGACTTCAACTCCCAGAATCTTTCTTGGCAGGAATAATAAAATATAATTTCTTCAATGAGATGCTGAAATTAGAATTTTTAAAATCGATTTTAATTTTGAAATTCTTTTATTCCTTTCCATTATTATTTTTATTTAGTGTAGGTATTGTTCATCCAAAGACAATTCATGCAGCTTGCCAAGAATTGTTATGTATTTTATTTAATTACAGTGGAATTATCTTTTTACAATTGAAGCAGGTCCCTTTATCAAACTACAATAGTATATTAATCCATCATTTGCTTAATTATTGATTAATTACAATCAGAACAAGATTTTAGTTTTTGGATTCTAGAATCCAGAGATGGATATTAAACAAACATGAGCCAGAACACGTCCAATTTTTGAAATGTTTGGGAATATTGTAATCTTCCATGCAACCCAAATTGTGGCTAGAGAATGCATACACTGCTTTATCTATTCAAGCCATTTATAGATCTTAAGGAGCATTATAGATCTCAGTAGCAATTAAATTATTTATTGCTGGCATCCAAGCACAACTTCTGAATGATGTACAAATAGGGCTGTATAAAATTATCCCATTGATAGAGTTCCTACCTTCAGGTGTCTCAAATGTTACTCTGTAGCTAGAAGCTGATATAAATGCATTGAAATGTTATCCTTTCACTCACTAAATTATTGGCTAAAAGCTGTTTTCCATTCCATTGGATGGCCTAATTTTCTTTTATATTGTTATTAGAAAATGGAAAAGCTCCATTCTACATAAGCTAAATTACTGCAGTTACTTGCAAGATCCTACATCAGGGGTGTCAAACTTCATCACGTCGTCATGTGACGTCTTGCAACTTTTCCCCTTCGCTAAACCGTGCGTGGGCATGGCCAGTGCGTAACACATGAGTTTGACAGTCCTACACTATCCTGAGGCCCTGATCGAACTAAGGCAAAGAATAATCAAGATAAACCAGGAAGATCAATTTTCTGTGACTTGAGTTGCTCAGCCTTTCAATTTCAGTCTAGATATATTTCAATAGAAATATCTAAATATAGACTAGCTGTGACAGTAGTATAATTTAATCGTCTTGGAAGTGAATTATAATAAAGTTCTATATAATAAATAGCTTTGCCACTGTTGAATGGGTAATGTTGAGGTAGCTGCTTACTTTTTTCTATATTGTTCATTTTATACAGATATTTGTACACATTATTTAAAACCACTATTAGCAAATCATCCAAACTATAAAATCTGTTCTCTGACACACATTATTTAGGTAGTTCTTGTGACAGCCACTATTGGGACTGGCAACTCAGTCATTAAGCAAAATGGTCACTAAGTGAAACCCCAACTGTGCTTATGCACTTCCTTCAGCTTCCCTTTGTTCTGCAGACCTGCAAAGACCATCAATGTGAGGACTGGTTGTACAATACAATTAATTGTTCATCACCATCATAACTACAAATGGATGCTAAGTGAGGCCGTACCTGTACTTGCTTATCCTTCAATACTCCTACATTGTAGAGATACTGGTTGAATTGTCTGAGAAAGTAAAGAATCTGTGCTTTAATATTATACACTAACTAGTGTTCTTTCCCTGTAGAGGACAATTGTGAAATCAGTATGGTTCAGGACAGGGGTGGATTCTACTTATCTTTACTACTGGTTCACAACGGGATCGCATGCGCAGGGCACCGATGATGACATCCAGGGTGGTAGGCGGGGCTTCCCACCAGTTTTACTACTGGTTCTTGCGAACCGGTCCGAACCGAGGCCAACCCACCACTGGTTCAGGACCATCTCTCCAAAACTTCAGTATCTTGGCTTCTCCAGAGAAGCATCTGTAATAATGGGGTGTGTGAATGTGTAGTGCATTTAAACAATGTGTCAGAAACCTGGAAGCCTAACAAGATCAGTCTGCTCTTCCTAAAAACATTTTTTTAAGCAGTCAAATTCCTCTTTTCAAAGATATTTACGTCATATAACTGTTCCCAAACTCCGAAGAGCACTAACTTTAGCACACTGCAATGCACTTCCCACAGCAGTTTTGGAGTTGATATTAAAAAATTCCACACAAGGTAAGATTGTGCCCTTGTGGACAAGGGGATATCAAAACTACATCGCACATCCTACTATACTGTACCTTCTAATCTATAAGGAGTCACGGCCCCATTTCATAACACCTCACTTGATAACATACCAGGAAAAATCAGTAATTTTTATACACAATTGCTGTTGTTGGAAGAAATGTCCCTCTGGGTTCAGTTCCAAGTGGGGAGAAAGACACTGGAAACATGGAGGGTGTTTGGAAAGATGGTTTAATGGTGGACCGGACTACATGGTTTGAGGTCCTGGGCAGTTGAGCATATGGAAGAGAGATAAATAGAGATTTACACCTTCTCTTGGGCTTTGAATTTGAGCTTACCCTATTGGTTGCAGTCAGATCCCATGGGGCTATGCAGTCATAGCTGAGGTTGTCTGTGTCCCAGGCTTGGTTGAATCTTGCTGGGTGATTCAATGAAGGGCAATTTCCTATTGTGGCTGAATGGCTTTGCCCTGAAATAAAAATCCCATCATCCTGGAACTGAGGTCCTTTGTTTTGTAGATGGACTGGCCCAGTCTTTTGTCTTGTAGATAGGTTGGCACCAGTCTTTCTGGGGCTATTAACAAAGGTGGGGGCTGCTTTCCAAGAGAATGTTTCTCCTTTTCTCATTCAGGGAGGTATAATATTCTGCCTTTTTAATATTTCCTAGAATATTTCATTCTTCTAGGAGAGGGGTGGGTCCTAACTTTCTACACTGTTATCAGATCAGTCTGATGTAATCTCTTTGAATGCAGCTAAATTGTGTTGTATTGTCTGCAAAATTAGGCAGGCAAATTTGACTGCCCGCCCACTGACAATCCACCACAAACTGTAATATATGACCTTCTCTTTTTATTATTATTTTTAATCTTTTTTATTTGTAATGCTGGTCTGTGATCATAATAAAAAATTACTTTCTTGACAACTAGATGGTGTATTTGTCTAAATATTATCATTTACATATTATATGTTGTTGCCCCTTGGTACAAATATTAGTCTTCGTACACCAGAATAACCAATTTTTATAGTGGCTCAGTTATTTATTATTTATTTATTTAAAACATTTATATAGTCACCTCTCTTATAACCAATTCTGGCAGCTCTCAATCCAGAATTATGTAAATTGACAAGTTATATAGGGTTAATATAGAGATTCCCTGGTTCACCTGATATGTCCAGCCTTTATTTCCTACTCCAGGACGCAGACCCCAATATAACTTTAAAGGTGGCAAAAAATTTTTGCTGCAGTCGTGGCTAAAAAAAAGAACGGGGGAAGAGACGGATAAGCCCTACGGCAGAGGATCACTAGTATTGACAGTACAGATTGTATTTGAGGCAGTAGACGGTGCACTGTCACATGATCTATCTACATTTGTAAGATATACTCCCTTTCTATGTGTATTTTAATTTGGTCTCCGACCGCAATAAAAGCTTACTTACTTACTAGAGTTAATGTTTATATTGTTATATTTACTTTATTTGTATTGATGTAGATGAATGAAGTCCTTGTACTTACTGAAATTTATTGTACTAAATGTTGGTCGGTGACTAAAATAAAGTCTCCCTCCCTCTCTTTCTCTCTTCTTTAATGCAAAATATGCACACATCTCTAAGGAACAATTAGTACATTGTTTTTCAAAACAAATGACTTCTTTTTAGTAGCACTTCATCATCTTTTTGAGTTGCAGCAGGTGCATAAGATGGAATCATCATGAATGAATTAAACTTACATCTTCTTGGACATGCATATTTTTATGGTTTATACCATATATTAGCATATTAACAAATAGTGGTTTTCTTTTTCTTTTCTTTTTTTCCCCCCAAGCATGAATATCTGAGCTTTTCTCAGGCTTAGAACTCTTCCTGACTTTTTTCCCCCCCCTTCCTTACTAATGGCCAAGTGACCCATATTTAAAAAGCATTTACAATAAAATTATAGCTCTACCTTTTGTATTCCTGGCTTTCCCAGTAGAAAGCAGAAATGTTTTAAAATTGTCACTTTTTGATGGAGGTAATGGCTGTAATATATTTAGGCCCTTTCTCTGATTGTTCTTGAAATGGCTGTGCTAATAAAGGGCACAGCTGTAGATTCTTTATGACCTGCTTTGGGGGAAGGGGGGGGCGGCCCAGATTGACTATGTGTGTCAACAAATGCAGCTGGGAAAAAAAGAGAAGCCCCCTTGAAGGCCTCTGCAACTTAAAAGTCCAAGATAAATGATGTTCCTGTTTTTTTTGTTTTTTTTAAAGGAACAGGAAAATGGAGGGTGGAATTCAATAAAAGGCAAGCTCAAAAAGAATTGTTTAAAAGTAAAGCTTTTCTCCCCTTCCAGACAGCTTGGAAGAGAAATGAGCAAAACCGAACACAGAAAAGAGGGGAGCAGTTGAGAAAGGAAACAAAGGCCTATCTCGGAAAATATATTGCACTACCAAATTATCTGGAGTGCATTATCACTGGGGGTTGGAGAGAATGTAGTTTAAATTGAGATGCAATGGCCAACTTTTGCATCCTTTATTTCTTGGCAGGGAAGGAATAATAGGTGGCTACCTATTGTTTATTTGTTTATTTTGGTAGTGAGGTCAAAAAGAACCAATACTTCAGAGCATTGGAGAAAATATGGTGTCACCATCCCGCTGGGCAAGTTGCTTTAAAAGTAGGGATTCAAACCTTAAAATATGAATTCCACGAGAGAGAGAGACCAGGATAAGCAACTATGAAGATTTTATTCCTTTTTTCCCCTTCAAGTTTTTTATTTTATATTACATATACATATCAATGCGTGGACAGTGTGACACATGGGTGCCATACATTTCAGTACAGATAAAATATTATTAATCATAGTTATCACATTCATCCAGTTTATATATTTCTAGTAGTAATACACATTTATATCAAATTATAATCTTTCATTATTTCACATTGTTTAAACATACATGTTCTTATACTTAGTTCTTATTCATATTTCCCATATTTCCCTCTTCAAATCTATTTATATTAAAATACTATCCTTCATTGTTTCATTAACAAAGTTTCAATATACTATTCTAATGTCAATCACTATATTATTTAAATATACAAAATAACTCTATTCATATTCTTTGCTATCATCCAATCTATATGATTCTAGTTTTAATGCACATGTTTATATTAAAATATGTTATTTTTGTTATTTAATTGCTCAGCGTTTACAAATCACAATGTTATTTAAGCTTACTTAATACCATCATTCAATCTCTAATTTTCCCATTTTGTTATTATTTTTGTTTCATCATGTAAAGGTATATGTACAAGTAATCCCTCAATCTCTTATTGAACACATCCCTATCTCTGTTCTAATTTCTCCTCTTGCCACCTTTCCTATCCGCCTTCTATCCATCATCTCTTGCCCGCATCAATACTTTAATTCTTATTCTTTTTTAAACTTGCCTCCCATATTCTTCTCTTAAATCTTTATCTCTTGTCTGTATCTGTGTCTACATCCTGCCTAGTCAATCTAAGTGTTTCTCCCATCCCTACCCTCTTCCACTGTCTAGCTTTGAAATTATCAGCCCAGACCCCTGTATCCCTCCCCAAAGTATCTTCCTGCTCCTCCCATTCTCTTTTCAGATCACTTAGAATGTTTTCCCCTGGCTTGATTCATTAGACATTATTAATTTTATTGATGACTCCTCGTTATCTCCTTTTTGTTGATTCCTCAATTGTGTTTTCCCCTCTATTCCTTCTGCTAGCTCCTTCCTTTCCTTGGTCATTACTCATTGTCCTTTGTATAATATTTTCTGATTTTTGATCTATGCCATCCATTTATTCTATAATCACCTAATGTTCTTTCTGTTTTATGCTTTGAAACATCAAGTCCATCTCATTCAAAATTCCACTTGTTTCCTCCTAATGTTGCATCTTGTCTTGTTTTAATAAATTCCACTTTTGGCCAATAGCCCAAGAACCATTTGTTCAAACTTGAGGTTACTCTTCAAACTAGTATACACTAATCACAATTCTTTATGTTCCATAAGTAGTCAGTCAGTTCTGTTTACATAGTCAAGGGAGTTATCCAAGCCTCTTTAAGTCACCTTTATAGATTCAGTCATATAACTTAACATTCAGGGGTCACTTTAATTAAATGTCTTCCTTGTTCTCACATTTAAATCTCCAGTGGTCATAGGGTAGAGCTAAATAGTCCAGTAAATATTTTCACAGTCCTTTAAATGGGTATTCCCAGGCTTCTATATTTTCCTTTCATCAGCAGATGGCACTCTCAGATTAATTTTCAATATTGTTACTAGAAATCTGGTTTTAATTATTTTAAATTGTAATTCAATTATAGAAGCAGTGTTAATTTTTTAAATCCGTAATTCCAGCATTTTAAATTGCCTTCTCAGTGTCACGCCTTCCCAATTTAAGAGTCCAATTTCCTGCGTTTTTAAAGAATTTTTTTTCTCTTTAATCATTTCCTTCCAGTCTGGTAGTTTTCTCAAAGTGTTTGATCACTGCTTTAACAGATAGTTCTGAGTAAATCCTAGATTTCTCTTTTGGGTTTAACTTTTGGGTAAAAAAACTCCTCTCACTCAGTTCCACACTGTTCACCAATGTCCACTTCAGCTCAAAGCTTAGATGGTCGTCGGCTGTCCCAGCTTCATGGCAGCCATCTTAGGGTCTTTCTTCTCGTTGTCATGGCTGAGAGGGAAAGTAAGCCCTGGGTCAAGCAGGAGAGCTGGGACTCTCCAAGACATCGCAGGGCATCCCTCTTTGCTTCACCGCCCCTCCAAGGTGGCTTTGGCTCCTTTCAGAGCCCACCAAGGGCACAGGACTGCGGAGACTCACTTTCCATGTCCGATCTCCCTGCGACGTCAGCCGGACATCCAGATTTTATTCCTAAAGGAATGGAAAACACTAATGGAAATCAACCTATAGCTGTACAGATAGTTCTTAACTTATGACCGCAGTGGAGTCCAGAATTGCAATTTTCAGTCACTGAGGTTGTACCACATGATCAGAGTCAATTTTATGACTATTCTGATGATGGTTGTAAAGTAAGTCACCACAGTCCTAAAGAAAATCGCGTATTTGTTACATCAATCGCATGGTCATTAAACAAATCTATTCTTTCAAATGGGCATTTATTTGCTAGCAACTGCCAAAAAACACTAGGAATTGGCAAAAAACATTGCAAATAACGGTCATCTGAGCACAGGATGCTACAGCTGCTCATAAATGCCAGGTTCCTGAAAGATGATCATGTGACTACAGAGGAAGGGGATCACAATCGTAATTTTGAGGACTGATTGTAAGTAGATTTTTTAAAAGTCTGTGATAACTTTAATTAGTCATTAAAAGATCAATCGTAAATACGTCTGATTTCCATCTTACAGACATCCATCTCCTACTGTATTATGCTCCTGGCCTAAGAGTTTAAATCTCAGCCTCTTTCAATCTCAGTCTCCAATTGCCTCAATTCATTAAGAACAAAAGTACTAGTTTCAATCTTCTCACCTCGCCTTTAGTTTTCAGTTCTTCAGATTTCCATGAAAGAGGCCACTACAATCATCTGTCTGGATTTAAATGTGGACTTTGCAGTCTATTTAACCAGGTCCTTTCTGCTTATGTGCTTAATGTTCCATTAAGATTTTGCCAGGTGCTGTATCTTAGTTGAGTGAGGTTCAAAACTGTATTTTTAAACAATTTGTCTTCTTTTTCCAACAATTTACCTGCTAAGCCATCAGTTATCCCCGTTTTCAGGGAATCAGGCAACTGGTCACCATTCACATGTTTCAAAACTTCACTGCTGACTGAGACTTATAGAACTTGTATTCCAGGAGCTCTAACACTTGTATAGCATAGCAAGAGCCTTGGTGGCGCAGTGGACTAAAGTGCTGTTAAAGTAGCACTTAGCTGTCAGCTGCCTGCAATTACTGCGAGTTCAAATCTCACCAGGCTCAAGGTTGACTCAGCCTTCCATCCTTCTGAGGTAGATAAAATGAGGACCCGGATTGTGGGGGCAATAAGCTGACTTTGTATAAAAAAGAACACCGCTTCGGAGGGGCCAAAAGCTCTACTAAGCAGGTATATACAAAAGTATGAAGGCTATTGCTTAATGCATTGTAAGCCGCCCTGAGTCTCCGGAGAAGGGCGGCATATAAATCGAACCAATCAATCAATCAATCAATCAATCAATCAATCAATATTCTAGAAGTCTCTAGCATATTCTAGGACAGCTTTGTTGAACTACAGATTCTATCAATCCGAGCCAGTCAGCTCCACATAATTACTTTTATTTTATCATACCTATCATACCTATGACCTGCGAGGATATTGGCTGCTATCATGATTTTTGCAGCCCAGATATATTAGCACTAAGAGAATCAAAGCAATAAACCATGTTGTTGTTGTTTTAACCATTTAGTCGTATCTGACTCTTGGTAACTTGATAGAAAATGCTCTCCATGCTACCCTGTCAAGCACAACTTTTTTCAATTGTTGGATGTTCAACTTTTTATTAGATACGATGTTATCAAGCCAGCAGATTCTTTGCTTGCCTCTTCTTCTTGGTAAACTATGTATAAAACTGAAAACTTAAGAACCTGGCCTCTTCTTGTTTCTGCTTCCACCACTGGACGTTTTCAACATGTTCAGTAATAAAACTAAAATGCAATCTTAACCTATTGCACTTCAGTGATGGACTTAGCTACAATAATGGTGTTTTCAGTATGACAACAAGATAGCAGTGGATAGTCTTCCAATGCTAATTGAGGCACAATTGCTGCCTGAAACCTATAGTGCTATTACCGTTTTGCTAATACATATAGGCTAGACTTACAAAGCAGTTAAGCCAGTATAGTTGGAATTTACAACTGAAGTCAGAATTTATTGTTGAGCAATAGAGCACGGTACTTAAGATAGTTTGGAGTCACAATTGTTTTAGTGCTGCTTAAGCCTAGAATCTAATGCAAGTGAACTAAACTTTCCCTATTTTTAGAATGGTCCACAATTATCATAAAACTAGCTTGCCTCTATGGAATTTCAGATGTGAATGCATTCCAGTAATACAATATTGTTTGTCTGGCCCAAAGACAAAAAAAATGCATTTTTAAAAAAATATAAAATGTATTGAACAAATTTTAAATAACAATTGAAAAGAAAAACAATATAAATTTAAAGATGAAAAGAGAGTAAGAAATGTTAAAAAGTGAAAACAGAAAAAGAATAGAAAAAAGATATTAAGAAGCATCTTCGAATGTTCTTTATAGTAATTATAAATGCATTTATATTTTATCTTTCCTCTCTAATTATTGCATAGCTCCTGTCATTTCACCATCATAAATAAAACTTAATTTTTTCCATTTTCAGCAAAAATTTCATAAAGGGCTAAATTGACCAATGTAGTAGTTGTCTTTTCTATCCAACTATCTGGTATTCTTCCATTCTATAAGATAGAATTCATCATTTTTGCCTGGGTTCATCCTCAAAATGTTTATAATGGAAGCTGTTAGGCCATATGGTAAAGGCACATTCCCTATTTTAGTATTTTTATAGCTTCACAAATTATTTTGTGAATGATTATTGTTATAGCTCCACTCATTTGTTTCTATGTATCAGTAATCTTCCGTAATTTTTGTTTCTTTAAACACATTCTTTTGCTAGGGAAATTTCTAAAATATGGCAAGCTGTTTTAAGCAGTAAGACTGAGTGTATCTAAAAACATTACAGTACATAAAAAAATAAGTTAATTAAATACAATGCTTCTGATTATGAGGGAAGGGTGAGATTCCCCCCTCCCATTCTTTCTTTGATTATTAAAAATGTGGAGGCAACAACAGATAAAACTGGAAATTCTAAACTGAAATTGGTAACCCTTTAATAAGCTTACTGGCCACTTTGAGAGTGCGCATTACCAGTGTCATTTTTCTATTCAAAAGAATCATTGCAAAGATAAAATAAGGATGATTAAATTCACTAAAACTGAAGAAGATATATATACAGTTGCAAGAAAAAGTATGTGAACCCCTTGGGATTACATGGAGTTTTGCATGAATTGGTCATAAAATGTGCTCTGAACTTCATCTAAGTCACAACAATAGAAAAACACAGTCTGCTTAAAATAATACTACACAAACATTAGATGTTGCCATGGTTTAATTGAACGTAACATGTAAAGATTCACAGTGCAGGGAGGAAAAAGTATGTGAACCTTTGGACTTAATAACTGGTTGACCCTCCTTTGGCAGCAATAACCTCAACCAAACGTTTCCTGTAGTCGCAGATTAGACCTGCACAACGATCTGGAGTAATTTTGGACTACTCCTCTTCACAAAACTGTTTCAGTGTAGCAATATTCTTGGGATGTCTGGTGTGAATCACTCTCTTAAGGTCATGCCACAGCATTTCAATCAGGTTGAGGTCAGGACTCTGACTGGGCCACTACAGAAGGTGTATTCTGTGCTGTTGAAGCCATTTTTTTGTTGAATTACTTGTATGCTTTGGGTCATTGTCCTGTTGCATCACCCACCCTCTGCGGAGCTTCAGTTGGCAGACAGATGGTCGTACGTTTTCCTGCAAAATGTCTTGATAAACTCTGGAATTCATTTTCCCATCAATGACAACAATCCATCCAGGCCCTGAGGCAGCAAAGCAGCCCCAAACCATGATGCTCCCTCCGCCACGTTTTACAGTGGGGATGAGGTTTTGATGTTGGTGTGCTGTGCCTTTTTTTCTCCACACATAGTGTTGTGTGTTCTTCCCAAACAACTCAATTTTGGTTTCATCTGTCCACAGTATATTTTGCCAGTAGTGCTGTGGAACATCTAGGTGCTCTTTTGCAAACTTCAAACGTGCTGCAATATTTTTTTGGGACAGCAATGGCTTCCTCCGTGATGTCCTCCCATGTACTCCATTCTTGTTTAATGTTTTCCTTATTGTAGATGTGACAACAAAAATGTTAGCATGATTTCTGTAGGTCTTTAGCTGACACTCTAGGATTCTTCTTTACCTCATGAAGCATTCTGCGCTGTGCTCTTGCAGTCATTTTTACAGGACAACCACGCCTAGGGAGAGTAGCAATAGTGCTAAACTTTCTCCATTTGTAGACAGTCTGTCTTAACATGGACACATGAACATCAAGGCTTTTTGAGATACTTTTGTAACCCTTTCCAGCTTCATGCAAGTCAACAATTCTTGATCGTAGGTCTTCTGAGAGCTCTTTTCTGTGAGGCATGGTTCACATCAGACAGTGCTTCTTGAAACCAGTAAACCCAAAACAGGTGTATGTTTTTAAAGGGCAGGACAGCTGTCAGCAACACATCCAATATCATCACACTGATTGGAGTCAAGGTTGGCTCACTCCTGGCTCCAATTAGCTCTTGGAGAAGTCATTAGGCTAGGGGCTCACATACTTTTTCCTTCCTGTACTGTGAATATTTACATGTTATGTTCAATTAAACCATGGCAACATCTAATGTTTGTGTAGTATTATTTTAAGCAGACTGTGTTTTTCTATTGTTGTGACTTATATGAAGTTCAGAGCACATTTTATGACAATTCATGCAAAACTCCACGTAATCCCAAGGGGTTCACATACTTTTTCTTGCAACTGTATATATTCATGGACCAGTGGTGAAATCCATTTTTTTTATTACCAGTTCTGTGGGCATGGCTTGGTGGGCATGGTGTGGCGGGCGTGGCAGGGGAAGGATACTGCAAAATCTCCATTCCCATCTCACTCCAGGGGAAGGATACTGAAAAATCCCCATTCCCACCCCACTCTGGGGCCAGCCAGAGGTTCTCTGAACTACTCAAAATTTCCACTACCGGTTCTCTGAACTACTCAAACTTTCTGCTACCGATTCTCCAGAACCTGTCAGAACATGCTGGATTTCACCCCTGTCATTTACAGGAAAATCAGAAATCATTATAAGCCTATAAGATGTTCTACAACTCTTGGCTCTTTGGATAAAGAAATCCCAATGTTAGAACACAAAAAGGAGGTATTCCATAAATTCTCCCTAGATGTAGCAGAAGAGGCTTCCAACTTGCGATCCTTTTATGAATCCTATGGGGCTGGATGCTCAGCAGCAAAACCACCAGTGCCCTTCCTCCCAACTGAATCTCTGAGAGGCCCAACCCTGCGGGAGATGAAGAGTCATTTAATGGGCTCCTGTGCCTCAGAAGGAAGTCATCAGCAGGCTTAGTCGCAATAGAGAGCAGCCCTGTCAAGACAGATGACAAAAGAAGAAAGAAGAATCGCAAAATAATAACAACAACATTCCAAAGGAAATTGAATGGCATTTTGTGTTCCAATACATCTGGAAGGATGGGTTGGGTCAACCATATCCAAGCACAAATAGATCGGATATCAGTGCCTTGATGTTATTTATGCTTCTGCCTTCTTTGCGAAATCGCTCTGGGTTTCGTTTTGTTGAAATCCACGGGCTGCTTTTTAGAAGCTCCTCAAGCTGACATTCTCCCTCCTCCTCCTTTTCATTTTGAAAGGTCAGGCTAAGAGTTGGCAGTTGTATAGGAGCTGTCCCCTGTATAGAAAGTCTTAACTAGCCAGGCAGAGACTTAACTCTGCTGCTGAAAAACTAACACTGTCACTAGGATATGATGAAACCATGGTGAAGAACTAGGAACAACCCGACCACGGCAGATTGAGCAGTTGGAATCTGCCCGGTGCATGTTTGTTTGCCCAATTCAAAATGTGGAGAACGATTGTTGAGATGATGTAGACAAATTGACTCAAATTAGTTTAGGATGGGCAGAGCAGAGTTTAAACATGTTGAGTCCAGACACATAGCAACAGTCCATGGCAGTTTTGGAAAGGAATATATATTATAGGAATAGCTAATTTAATGGGGTTGGAGCAGGGGGGAAATGGTGAAGGAACAAAATCATTGGAAATCCAACAAGGGCTACCCTTACTTTTTTTATTTATAATGACAGCTAAGCCTGGGTTTTAAAACATCATCTCTATTAGAATACTCTAATCCAACAGTAAATTAATTTATAGGCATTCTTGTGTGCACCAACAGTTTTACAAGGCTTTCATTTTTGAAGCATTATTTAATGGCAAAAACAAATCCCCAAGAACTGATATGCTATTCTCCTCTGTGGGGGGAGAAAAAAGATTAAAAGGATTTTGAGACTCCTTTTTTTGTCCTTTTTTTCAGTCAAATAGTCCTAAATCCTGCAGCACAATAAGTTAGTGCCCTATGCAAACAGCTGGCCACCAAGAGTGAGGATCTGACTGAATGTACAGTAATCTAATTAGACCAGGCCTTCAATTCACAGCTTCTTCTTTCTAGGAAGGATTTTACTTAAAAAAAAACTTTTAAGAGATGAATGGAAGTAAAGAATTCTGAAAAAAGTATCCCTGTGAATGGGTACTATCCAATATATATGAGTTGAGACCAATCTCATTCTATTGTTTTTACAAGTAATTATTGTTGAACTGCTATAGTGTAAGAATCCATATTACCCTTTCATTCCAGTTAGAAAACACCACATTTTAGTTAATGGAATCCTATTCTTTCCAGGAAATTGTTTAACATTAATTCACAACCAATAAACGGTAAGCAACCTATCAAAATCAGTGGATTTGGCATGGGCATAAATTGCCTTTGGAGTTTAAAATATTTAAAACTCTAAACAAGCAAATTAATAATAAAGCTGAAATTACTTAACTGTTCCACCATAGAAAAAGACTTGTCATAAATATCCTTCCCCCACAAGCAATAAAATAATATATGCTTAGAAAATTTCTAAGCACCCATGTACCTGACCAAATCCTCCTTTTTCAGAATAACATTCTGGGATTCAGAAGAATACTTCCATTGGGGAAGGATTCCTACTGCAGCCCATCTTGCTATTTTGTTTGTCCGTCCATCCATCCATCCATCCATCCATCCAACATCCTGCCTTTATTTTAATATATGTATTTCCTGAACTCTTTAATTATTTTCTCTTTTCAGGATTTTCATCTATGAAATCCTTCCTACCTTCCTACCTCCTAAATTTACTGAAAGTTGGATCTATTTATTTGTATATATGTGTATTCCATCATTTACTTATATTCAGGTCTGAAATGTGTATATCTACTGAATGTCAAGTCTTTTGCTTTGGATTTGTATTTAGACTTCTACATTAGTGGAGCATCCAAAGAACTACTATATCAAATAAGACTACTGATCTATTAAATTTATATATATATATATTTAGTCTGGAAGTGGCTCCTGAGTTTCATTGAGGTGTTCCCAGTTCTAAATCCATAATCCCATATGCCTACAATTTTCTGTAAGTGAAACATATATTCTACTATAGCTCTTTCCAGGCAAAATCAACAGTAGTGTAATAGGGCAAATTATTACTACTATTATTTAAATTTAAATAGGGTGCACAATTCCAGTGAATAACAGAAACCAACACACACAATACACAGTGTGTGTACAAATAATAATTGCAGTCCTGTTGAAAAATCGCAGAAATTTTTGCTTATCCAAACTGTGAACACTATGGAACTTAGCTCTGTCTAAAAAAATAACAATAACACGTGATATTACAAAAAATAGAATTATACAACACAAAGACACACTTATGGAAGTATGATTATCTTTTCTTTCTGTTAGTCCTTGTCAGCTAGATTTTCCTTCTACCTATTTTGCAAAGATGGTATCCTAATATCTTATTTTTTCCAGATTACATTGCCAAGCTTTCTTGTTTCCACCTATTCTCATTTCAGTGTTTATATTATAAATATTATGCAGCAGTTTGATTGCAATTTTTATGTTAATAAAATAAAGAGAAAAGTTACTTTAACTTTGATTCACCCACATACTGTGGGGTTGTTGAAAGGGGCGGATCTTCAAGAAAATTACAAAGCTGAGCCATAATTTGAATGTGCTTTTACTGCCATCTAGCTGCAATAGACTGCTGTTGCTTTCCTGGCTTTAAACATGTTCATATAGAGTTATTTAAAATAAGGAAAAACAGAATAATAAAACAACATGGAACATAACAGAAAGAGCAGCAAAGACAAATTCCTGAAGCAAAGTACCCATGGGTTATAACAATAATTATCAATGAAGCTACTAATAGGGCTACTATTGTTTTGTAAAAAACAGAGAAGGTTGGCAATCTTAAACACTCAAAGAACCATTTGGACCCGTTTCCCACAGAAAAGAAAACAACAGGAGCCACAAAACCCTTCCCATGCCTGACTATTTCCTGAACGACCACAAAACTAGCATATGTAGTTGAATTAAACATTTAGTTTTCTTCTGAAACTTTTCTTTTCTTGGATTTATCCATGGTTGGTCTACCAGGGTCAAAAAACTCAATAAATCGTGTGCCAGCAGGTGTTGCATATTGGCGGTTGTGACATATATTTTGAGCGACAGGGAGCCGCAGCAGAGGGATGAAAGATCCACATGTGGCTCCAGAGCCGCGGGTTGCTGACCCCTGTTCTAGACTTTGGGCAGGAAGAACTAAAAGCACATTTCTATCTATTTTTCCAAAGCATGAGCTGAAACCTGAGATTGCTGGCAGAAGGGCCACAAACTCCATGCCTAATTTAGGGTGCACCAGAAGATTGAGCCCAGTTCATGGTAGCCTCCTTTACTAGGAAACTCTTAGAAAAAGAAATCTGCTGGTGGGGTTTAAAATTATCTTCCTATTTGTACAATCATTGTCATTTCACAAACCATTGTCTGCTGCAAAACAATAACACTGGCCTTGACAATATGTCTACATCAGCGTTTTTCAACAACTCAGCAACTTTAAGATGGGTGGACTTCAATTTCCAGAATTCCCCCGCCAGTCATTCTGGGATTGAAGTCCACCCATTTAAAGTTGCTGAGGCTGAAAAAAACTGATTTGCATTACACCATGACTATCGAAACCCCCTGATGTTTCTTATCCCTTTAACCTGTACACAAAGCATATCCTCTTTCACCGAGTTAAATTTTAGGAATCAATTGCCATATGTACAGTATTCGGCATAATTCTAATTTACATATTGTATCATTTATTTCTACAGTTCTACCCTAGAACTGTTACACATTTTGGATGCAAAAGGGCTCAGATTATCAGTTTATCTATCTAAATCTGAGGAAAAGATACCAGTTTTAAAACTGGGTAAGTCCTGTCAGTCCAAAAGTTGCTTTTTCAAGAGGCAGCTGGACTTCCTTTGTTTTTCCTTGAAGACATTTTGCTTCTCATCCTTTGGGACAACCATGACTTTGGATGACTGAGAATCTCCATAGACATGTTGCCTTTCAATACAGCCTATGCTGGGCTAAATAGCCAAATGTTTTAATTTAGAGTAGGGAAGCTGTCTATCTTCTTGAACAACAAAAATAGTTCTGTTTCCCCTAGTAAAGAACACATAATCAAATTAAGCATTATTTCAAAAACTACTGGTCAGATGCATGGAGTCCTCTCTTAATACCACAGTATATTTCAGAGGTATTAGATGACAGCTCCCATAGCCAGCATTCTCAATGGTTTTGCTGATTCGGGCTCATAAAAATTATAGTCCAAAACACATTTAAGGCTACCAGAATGGGGCGAGCTGGTTAATATGGCTCTTCTCACGAATTGGAGTATGTTTTCAGATTACTACAAGCACTCTTGTGTGAATGAAACACTGCCCAGATTTAGGGGTTTAAACCAAATTTTGCATGGTCTCATAATGATGTGTAGTATAGACAATGCTATTGCATTGGTTATCCAGAATGTTTCTGTTGCTTGATTTAAATGCAAGTATATGTTTATGATTTGCTTTCTAGGTCCTGGACTGCCATCTGTCAAAAATGGTGTAGGGTCTCCTGTTTGGGCAGGTGGGGGGGTGACCTACAAGGTACCTTCCAACTCTGTTAATCTGTTAATTACCACCATCACCACCATCATCATCATTACCATCACCATTGAGGTCAGAGGTGGGTTTCAGCAGGTTCTGACCAGTTCTGGAGAACCGGTAGCGGAAATGTTGAGTAGTTTGGAGAACCGGTAGTAAAAATTCTGACTGGCCCCGCCCCCATCTATTCTCTGCCTCCTGAGTCCCAGCTGATCGGGAAGAAATGGGGATTTTGCAGTAACCTTCCCCTGGAGTGGGGTGGGAATGGAGATTTTACAGTATCCTTCCCCTGCCATGCCTACCAAGCCATGCCATGCCCACCAAGCCACACCCACAGAACAGGTAATAAAAAGTTTTGAAACCTACCACTGATTGAGGTGTGTGTGTGTGTGTTATTTCTTTCAATAGAATTTGCTGTTTAATAGGATTGCTGCATGGAAGTACAGTTGCAAGAGCTCCACTTTCCAATATTTATAATTACAGAATTGATGATGACTATTAAAATTAATATCTGCTCGCAAATACACACAGATCCTTGGATATATGGTATGTAGTTACGAATTAGCCTGAATTATGAACTAGACTGAAGAAGCTTCTTGGATAAGCTGTGAACCGTTTCAAAGCAAAAAAAGAAAAGAAGTCCAGTTGCCATGACTCAACTTCCAAACAACTCTACTTGGATGACTGAGAATTTTCATCGACTTATGAATTAATGTACACATCAACTCATAATGTCGTGACTGTACTAGGATTTCTGTACTAGGATGTAGAAACTTACACTAGGATTCCTTGATATAAAGCTGTATGTGTACTTGCTTATTGGCCTCATAAAAGAGTAAAATATTGTTTCACCCACAAGTCCACTGAAGTTATTACTGTTCATTCTGCAGACTTGAATAGTATGGCATATCAGGACAATGATGTTCCATAGAATATGAAAAGAAGTCAACAGATGTTTCAGATTATTTTATTATATTTTATTTATCTTTGAATTAATAGAAGGCTTTAGATCAGGGATGAAATCCAGCAGGTTCTGACAGGTTCTGGAGAACCGGTAGTGGAAATTTTGAGTAGTTCAAAGAACCGGCAAATGCCACCTCTGGCTGGCCCCAGAGTGGGGTGGGAATGGAGATTTTGCAGTATCCTTCCCCTGCCACGCTTACCAAGCCACACCCACCAAGTCACACCGCGCCCACCAAGCCATGCCCACAGAACTGGTAGTATAAAAATTTGGATTTCACCACTGCTTTAGATGTAATCCTGAACAAAGTTTGATACGTTTAGGTTCCAAAGACTGCAGCAAAACAAAAGAGTCTGTAATTAGGGGGAAAAGGCAGCTGTCCCAGAGAACAGCAACTTTTCCTCTGAAATTATGGAGCCTTTCTGACATCTGCATGAGCAAAAGGCTTTGCTTTCTAGTCAGCTGATGGAATGATTTGCAGCTGGGATCATCCCAACATTCTAAAATAAAATCCAGGATACACATATAATCTTTCCAGCCAGAGGTGTTGCAAGTGAAAATACCTAACTATTAGTGTGTACATATATGAGATAACTCAGGGGTTAAATATTGACTCACCCAATGTTCCTCCCACTGACTCCTCCTTACCTTTGCTCCGCCTTCTGTGTATATAAGTTGATGCCCTGACTGTAGTGCTAGCTTGTCTGATGATCTCCTGTAATTGGAAAACATATAAATAAATATTGTTGAACTACTAGGACTTGCATCCTGATTATTGGGTCTACTATAAAAGGAAAATAAGCAACAAATTGGTAGCAGAGGATGGTTGGAAAGCCCAACCAATCTAAAGATGCAAGAAACACCAAAACTAACTGAAGCAAAAAGAAGACCCATCACCAGATCGTTCAAAAAAAAGAATGGCGGCTCAACTAACTCCTACAGAAACCACACCGAAAGAAAAGGCAGAAAAAGACGAGCAGTTCCTCAATACAGATATCCTGACGGATACCAAGAAACAACTAACAGAAAATGAATGTACTCCATCAGCATTCAAAAGAGGAGAGGACACGAAAAAGAAAATAATTGAATTGATAGAAGCAACTCCGAACGATTCAAATCTGTTCGCGAAACTCCGCAATGTCATAGAAGACCACGGAGCAGCAACAGATGAGGAGGAAGCCAAACACAGCCAAAATGAAGAGAACACGGTAGGAAAGTCAAAAACTAACTTTATACCTACCAATGAAGCCAGCGATGATTTTGCGCCTTTTTCATGGCGACCATCTTGCATGACAAACTTATTAAAGATGGCTGACCAACAACCAATGGGATTCCAAGATTCGAATCCCAAGGCGGGAAGCGGGACCTACGACAAAAAACAACTATGGGATGACCCACCTAACCAGCCTTCCGCGCTGGAAATAGACAATTCCATACAGGTGCTAACCGCGGCATTTGGAACAAAAATCAAACTACCAGGCCCACAACCGGATGATTCGGAGGGATCCACTAAACCTATCTATGACAAACACCATGCAGAGCCAAACTACCTAAAAGAAGAGACTGTCACCCGCAAAAAGACATACAGGCCACTACCCACAGAAGACAACTACCCGACGCTCACGCAAACAACTCAAGACCCAAAAATCAAAAGATCATACTCACCGATCAGAAGACAGCACGCTGAACGATGCAGGTATCCCGATGGCGACGATCCAGATCGGGCCCCATCCTCCAGCCGCATGGAAGAGCAGAGCCGCCAAAACCTCCATGGTGACTTCGCGGACCGTCAGAACTGCGGAGATGCCCCAGCAACCTGAACGACCTCCCAGGCGACCATCGACTACCTGGGGCCTTCCAGAGTCAAGACGGAAGACCATCCAGCCAACTGGGGCCTTCTCCCAAGAGCCATGAGCACCGGATCTTTCCTCGGCGACTGCTGGAGAAAAATAAACTCCGAGCATGCGCAGAACGCACCTACAAGAAAAAAGGAAGAGAACATAGAGACAAGTCAGTACAGATATACATCAAGCATCCCAATGCCATATTGTGAATGCACTAAAGACCTAAACCATGGACAGCGACAGACAGTAAGTAGTTTTTCACACAACCCAGGGGCTCTTCTAGCAGATTTCATAAAATTAAAATTAGACGGGACTAATTTATTAGAATGGAGTCAGCAGCTCCAAGTTATATACTTAAGAGAAAACATGTTATTTTTTATCAATGACCCTCCTAGCAAACCCTGGACTTTTGAACTGGACTGTCTACATCATAAGGCTTATTACATTATTATTGCCACCATATCACCTAGCATTTATCCCAGTATTGATCACAATTTAACTGTTTCTGAAATATTTCAAAAATTGTTTAATCTGTTTTACAGTAAGAATGTAGCTACAACAACCAGGATTTCTAGGGAGTTTCACTCTGCTAGACTAAAAAGTGGAACCCCCATGAGTGAACATATTTTAAATTTAAACGCTACCAGAGCTGAACTTATCCAAAGAGGGGAAAATATTTCTGAAGGCAGCATGAAAAGTATAATAATCAACTCACTGGATTCTAGCTGGGACAATTACATAACTCTATTAGATAGTCTCAGTTTAGAACATCTCACACTAGAAACCCTCACAAACAAACTCAGAGCGGAGGACAATCTGAGGAGGGAGCGTTTCTTATGCCACAAAGAAGGTAAAACCAAAAAGAAAGTAGAATTCCAAAGCAGAGATCGGTATGCATCAGAGTGTCACACGTGTGGTTCCAAGAACCATTATAAGAGAGACTGCCCCAAAAATACAGGTTATAGGAATCAATCATATCACAGGGAGAGGCCAGACAGACATTCACCGGATTATAGATATAAATGTAGGGAATCTCTCAATCCAAAGGATAGAAAAATGTACAGGGACAATTCCAGGGATAGTAAATATGAATCATTATACAGGCCAGGAGACAACAAACTCACACAAACAGAATTAAGTAATACATGGCTCATTGACTCTGGAGCCACAAACCATACCACCCATGATAAGGAACTCCTCAGTAATTTCACAGAAAAGAATTACCATGTCAAGGTGGCAAATCAAGACAAAGTTTTAGTGAAAGGAACAGGTAATATATACATTAAAGACATAGGAAAAATAGAGGGGGTATTGTTTATCCCTGAAATCCCACATAACATATTGGCTATGCTTAAATTAAGTGAGGAAAATGGAATATAAATCACATTCAGGAATGGAAGAGTACACATGTCAAAAAACAAAAGGAACATAGGTAAAATTATTACTAAAGGGGAATTAACATACCTACAACCAGAAAGTGATGGTTTAGCATATGCATACACACAATTAGAAAACAAAAAATGTAAAACTGATATTCACAGGGACAATGAGAATGACATGAGAGATGAACACACTAATGACTCCACTCTCAATGAGAAAATATCCAATGGTAAACCAATCCATGATGAATGCGCCCATTTGCTCCATAGGAAACTGGGACATGCCAGTTTCCCTGTTATTCAAAAAATATTAGAATGTTCTGATGATATAAAAGTAAAAAATTGTAAAAATTACTTAGAATGTTCTGTATGCAAATCTTCAAAACTTAAAAACAAACCTAGGCCAAGAAAAGCCACATGCACCACACATTCAATTTTCCAACTGGTACACATGGACTTGGTTAGCCCCATGAAGCCATCAATTAAGTACAGAAAAAGGTACTTCTTGACCATAGTAGATGACTTCAGCAGATATGGATTTGTGTACACACTCAATCATAAAAATGAAGTATTTAAAAAATTTAAGGAATTCCACAAGAGAGTAGAAACACAACATAATGTAAAAATCAAACAAATAATGACAGATAGGGGGTCAGAATTTTTATCAAAGAAATTCTCCAATTGGCTAAGGATGCAAGGAATACTATATTTTAAATCTTCTCCTTTTTCCGCATTTCAGAATGGGGTCGTAAAAAGAAAAAATGGCTTATTACAAACCATGGTTAAATGTGTGTTAGATGATGCAGGATTAGGACAAATTTTCTGGGCTGAAGCACTCACATATTCAAATTATACCATAAACAGACTGTGGTCTAACGTGATTGGTAAAACACCTTACGAGATCATGTACAGTAGAAAACCAAAAATTGGCCACCTACATATATTTGGTGTCACTGCAGATATTTATATACCAAAACAATTAAGACACAAAGATGAAAAAGTGTCTAAAAGGTTAAAATTCATGGGATATGAATCCGGAACCAAAGGATACCGATTCATAGACAAAAATAATAAATTCATCATATCAAGAAAGTGTCAAGAGCGCACTTGTATTGGCATCCATTCTGAACTTAGATGTATACCAGTTTGATGTGCGAACTGCATATTTGCACGCTAACCTTGATAAAGAAATATATGTGAGGGCACCCCCTGGAAAAAACACACAAAGAGGAGAAACATGGTTAAGAGTCTGTAAGGGTTGAAACAATCCGGAAAGAGATGGTACGAATGTTTAGCAAAGATACTTAAAGAAATTGGTTTTTCGGCTACTTCTGCAGACTTATGTTTTTTCACCAGAAAGACAAACAACTCTATAGACTCTACGTACTCATTTATGTTGATGACATTTTATATTTTGGGCAACACAAGAATAGATGTGATGAATTCGCTGAGAAGTTAAGCAAACATTTCACTTTATAGACTTTGGGGAAAGTAAATAAATATCTGAGTGTCCAAATTGATAAGACCAAAGAAGGATTCAAATTATCTCAAAAAGAAAAGATTTTAGAACTTCTGCAAAAATGTAACATGATGGAATCAAAACCATGTGAGACTCCCATGCAAACTGACTTTACAAGAAATATGAATAACGAGTATGAGCCATTTAAAGACAATACATTGTACAGATCTATCATTGGCTCATTATTGTACATTTCCAACTGGACCAGACCAGACATTACTCTCGCTGTCAATCTACTGTCTGGACACGTAAGCAATCCAAACGCTTATCACTGGGAAGGGATAAAAAGGATTCTAAGATATCTAAAGTTCAGTGCTGATGTTTGCTTGTACTTGGAACCAGTTCACCTAGAAAGACCTATTTTAACATGTTATGCTGATGCGGATTGGGCTGGGGACACAAAGTCCCCAGTACAAGTAGAAAAAGTACTTCTGGCTATGTCTTTCTCATAAACAACTGTCCAGTACACTGGTATACTGGTAAACAAAATTTGATCGCCACCTCCAAAGCTGAAATTGAATATATTTGTCTACCAAAAGCAGCCAACAACTTAACGTGGTTTGATGATCCATTGTATAACATTTGGACTGAACCTTTTTATCCCATAACCATACATGAAGACAATAAAGCTGCTATAGACATCTCAACATCTGAAGCAAAAGGCCAAAGATCGTGTCATATAGATATATATATATTTTAATTTGATTTATATGCCGCCCTTCTCCGGAGACTCAGGGCGGCTTACAATGTGTTAAGCAATAGCCTTCATACTTTTGTATATTTATACAAAGTCAGCTTATTGCCCCCATAATCTGGGTCCTCATTTTACCTACCTTAGAAAGGATGGAAGGCTGAGTCAACCTTGAGCCTGGTGGGATTTGAACTTGCAGTAATTGCAGGCAGCAGATGTAAGTGGATGTTAATGACCGCCTTAGTCTACTGAGCCACCAGAGTTCCTGGTGTATAAATATAAACATGTAAGACAGTTATCTAATATAGGGTTTATTAAAGCTTTACATTGTGAAACAAATGAACAAGTTGCAGACATTTTGACAAAGCCTTTACCAACTAAACAACATGCTTATTTGATTTCTAAATTAAATGTGTGTATATAAAGGTCCGAAGAATTAATAACAGTTAGGCATTTTAGAGGGGGATTTGTTACAAGTGAAAATACCTATTAGTGTGTACATATATGAGACTACGCAGGGGTTAAATCTTGTCACAACCGATGTCCCTCCCACTGACTCCTCCTTACCTTTGCTCTGCCTTCTGTGTATATAAGTTGATGCCCTGACTGTAGTACTAGCTTGTCTGATGATCTCCTGTAATTGGAAAACATGTAAATAAATATTGTTGAACTACTAGGACTTGCATCCTGATTATTGGGCCTACTATAAAAAGAAAATAAGCAACAAGAGAAGATTGTGATTGTAGTCTGTCAATCAATATCTCAAAAACAGAATTGCTGTAACCTTTAATTTTATCAAAATACCGGTATATGTGCTAGTTTATCCTACGAGTATCTAAATTTGGTCTATTGAATGCTGGTGCATTTAAAGCAAGCCATCTGGAATAGGGCCAACACTCAATTAAAATCAGTGTGTTTCTTTAATTGATTGATTTATTAATCTATATGATCTCTCACCTCACATGTGACGACGACAACAAAAAAAAAACAAAATAAAATGAGCAATCAGCAGCCATGATAAAAACAACAACAAATAACCATGAACACAAATATAATATAAACATTTCAATAAAACCTATTCTAATCTGACTGGATCCCGCTTCCCTGCAGCAACAGGGAGCACCAGGGCCAACTGAGAGTCATATGATATGACAGATGAGTGACAACAGTCTCCCTCAATTCAGGGCTGGGCTTCAAAAATTTTAGCAAGGGGTTCTCTTGTCGGCCTCCAGCACCACGGCGGGGTGGGGGGGGGGGCGTTTTTGTCTTCCCCAGGCTCTGGAAACCGTCTGGAGACCAGAAATGGGCCTGTTTCTGGCCTTCCCAAAGTTCCGGTAGGGCCGTTTTTCATCCTCCCCAAGCCTCCACGTGCGCTCTGCACTTACTTGCATCCAAAACGGGCCACATGGGGACTCCTGGGCAGGGAGGGGCACAGTGGTGGGATTCAAGTAATTTAACAACCAGTTCTCTGCCCTAATGATTTTTTCCAACAACCAGTTCACCATACTGCTCAGAAAGTTAACAACCGGTTCTCCCGAAGAGGTGCGAACTGGCTGAATCCCACCACTAGAGGAGCAGGATGGGCGGGGCCAGCCAGGAGTGGGATTTGGGGGATCTCCAAACTGCCCAGAATCTTAGCTAGAGGTTCTCTCGAACCCCTGCAAACCCCCACCCCTGCCTCAATTTCAAATCATTCCAACTACAGTATGTAAAAACAGCCATTCCCAATCTGATGATCTTGTATTGAATACAAGAACTCCCATCAGCTGTGTCTCACATATCTAAAATGTATCATATACAGCTGCCCTCAAAGTTTTTGGCTATGTATTAATTTAATTAATTTCATTAAGTTTGAGAAGGTTGATTTGTTGAGGGTTAATAATATTTTGTTTATTAATGGTGTAAAGACATACATATTACATTTTGATAAATTTTCATGCTTAGTAACTCAGATCTAGAAATCAAACCTGACCATGAAGACTGATCGAGAGAAAAAAATGTCTTATCAGCAGCTGACAGCAAAGAACGCCTTCCTCCTTAAAAGGCAGGGTAGCCTGACAGGTGATGAATATCAGTTTAAGTGCAGAGGAGATAATAAAAGTCTTCCAGCCTAAATTACACTACCAACTGATGTGGTACAGTGATCCAGCTGGCTATGCCAGCATGATGAACTGAAGTGTGACTTACCTTCCGAAAGAACAAACTGGGAAGGGAACCTCTGCCAATTAGATCAAGCCCAGACAGCATAATTTTCATCAAAAGTACATCATTTGGGGGGGGGGGGCGGGTGGGCAGGCTGAGAGCTGTGCCAAGACTTTTGATTGCAGAGGTGGCCACCATCAGGGCAAGAACAAAAATATGAACAAGGCTAGGACAAGAACTAAATTTGTTTTTGATTCAATGTTAAGGCCTGGACACCTGGCTCTGCCAGTTGGCTTGAGGCCTCAACGGGGGAGTATCACGTTAGAGGTGATTTATAGAGTAAAGGAAAATCTCACTTCCCTCACACGCCTGCTCCCTCCCTACCGTCTTTTAACTGTAATTTTACTCTTAATTCTATGTTATTGTCTTTAGAAATATTTATATTTTATAAAGGTTTCATAGCTTTTAATGTTGTAAGCTGCCCAGAGTTGTCTCAAGGCAAGATGGGCATAAAATAAAATATAATAAAATAATAAAATAAAATAAAATATAAATAAATGGAAACTAATTGAATTCAATTAGATTTTAATTTAATTATAATTACTGCTAATAATATTTCCCCAGTATTTACTAATTTTGCTTTTTTTCATATTGAAATCTGTAATTCGGCAGTGTGTTTTGAAAAATCATCACACTCTTTGGAGGAAGAAGTATGACTCTCCTGTCACAGGTTCTAAAGCCTGCAACGTAGAAATTGGCTAAATGGATTGATGTTACATACTCATTTGAGTCATTTTTTCCCCCTCTGGAAAAAAAAACCTAGCAGAATACAGGTAGTCCTCAACTTACAACCAGGGGTGAAATTCAGCAAATTTTGAGTAGTTCGGAGAACCAGCCAATACCACCTCTGGCTGGCCCCAGAGTGGGATAGGAATGGAGATTTTGCAGTATCCTTTCCCTGGAGTGGGGTGGGAATGGAGATTTCGCAATACCCTTCCCCTGCCATGCCCACCAAGCCACGCCCACCAAGCCACACCATGCCCACCAAGCCGTGCCCACAGAACCAGTAGTAAAAAAAATTGAATTCCACCACTGCTTACAACCATTTATTTAATAACCATTCAAAGTTACAATAACTCTGAAAAAAATGACTTATGACCAGTTCTCACATTTATGACACTTGCAGCTTCCCCACTGTCATGTAATCAAATTTAGAACACTTGGTAACCGGCATGTATTTACAAGGGTTGCAGCATCCAGGGGTCCTGAAATTGTCATCTGCAACCTTCCTAGGGAGCTTCTGACAAGCAAAGTCAATAGGGGAAGCCAGATTTGCTTAATGACTGCACGATTCACTTAATTACGGTAGTGATTCACTTAATAACCATGGCAAAAAGGTCATAAAATAGGGCATGAGTCACTTAACAACTGCCTTGTTTAGCAACAGAAATGTGGAGTTCAATTGTGGTTGTAAATTGAGAATTATCTGTAAACACTAGTGACTGGATGGAATTTAGTATCAACCATTTAGTATATAGCGGTTGTTTGGATTAATAGAAAAGGCACCATGTAGGAAACCAGGAGATTTTGAGTTCTAGTCCCACCTTAGCATGAAAGCTGTCTTGATGACTTTGGGACAGTCAGTTCAACCCACCTCACAGGACTGTTGTTGTGTGGGGAAAATAGGAGGAGGAAGGAATATTATGTTCGTGTGCTACCTCATTTATATTAAAAAATGACAGAATAAAAATCAATCAATCAATAAAAATATAAATCTTCATATGTATATTTGGCCATTTAACTGACAGTATAAAGGAGTTATTTATATTTTGGTGCTTTTAAATACACTAGGTCACTATCAGATCTCTGTGTTGGGTAACTGAAGTTGCTGTATTTCTGTCTCTCATAGTTATTCAGGTAACAGGTAGATCTTATTAGTCTATTTGATAATAATAGAAAGCTGTCATATTCTATGCAGCTATTAATGGTGCAGTGCAATTGTCCAGAAAAAGATAGTCACCCTACTTTGATTTTGCACTGTGAACCAGTGGTGAAATTCATTTTTTTTTACTATCTGTTCTGTGGGCGTGGCTTGGTGGGCGTGGTGTGGTGGGCATGGCAGGGGAAGGATACTGTAAAATCTCCATTCCCACCCCACTCTGGGGCCAGCCAGAGGTGGTATTTGCTGGTTCTCCAAACTACTCAAAATTTCCACTACCTGTTCTCCAGAACCTGTCAGAACCTGCTGGATTTCACCCCTGCTGTGAACTCATTCGGAGTTCCTTAAATAATAGGTATTTACTGAATTGTCTATTTAAAACCCCAAAACAAATACCACATTCATTCATTCATTCAGTCAGTCAGTCAGTCATTCAATTTCTAAAATTGTCCATTTGACCCCAATTGATTTTTAAATATCTTTCAAATAAAAGAAGATGTTGAGATTCTATAAAGAGTGCAGAGAAGAGCAACAAAAATGATTAGGGAGCTGGAGGTTAAGCATACGAAGAACGGTTACAGGAATTGGGTAAGTCTATGAAAAGAAGGATTGGGGAGACATGATAGCACTATTCCAATATTTAAGGGGCTCCTACAAAGATGAGGGGATCGAACTATTTTCCAAAAGGCAAGACAAGAAACAATGGTTGGAAACTAAACAAGGAGAGAAGCAACCTAGAACTAAGGAGAAATTTCCTAATAGTGAGAGCAATCAACCAATGGAATAGCTTGCCTTCAAAAATTGTGAGTGCTCCATCACTGGAGGCTTTTAAATAGAGACATTTCAGACCATTTGTCTGAAATGGTATGCTTAAGCAGGGAGTTGGATTAGAAAACCTCCAAGATCCCTTCCACCTCTATTATTCTATGTTCTAAAGTAGGGATGTCAAACTCACGTCGTCACAGCATCGTCATGAGATGTATCGCAACTTTTTTCCCCTCCACTAAACCGGATGTGGACATGGCCAGTGCATGATGCAATGTGGCTCATGGGCCGCGAATTTGACAGCCCTGTTGTAAACAATAAATACAGAACAAAATGTCTTAATGTGAGAATTATAATGAAGAATGTGAGTTGTTCTTTTTTAAAATGAATTTGTATTTCATCTGAATTGTGGGATTTTGCTCCAGATAGATCTTATATTTGACAATACAAAGAGAAATTATGAGCTGAGATAATATGATTTCTATAACTACTCTATTCTCTAGTGCAAAGAGTAGGAGGAACCCTTTAAAATAAATTCAGTATAGGGAGTCCTCGACTGATGACTGTAATTGGGTCTAGAATTAATCATAAACCATATCTGTATAACGGGACACCTTATGGCATGCCTGATTTAACAATCATTTTTATGGCAGTTGTTAAGCAAATGCCATGCCTATTTTAACTAATCGATGTTTTTTTGCTGGGAATCAGAAAACACCAGTCACGTGATCATGGTCACATGATTGTGGGACACTGCAAATGGTTGTAAGTGTGGATTGGTTGCCAAGTGCTGAAAATGTGAGCACCTGACTGGGGGAGAAGCTGTCAGAACTTCAAACCCAGGTTGTAAGAAGTTCTGAAGAGGTCCATTGTAATTTCAAATGGTCACGAAGCAAGTGGTCATCAATCAAGGACCACCTGTATTCAAATCCTCACTAGAAAGTCTGAGAAAATTGTTCATACTTTGCAACTAAAGAAAAAGGTACTCTGTCTGAAATTCTCAAGGGGACGTTATTTCAGAATTGACTGGATCAATGTCAATTGACTTCTAATTTCAGTGTTTTAAGCATTCTAGAAAAAATAACATGCAGTAATATATACACAGGATCTTTTCCAGCTTTGATTGAGCAAGCCAAAATAATCCCATTGTAAACATATAATTATAGAAGGAGAAGTACTCGTTGTACTGGGGAAGGCAATACCAGGTCTCTTGTTTGAAAATAATCATCTTGCATATCAGGAAGATCAATTTTTGCCTTTGGGTGTAAAATAACTAAATCTTGCCTGATTTCTAGCAATCCTGTGCAGAGATTGCTTCTTTGATCATTCCAATCTGATTTCCAACCCAGGCATTGTTTTAGTATGCCTCATAGAAGTTTGTCATCAGGAAACTAATCCAATTGACCTCCCGGGTGATTTTTTATCACCCTTTTTGGTCTATTTTTATATTCTCCAGGACCACCAGATAATTACCAGAAAGCAGCCTGACTTTTGTTTGGAAAAATGAACAACTGCTATCACAATTTAGTTGCAAAGATAAATGCAACTTTTAAACCGTAGTAAGGTTTGTTTTCGGACTACATAGAAGCTTGAAGAGTCAAACTGCTTTCAGGTATAGGTGAGAACTGTGGAGTATATATGGAGGCTGGACCCTTGTTATTGTTTTTCCAAATTATTTTCAGAACACAGTCCTAGTAAAAATCCTAATGTCACAACCAGTTGTTGTTAAACCTGCCCTCAGATAAGACATGAATTCTGCTGAGTACAAAGTAATGCCACAATCTCCAGCCCATGACTGCCTGGTTGTCAATCCTATTTCTATCTTTGCTGTACTATTGTTTTTTTTAAATGGTTACAGTAAACGGTTTTCCCATGTGTCGGAAAGGCTTTCAGGATAGTAATGCAATAAAGACATTGCCTACTTTCAGAAGAGAAAAGCGAACCCAAGAAAAGGGGGAAAGGGATGAGGAGAGAAAAGGAAAACCAATTGGTCAGAAAGTTGCAACCAAGCATCTGGGAGTCTGGGAGAGCACTGCTGCTGAACTTGTCAATTCTTACTGCTCAAAAAGATTGCCTCTCCTCAAAGACATCCCACCCCATAAACTCTACTGGCTACTGCTACACTAATTGAAGATATTGGATGTATTTGCTTAAGTTACATATATATTTACCATGTGCATGAACAAGAAATAACAACAGGCCTATCAGTTACCTCTCTTTTTCAATGCAGAATCTTATCTAAAATTATCCAGTGCTTATTCCTACTTTCCAGAGTCTTTAAATAACAGTTTCAAAGCACCCATCCCCACGGCTTATCCCCATTTCCAAGCGCTGGCTATATGTCTGTCAAAAGCTCCTTGACACGGGAGCACAGGATTCTGACATCACCCTTTTCTTCCTTCGGGTCTCTCTCTCCCTTGGGGACGGGTTTTACTGGCAAGCCTTTGGCAACTTCAGGGCAAAACAGGGCTCATAATTCATAGCGGACCCAGCTGCAGTTTCGAGCTTCTGCCTGACACGCAGCTGTCAGGAGCCTCCTTGAGAGAAGGGGGTAAGAATTTGCAACGAGCTGAGGTCGCTATGCAACATCCTTGCCATAACTTCCAGCCTCGGCAAGGCGCTCAAGGTAAAACAAGAAGCAGAGAGAAGAGGAATTATCGATCGCTGCTGTCAACTTCATTCCTGCCGTTGGCTCCTTAGCGGCATCGCTCTCGGAGGGGGAAGAGGGGGAAGGGGAAAAGAGACAACCCAAGTTCCGAGACAGCCCGGTCGGGCTCAAGCGCCTGCGCGCCCCTCCAGAGCCGCGCCGGGGGGCGCCGGGGGCCGGCCTGGGGCGGGTTCTGCGGGCGGGGACGGGCGAGGTGCGTAGGGCGCCACGTCGGCAAGCGCTGAAGAGGCAGCCGCCAAGGGGTCGGAGTCGGGTTCGGGCTTGCCTGGTCGAATCCTCCGCCGCGCTGAACCGAACGGCGCGGACATCCCAGCGAGGTGAGTTTGGAAGGTGGCCTCCTTGGTCTCCAGCCTCCTCTTGCGCTTTGCGCAGAAAATGCGGGGTGGAGTTGCCTGGGGCATCTTCTCCACCCCTTTCCTTCCGGGGTGGAAGAAGAAGAAGAATGGGATATGTGGGGAGGGGGGAGGGCTGTCGCCTGTCCCCTCCGCGGCTCTCGCCTGCTGGGGCCGCGAAGGTGGGAACGAGGCGCAGGTAAAGGACCGCTTTGGGCACAAGGGAGCCCAAACGCCGCCCGTGCAAAATTGGCCCGAGAACTGTTCTTGAACGTGGAAGGAAGGTGCTTCCCGCTAGGTGCCATCCCGTAGCAAGGGGGGGACGACCTGAGAAGCATAGCGAGGACAAGGGGACCGAACTTGGTGGTGTTGGGAAAAGGAAAGCCTCAAACAGGGAGTTATGCTTCTTCCCCGAGGTTCCCCTTGACCGAGCAGCCTTGCGCTCCCGAGGTTCCCGATGGAAGCGTCGCAAGCAGCGTTCAGTAGGAATAGTCTCCCGAGTGCAAATTTCCTCAGATTGCCGCTTTCCAGCGGAAATCGAGAAAGCTCGGATCGAATGTCTTGGGAACCGAGCGGAAGAAGCTGCCCCTTTAATGGCGTTGTCGGTAGGTGTCTTAAATTGTTTTCAAACGTCCACCAGCCTTCCCTGCAGAGCCAGTTTCGGCAGCATTGACTGCTGCTTTGATTGGAAGGCGAGGAGAGAGAACAGGGGGTGGGGGGGGAAAATAATGCAGCGTCTCTAGTGGTTTTTCTCCCCCGGGAAGAGAGCAAGCTCAGCACTGCTATAAGTGCGGGTGCAAAAGGGAGGTAAAAATAGATTACGCAGGAGAAAAGGCAGAAACGTGGCCAGTATGTTCTGGCAGCGGATATTTAGATTTGGGGGTGGGGGGTGGGGGTTCAACGTGGAAGAGCCCGCGAGGAGGTGGAGAAAAGAAGCCAGGCTGCACGTCAACAGCAGTATGGCTCCGGGTCCTGAGCCTGCCTCCTCTGCCACGTCACTGCTGCGTGCCATCCATCATCCCTTTGTGTTTGCTGGGCCCCCATTTGGAACCCTTTGCAATGGGGAGGCTGCTGTTTACGCTTCTGTTCCTGAGTGTGTTTTCAGGCTTGGTCCCGGTGGGGAAGATTATTATTACTCTCGGTGGAAAACAGGGTTGGGTATAACGCATGTCCGCAGATGGTCAAATAGCTCATTGGAACCTCTGAAAATTAATATTGCGCCTCCATTAGATAGTTTACTATATGCGTGTAAGTATATTTCTGCTTTTATAGCGCCGAAATTGTAAGGTTATTTAATATGCAAGTCAACTTTTGCGTGGATAGAGTGTGGTTTCAAAACTCTTCCAGGAAAATAAAATGCCTCAGTTTTAAATTGAAATGGAAGTTTGACAGGAAAAAATAGGAATTTTCTTCTTTAAAAGTACTCTGGGGCCCTACGTTGCTGGGGAACATCCCCCCTGCCCCCCAGGATAAGGTTAAATTATCAGCTAGGTAAAATCTTCAAAAAGATGCAATAATGAATTAAGGAATTCTCCAACCCCTTTGGAAACATTGCTTTCCCTTTGTGGGAATGATGAGGAAATTTTAAAATGGTTCTTTGAATTGAGTTTGGCAAATTTCTAAAGAAAAACAAAATGGCTTTCATTTTAATATTTTAATAATTGGCTTTTCTAATTTTACTCATAAGCTGCCTTGATAAAATAGTGAAGTGACGAAATATTGTATTGGACTCTTGATACTGAAAAGTTTTATTGAACTTAAAACTGCCACTCAACAGTCACTGGTGATTATAAAGGTTGTAATTCAAAATATTTGGCTACCACCAAGTTGAAAAGGGTGGTATAATGATAGCAGTAATGTTTTAATTGTCCCCAAATATCAGCTGCTATAACTGCAAACTCTTTTCTCGGTGCAAGAAATGAAATGGCAATAGCACTTAGACTTATATACCACTTCACAGTGCTTTACAGACCTCTCTAAGCGGTGTTTAGAGTCAGCATATTTCCCCCAACAATTTGGATCCTCCTTTTACCTACCTTGGAAATGAGAATCTTATCTTTTTTTTTAACTAATTTTAGTAAGAATGAACACAATAATTAGGATTCTAAAAATAATGATAGATCTGCAGATCTCTGCACAATAAAGGGACAATCAGGTCAGATTTTGTGGAAACCGAACATTAATTGAATTTGTTAATTACACAATCTAAACAGGACTGCTGAGGAGAATCTGGACAGCCATATAATTCTGAGCAAATGTTTAAAATGTTTGTATGCTGCTTTAAAAAAAGCAGTATAGAATGACTATTTACCTAAAGCAATTAAAGATCATTCTCTAGTTTTTTGGTTAGAATATCATATTTTCATGAATCCAGAATCTTGATTTAAAGTTACTATGTTTCCCCGAAAATAAGACCCTTCTTATATTTTTTTTAACCCTGAAATAAGCGCTTGGCTTTATTGCCATGCGCTCAAAAGCCCAATTGGGCTTATTATCAGGGGACGTCTTATTTTGGAGAAAATAGGTACTTCAATGGTGAGGGGTCCATAGTGCTCTCTGAGGCTCAGAGAGCACCAAGGACCCCTCATTACAACTCTGACCTCAAATATTCTCCTTTATCAGTAGTTCAATGGTTCAATGGTTGCTGCAAATATTTTTCTGGAAGATATACTCACCTTTCACATAATTTGAGTTGCAGATATTAGTCTGGGTTATATTTGGATTTCTTATAAAGTAACATTTTGATAAATCTTTTTATTAAAAAGTTTTAAGTATATAATTCTCTTTGATTTTATATAGAAAATCACATTGGGACATTTGGATACAGTAATATTTGGTAAGTATGAATACTAATAAAGTATGCTTATTGCAAGCTTTGTGACCCATGTCTATTGGGTCTATTGACTTATGTCTATTGAGAAAGCCCAAATATTAGTGGTAGAGGACAAGGCAGGAAAAAAATATGTTTCCAGGAATATCTTGGGCAGAATAACAACTTCCTCTCTACCTCATCTAGTTTAAGAATCAAACTACTACGAGCATTCACATGTATATTACATTCATACTGGATATTTTAAGGACATGCAGGTAGTCCTCAATTTACAACAGTTCACTTAGTGACCTTTCAAAGTTACAAAGTTACAATGGAAAAAAATGACGATCGTTTCTCATACTTATGACCGTTGCAGCATCCCCACAGTTATGTGATGTGCATGCAGATACTTGACAACTGACTCACATGTATGACAGTTGCAGTGTCCCAGGGTCATGTGATTCCCTTTTGCAACCTTCTGACAAGCAGTCAGTGGAGAAACCAGATTCACTTAACAACCGGATTACTAATTGAACAACTGCAGTGATTCACTTAACAAATGTGGCAAGAAAAGTTGTAAAATGGGGCAAATTTCGTTTTAATAAATTTCTTGGTTAGCAACATAAATTTGGGTTCAATTGTGGTCATAAGCTGAGGACAACCTATATTTTGGTTGGCATAGTTAGGAGTAATCTGTATAGAGGAGATCTGTATTTCAACTGTGGTGTCAGATTATTTCAAACCTTTTTGCTGCACAAAAAGAATATTCAAAGAATACAATTAAAAGCAGTTAAAAGATACAATACAGATATTTACAAAAAAACCAAGATGTTTTAGCCAGTCCAAACCAAGCCAGTCAAATATTTTATTATTGCATAGTGCAATACTCATCCAACCTATGAATATGAAGACTTCTTTTGCAAAACTTTGGATAGGAAACATCTAGAAATGAGAAATGAAACAAAATCATATTTTGGGTTTTATAAGTTACATTAATTTATTAGCTATCTAAGTCCAGAGGACTTGGGCAATCTGAAGAGTTCATATTGTTGTTTCTTATTTATGCTACAAGATTTTTGTGTTGTTTGTTATGGATGAGGGAAGGAATTGAGACAAGTGTGAGTTCATAGCCGAAGAATGTTAATTATAATTAAACAGACTTTCTACAGATATGTGAAAGAATCTACAGGATGTAAAGATGATTGTTATGTTTATGCTAAAGTGAGCAATGAAAATAAAGGCTCAACTTTGCATGATTGAAAGATGACAGATTTTCCTGACAACATTGTCATAAATTCATTTGTTACATACCAGGCCATATAAATAGATTGCACATAACTTTCTACATGTTGTGTAGTCATTATAGCATTTAAAAACCATGAGCAGAAGCAGAGAAAGGCATATATTTACGGTAATTGTCTAGTACAATTTTCCACCTTGTAGCTATATTCTACTAGAGCTCAGCTGTGCTTTGGATTTGATTTGGGAGAAATTCTTTACGCCTTGTGAGAGTTTGATCACAGCCCTTGTCTATGACTCATTAAAACACCTGTGCTTTTTTCCCAGAATTTCCAGACCACTTTAATGGGTCACAAATCTTGCAAATGTTTCAAAACACCTTTTTCAAATCAGTTTGAAACCTTGCCACAGTCCTAGATTCCAATTTACCCTTCCCAGTTTGACATTCTCCAACTGAGTTGTGACTGCAATTCCCAGAATCCCTCCAATGTCTGCAGGCTTCTCTAACCTATTCATATATTATTGCAAACTATTAAACAACAACATTAATTCTTTCAAGAGATTATTTGCTACAATAAATAGGACTTTTAGCAATTTTTTATAATTTGGTATTTGTAATTTCAATTGCATTATATATATAAAGTTTATTGTCATTGTACTTATATACACAGTACTTCCTGTACTTATATACACTTATATACACTTATATATATACATACAACGAAATTCATATTGGGTTGCATAGCAATAATGAGGTATATATTAAAGCGTTGCACAGCTGCCTGTTTTTATAGTTACATCAAAATGTCCCAGAGGGGGAAGAAGCTTGTTCATTAAGCATGTAGGCTAAAAATAGCAACTGAACAACTGTGTCGCTAAAGGAACACACATTATCAGATATCACATTGTCTAAGCTGTAGTTGTTGAATTGGCTCAGCAGTTTTTCTAGAAGGTGTATCTTGTTAGATACATTGTTTTTGTTGAGTTAGGTTAATCTTTCAGGAGTGGTTGGGCAATTTAAAATTATTTTACTGTGGTAATGTTATTTAATTAGAAGAAAACAAGAGGGAACTTGTCATTCTGAAACTACAAGGCATTATGTATCTAAGTCACATGAAACAAAATTTTGATTTATATTGTATAAATCTGTAGAAATGATTTTGAAAATATTCTAACGACAGTTGGCTTACTTACTAGATTTTAAAGTTCAATATTTAATTGACTCTTGGTTTTAAAAAGCCAAAAGAGGTTTAAAAAAACACTCTCTTGTTCAGTTCTTGCTATCTTTTTACAGAAGGAAGAAATGTGTATACCGTATATACTCGTGTATAAGCCGACCCGCATATAAGCCGACCCCCCCAATTTTACCCCCCAAAACTGGGAAAACTTGTTGACTCGCGTATAAGCCGGGGGTGGAAAATGCAGCGGCTACTGGTAAATTTCAAAATAAAAAAAGACTGGTCAAAAGTGTGAGGACCTGTCAGAAATCACTTTTTTCAGCCCTCTGGGTAGTCCTTTTGTGCACATGGACTACTCAGAGGGCTGAAAAAGTAATTTTTGACTGGTCCTCGCACTTGTGACCAGTCCTCAAACTTACGACTGTCCTCACATTTTACGTTTTTGCCCTATCTTGTCACCATGGTGAAGAGAAGCAGTTGTGAAATGAGTGACATGGTTTTAAGAATGCTGCACGGGCATAAATGTGAGGATGGTCATAAGTGTGAGGACCAGTCAGAAGTTTGAGGACTGGTCACACGTGTGAGGACCAGTCAAAAATAACTTTTTCAGCCCTCTGAGTAGTCCATGTGCACAAAAGGACTACTCAAAGGGCTGAAAAAAGTGATTTCTGACAGGTCCTCGCACTTTTGACTGGTCTTCGCACTTATGACTGGTCATCATTCATGCCCATTGTAGCATTCTTAAAAAGGGTGTCACTCATTTCACAACTGCTTCTCTTCACCATGGTGACAAGATAGGGCCAAAATGTAAAATGTGAGGACAGTCGTAAGTTCAAGGACTGGTCACAAGTGCGAGGACCAGTCAAAAATAACTTTTTGAGCCCACTGAGTAGTCCATGTGCATAAAAGGAGAGGGAGGAAGAGAGGAGGAGAAGAAGAAAGGAAGAGGAAGTAGGGAGGAGAAGAAGTGGGGGAAGAGAAAGTAAGAAGGAAAGAAAAGAGGTGGTAGGTTTGAGGAGAAAGATTGGTGTACAGTAAAAAAGATGAAAGGGAAGAAAACCAACCCCAAACACATATAAAGATATTAAGATAAAGAATGAATTGTTAAACTTTAAAGAATAAAAGAGAACAAATATGAATAAATAGCAATAATTAGAAACACACATACAAACATACAATGTATTTTCTTTGAATATTGACTATTCCAATTATTTCCATGCAATCCAATTTCTTACAAATCAATTAATTATATTTACCAATAATAATAAACCAAATAATTTCCCCCAATATTCTTCCAAACCACAACTTAATCATTTCTGCTTTCAACACAATATACAATTAATAATATCTCAATTATTACAATTCCCTATTTAAATAGAGCTTTTTTTTCTTTTGTGTTTTAAAATCTTGAACTCCCTCTTTTGCCATAAATTTCCCATTGTTTGCACCAACCTTTTTTGATGAGGAAAAAGAAATCAAATCTGCCTTAGCAAACAGCAAAGCCAACAAGCTGTTTTAGTTTGGCTTTGGGTTTCAGCAGAAGGAGAAAAAAAAATGTGCTCTTTGCAGAAGGCACCTTTTAAAAAAAAATGTGCTCTTTGCAGCAGGCATCTTTTTTTAAAAAATGTGCTCTTTGCAGCCGGCACCTTTTTTAAAAAAATGTGCTCTTTGCAGAAGGCACCTTTTTGCAGCTGGCACCGATCTTCTCATTTGTTTTCTTTTAACCCTGATCAGCTGTAGGGGGGGCCTTTGAAGCCCTGGGGCAAGAATTTAAAGTGGTTTTTTTCCCTCTAGCCATCAGCTGGAACTCTGGAGGCAGTCCCAATAGATTGGGAGTGGGCGGGGTAAGCAAACCCCGTTCTCCCGCTGTTTCCTAGCTTGCAGGGAAAGTCATTTTTTTCGTGACCCGCATATAAGCCGAGGGGGCGTTTTTCAGGCTGAAAAATGGGCTGAAAAACTCGGCTTATACACAAGTATATACGGTAACTCTGTAAAAGACCTTTATAGTGCTATAGATTTAATTCTTCAGCGTATGTTAAAGAAAACCCACGTTGAGACAGCAATGGGAAGCACATAAAACAATTCACCTGTTAGCATCAGATAAGTCATGTGACCTTTTAAAATAGCTCAAAAAGCAAGGTAATGTTATTGTGTTCTAATTTAAGGACAGGAAGTGGAAACTATTGTTATGTCCTGGGTTTTTTTTTTATATAAAGTTTTTTATCATTTTTTTAAAAAAAACACAAACATTTAAAACATCAATCAGTCCTCCCCTGTGACGTCTCGGTGTTAAATTCTTCAGTTCATTTTATTCTTCTTGTACCAGCAGTTTTTTCTGTCTCAGTCATCTTCAAACCACTGTACGAATTGATTACTATAGTCATATTCTTACTGTCAGGTTTTTTATACATATTTATACAGTTAATAATTTATATCTCTTTTGCAACCAACAGTAAAAATAATTCCATATTTTAAAATATTCTGATTCTTCCCCGTTTTTAATCAATACAGTTAATCGATTCATTTCAGCGCAATCTAAAATCTTTCTTATTACTTATCTTCCGAAGGTATTTTCTCTAATTTCCAATTTTGTGCATAAACAATTCTTGCAGCTGTTAGTTACATGTATAATCAAATAAATATATTCATTTTTAATTTTGTCAGGTAGGATACCCAATAAATACAACTCTATTGTTATGTCCTGTTAACCTGTAGGCCAATGGTAGGTTTCACTTACCGCTACCGGTATTTGATGATATCCAGGCGGGTGGGCAGAGCCTTCCGCCGCTGCTGCTACCAGTTCATCGAACCGGTAGCAACCCACCACTGCTGTAGGTAGTATACAGTTATTCCTATTGAATTCTACTTTCCATGTTGAGAGTTATGTTAATACCACGTTACTTGGTGAAATTCCATATGATCTTGATAATCCTGAATAAGGTTCATGAAAGATTACTCCAGGGTAGTACTTCTCCCCTCAGCCTTATTGAATTTCCTCTGTTATCAGATGTTACTTAACAGTATTGGTTGTGCAATGCTTTCATGTGGCAAATCTGATTTGTATAAGGATAGGCCATTTCAGATTGCTGACATCTTTATCTTGAATGAAATAGAAATGAAATTTCCTGAGTTGAATAGTTGAGTCATATTTAGATGCAAATCCTTTTGTCAGTTTAAAGTGTTGCATGGTTATTATAATAACTTTAATGATACATTATTCACTGAATGTACCGTATTTTCACCTTGATACTGAACTTATCATGCTGCTTTTAAATTTTACACAAATATGTCAAAGTCCTAATTCCAACTCCAACTTTACTTCAGTATTCTTAATGTGCACATTACAATTTATTGCAGTGATAGATTAATAAATGACATAACCATAGTCTTAACTTTTCCATATTCTACTCACTTGATATTCAAGATAATATGGGCTCAACTGTTCTCTAATTATTAAAATAACACAAGGTGTTGAGAATGAGGCTTGGCCTACTTGTTTTTCTTGTTTAAAAGAAGAAATCAGTTCTAAATTTAGAATTTGTTAAATTATTATATAAGGGTTTACTGTAAAAGATCTTTCAAGCAGTTATATTTGTGTCTCAATTTATAGCTTTTTGCTACTGCAGCCCAGATGAAAATACAGAATTATTATTTCCTTACTTCTAGTAAGGCAGGGCTTTAAGAAATTTTTCAACTGGCAACCTGCTTGAAACAAGAATGCAAATTATCCTGACTCTGAACTAGATAGTATTTTTTCTTTTCCACATTAAAGCTTATATCCTAGGCGAACCTATGGCACACGTCCCGAAGTGGCACACGGAACCATGTCACCTGGCACGCACGGCATCGCCCATTCATTTTCCGGGTTTCTGGCATGCATGCACACGCAATGATCAGCTGGCCTTTTTGCATGTGGCAGTGCCAGAAACTAGAAGACCTGGTCTTCCATTTTCCTGTGTAAGCATGCGTGTCACCCAGCTGATCATTGCGTGCGCATGCATGCCAGAAACCCGGAAAAGTACCTGGATGAAACCAGAGGTTCAGTAGCTGAAACCAGAAGTTCATTTTTGGGCAGGCGTATGCGCCTTGGGCAACTCCTCTTCCAGGTTGCGATCAAGGTGCACACACATGCACGGTCCCTTTTCGGCACTCGGTGCCGAAAAGGTTCACCATCACTGTCCTAGGCCCTGAAGTAAACATTGGAAGTTGCATATTGTTACATAGCATGAGTGTCTCTAGTACAGTCATGGTGAATCTTTTGGACTTGGTGTTCCAAAAATTATAAAATGCCTAACATGACTCTGCTGGCATATCATATACATACACACTAAACAAAAGAGGAACAATTCTCTATCTCCTTCCTCATTGGTCCCCTTGCACTGTTCCACAGGATATGCCATGTGCTGCTTACCTTCTGGCAGTGTCCTCTTTCTGCTAACAGGCACCTACAGCCTACCTAGAGCTTCTCTGGGTCTCACAAGTTCTTCATTTTTGAAGCGGCTTTGGAGGACGCTCTTCTGCAGCCTCCGGAAACTGTGCAAAAGCGTATCCTTTTCTCACAGGATTTTTGGAGACTCCAGAGGCCACTCAAGAGCATACCCCATTTTTGCCTAGTCTTAGAAAATCACATGATGGCAAGATATGCTTTTGAGAACAGTTGGTGAATGTAGGTGTAAACACTGGTGTGTCACCCAAAACATTGTGGCATGTCAGCTATGGGCTGTTATTATACATTCACCATCAATGCTCTAGAACAATGATGGCGAACCTTTTCGGCACCGAGTGCCGAAAAGGGACTGTGCATGCATGTGCACCTTGATAGCAACCTGGAAGAGGAGTTGCCCAAGGCGCATGTGCCTGCCCAAAAATGAACTTCTGGCTTCAGCTACTGAACCTCTGGTTTCAGCCAGGTACTCTTCCGGGTTTCTGGCATGTATGCGTACGCGATGATCAGCTGGGTGACACGCATGCTCACACAGGAAAATGGAAGACCAGGTCTTCTAGTTTCTGGCACTGCCACATGCAAAAAGGCCAGCTGATCATTGCGTGCACATGTGCGCCAGAAACCCAGAAAAGAAATGGGCGATGCCGCGTGTGCCAGGTGACATGGTTCCGTGTGCCACTTCGGGCACGCGTGCCATAGGTTCGCCATCATGGCTCTAGAATATTAGTTCTTAACGTATACGATAGTCCTAAATATCTATAGCTCGGGTGTAGGATGAGGGTGGAAGTTCATTTTCTGAGCTTGTGGGTTGGTTTCCGAACTTTTCATTACTAGATGTTACCTAGCCTGGTAACAAAACGTTCAGAAACCAACCCACAAACTCAGGCAATGAACCTCTACCCTCATCCGTAAAATATTGTATCGGTGATTGGGCTACCATGGAAAACATGTCCCAGCGTATGCTTTCATTGACTTGCTAGTGAGTAACTTTTCAAAATAACATAGAAAAGAGTTGGACTAACCTAGAAACTCTACATTTTTTTTAATTTTCAGGCAATAATGAACCAGACAGAGAAGGATGAGCAAGATGTTCCTCCATATCTTAACAGTGAACCCCCAGAAGGTATTATTTTCCAAAACAGTATTGTTTGCTCAAATATGGTGCAGTAAATTGCTCTTTTCAAATTGTTATTCTATTCTCTATAAGCAGATTTTAATTTCATGATCAAAGCTGACTTTGCAAATTACAAACATTGCCTTTTTTTTTTACTTTAAAAGATATTTTTGTTGTGTTTTGCTTGCTGCAGGATAATTTGGTCACCCAAGACCTTCAATAGCTACTTCATGGCAACACACTAAAATTACTAGTCTGCTTTTCTCATGATTAAATATCCAAGCTAATAATAGTTAAAATAACCTAAGGTTATGCAGAATCTGTTATATTAATGTTGCTCTCCTAATATATTGTCCTTTTAAAATAGCTTATGACATGTGATATTGCTGCTGAGAAGGGAGCACTGCTTTGAAAACCTATGCAGCTTGGTTTTGAACCAAATGGCTTGTTAATTTATAATTGCAAGTAGATGATTTACTTGCACAAATGAAACCTGTTATTCAGACTTCCAAGGCAGTCTTGCTTTTTTTCAGAATGTCTACCACCATTGGCTTTCCATTCACATGGAATTGTGTACCTGCTTTCCACTCTCAGAGAATGGTTTTGTTATTGATTAAGAAAGGTTAACACATAAGGTGGATATGTTTGTCAAATTATGTTTTCTTTCTTTCATTTTGGATACATAGACTATGTGTATGTATGCGTCTACACACATACATACATATATGCATGTTTCTAGCTATGCTGATTGTGGTGGACAATGTAGTTTAACAATGTCTGAACAGCTATCTTCACTTTTTTTAAAAAAAGGATTTTTATTAGAAAGTATTCAGTAGATGTGATTTTGTGAAAAACCTGCCTCTTTTGTTTGTTTAAATTGCATGATAATATATTTCGTAAAGGATTCAGAAACTTGGATTTCTTAGATTTAACTCCAGCTTTTGAAACAAATTGAACTACAAGTTCAATTAATGAAACAGGAGTGATGAAGGAAGTGAATGAAGTGGGGGGGGGGGGTTTCTCCTATCCTGGAAAGGTGCTTAGTTCTACTAGTGCTAGAAAGCATAATATGCTGACTTTTCGAACCCAGTAACATGTAGTAAATGGTTATAATGCTGAGTTTACCTTTTAGGAATAAATTTTAATATGTTATGTCAGGTATCTAAAGAGTCCCTGACTGGAATTAACAAATTATAATGTAATTTCCTGGTGTATGAATATATTCATTCTGGAGTTCTGTTTTCTATGGGTGCATTACTTGGAACACTGACACTTTCTAGATAATGATTTATAATTTGCCATTTTATTGGTCAACATGCCATCATTAAAACAATCCATAGTTTAACGTATTTCAACCCAGCAAAAGGTAATCAGTTCCTCTATTGGTATCTCAAAAGAGCCCAGATTCTGCTCTGAAACAATTTTCTATCCTGTAATTAGTACACAAAAATGATGAATCCCTTAATTAATAACAATGATAATTAAAGAACCAAAACTCAATCCGAACTTTCTTTTGCATTCTTAGAAAATATTGAATCTTTGCTATTCCCTCCCCCCCCCAAAAAAGTGCACTTCTGCTGGTGATATGTCATAAGATAGAGTTGTTGTAGAGCAGGGGTGTCAAACTCAAGGCTCAGGGACTGGATCTGGCCCACGGGGTCGCCCTGGAAACAGTGATCTAAGATCTAGCCCACAGAGCCGCCCTGGAAACAGTGAAGGACTGGCCCATGGTGCCTCTGCCAGCAAAAACTGAGCTAGGGAGGGCTGCACACGGCCTTCCTGAGCTCCGTTTTCGCTGGCAGAGGGTTGCAGGAGACTGTTGCAGCCAAAAATGGAGCTCAGGAGCCCGTTTTCACTGGCAGAGCGCTTGGGCCACCACAGGCACCCCCGACACGAGTGATGTTGAGCTGGCCATGCCCACTCCAGGCCCCGGAGGTCAAACACAACCCTGATGCGGCCCTCAATGAAATCAAGTTTGACACCCCTGTTGTAGAGCAAAATTTCACTGAGACTTTAATTTTCACCACATTTAAACTAATTCTGAATACTGACACTGTTTCTCTTCTTTTAGATTCAGTAAAAGATCATCCGCAACAACAGCCTGGCATGCTTACCCGGGTGACTGGCGGCCTCTTCAGCATAACCAAAGGAGCTGTCGGTGCCACAATTGGTGGCGTAGCATGGATAGGAGGGAAAAGCTTTGAAGTGACCAAAACAGCAGTAACAGCTGTGCCTTCCATGGGAATAGGATTAGTTAAAGGAAGTGTTTCAGTTGTGACAGGAAGTGTTACAGCTGTAGGATCTGCTATCTCAAGCAAAGTGCCTTTAACTGGGAAGAAAAAGGATAAATCTGATTAAAGAAATTCAGTACTGTTTCGTTGAGGACCTTATGTGGCTATGGGACCTAGTCACCGTTCTGGAGGAATATCTAAAGAACTGAAAGAATTAACTTTCTCCTGCAAGGGACATTAGCAGCCTGGTATCACAGAAACTTTAGATTTCTTCAGGAACTTGTCTGGTGAAATGTTACACTTGATTGAAAAAAAAAGGAATCAAGTACATGGATCTGAAGGAATGGCTCACGTTTGAACATTAATTCACTTTTTGATATCTTGAATTAAAAATGTGAAAATAGAAGTGGAGGGAATGACTTGGCAAAAAGTTAAGCACTTCACGGTCTGATGATAATAGCTCCCTTTAAAATAATTTCAGCATTAAAGTGCTTAAATATTAGCCTGATTATGCCCTTAATTGGTTGCCTCTGTCATACACAGATACATTGATGTTCTAGCTTCAAGCCTATGGTGTCTATATTTTTTGGAAAACAGTCCTTGAACTCCCTATAGAGTCCTTGTGTATCTTTGCTTTTTCAAACTATTTTTATAAACACTAAATTCTTTAGAAGTCAACTGTCACAAGGATTTGTTTGTGTGCGCACACGCATGTATATGTGTGTATAGTATATTGAGTCAAATCATTCATGCCTTATGGTGAAAAACAATCTATTTTTTACTTAGAAAATCTTTTAAAGTTTTTGTAATGTCTGTCATTTCAAAGCAGTCTGTAGAAGGAGTTCTACACTTTTTTAATCTGTTGATACTGACAAAGACAGACTGCTAAATCTCAGGTGTAGGGTACTGATGTTCTCACCTGCAAAATGAAAAGCCCTTTATGTTGTTAGGTTGCTTAACTGAAAATTAATTCCAAGTTTACATTAAGACAATTTTGAGTAACTTTCAGCTGTAAAATAAAAACACTTCTTTGATTTCTAGCCTCAAGGTACAAATGTGTACAATCTTATTTCCGGACTACATAATGCAGATACAGCAACTGCTGTTGCTGTGTATAATCTGTTTGCCTGAGTATCACCCATTATCACTAGAGATTTTGTAGATGAATTTTGTTGATGAATTATGCTTGATATTTTCAATGATAATTAACAAAAAATACTTTCTACAAATAATACCTCAGCAGGTAGGTTTGCTGAACGGCACCCATGACCAATAATGATAGAAACAAGTGATTTGCAGAGAAACATATTTCGTGCATACATTTTCAAAGTTTTCTAAGCAAGACATTGATATGTCTCTTTCAGTCTGTCTTGTTCCTAATCCCTAATCCATTAAATCAGGGTTGGTAGTCCTTAGTGCTCAGTGGGCTATATTGTGGATTTATTGGATTGATATCTTTCAATTTCATTTAGAAGCTCTTTAGCATGTTTCTGTTGAATTTGTAATATTTTGATAGTCCTTAAAAAAGACTGAAGTTCACAAGACTATTCTGTATGCAATGTTTCTTAAAATATGTATTAACAACATACAAACCTGGTTGGAATAGTTGTGATTATAAACACTAGGTTAAAACAGATGGTGTCTTGTAAAAGAAATGACCAAAAACTGTCCCTTGTCTAAAATTACATATTCATAAATTAAATTAATCTGATATAATTTATTGTATTGTTAAAATTTGTATTTCACTGGCCAAAGATCCATAGCTCAGTGATAAAATATACTGTGCATAGAAAGGATTTATATTTAATTCTTGGCATCACTAGTTGAAAAGAATTATCAACACTGCTGTTGGTATCTGACCTGAATTTGCTAGCTTGACAATAGCAAGCAACTTCATATGCTCACCAGAACATAAAGAATATTTTTATGGCCCAAAGGCATCATTAAAGCTTCAACTAAAAAAAACTTCATTACAAAACAAGTTTTATCAATGATACTATATAAATTAGGAGTTTGTTTGTAAATAGTATTTAATTAGGTGACTGGATTAACAATGTGCCTAGATTAGAAAGTTTTATCAGACAATCTTCATATTGGATACCTTGGCTAGCATTTAGATACTTTGTCATTTTACTACTCAATCAATTCCCTAATAAATGTGTATCTTAAAAAATATATATAAAAAGAATAAAACGTGTATGCGTTATTTTTAGAAATATGTACTAAAGGTTCCAGTGTTCCAAACACAGAATGGTTTGCATATGGAATGTATATTTATACAAAGATCAGCCACAGGCATAAAAATTGCAAACATATTGATGTATTTTAAGAACTGACATTTGGTATTTCTTTGACATTGACATTTAATGATAAATGAGATCTTAAGGTACTATGGTCTAGATTCATATGCTTAGAATAACATAGAGATCTAGTATCAGTAAGCTGGCAATGTCAATATGCCCAAGCAGGGGTGAAATCCAGCAGGTTCTGACAGGTTCTGGAGAACCGGTAGCGGAAATTTTGAGCAGTTTGGAGAACTGGCAAATACCACCTCTGGCTGGTCCCAGAGTGGGATGGGAATGGAGATTTTGCAATATCCTTCCCCCAGGAGTGGGGAGGGAATGTGGATTTTGCCCACAGAACCGGTAAAAATTTGGATTTCACCACTTCCCAGCAGGCATCTGTGTTTCATTGAAGCAAATCTCATTGTGCTTTCTGATAAAATGATGCCTTGTAACATTCCCATGCCAACTTCTTTATGAGATCCTTTCCAGACATGTCCATTGATCCCATAAAGTGTCTTTTTACTGATGGACAGAATGACATAATGAAATATCTTTTTTTTTTGTATTGATTCCTGATTGCATATCATTCAGCAATGAGCTGAATAAACTAGTGGGGACAATAAGAGTAGAATGTATGAAATAAAGAATACTAAAACTCAGGGCTTCATCCAATTTCTATACATGGGTTTCTTTTTAAATGCATGAATTTTCATGCAGTTCTAAATACTCAAAGTTGTCCTGCTTGATATTTAGGAAGAAAAATAGCATAATAGACTTAGTATGTGCTATATGCAAATTCAAAGCCAGGCTTCTATGTAGTTGTGAGATGTGCCATTCTGTTCCTTCAGTCCTAAAATCATTGAATGCGTATGTACCAGGTTAATGACTCCAAATAATTTAAAATGCCAGAGTATATTAGCTCATGCATATACTCAAGATCAGTGAAAGAAAAAGCTTATGTGGTTACTAAGACTTGACACTGACTTGATGGCACATAATAGTCTAGTAGGTATTTCTAATTAGCAGGGATTACATATCACTCGATTATACATAATCTAACCTAATTTATTAAATAAACTGAATATACTGAATGTATTCTCAATAGGTTTAAATTTTATTTTAAATATTGCACAAAGCAAGTATATTATAACTTAAACTAATGCTGGGTGCATCTTGTCTATCAGGGCAGAAGTTTAAAACTTCATTCCCTTTCCTAAATAATGTATATATATTGTTGACAATCCTATAATACTCTTATACAAACTATATTGGAATACTATTTCCTATACTGGTGCTTACATCTTAAAAAGAGAAGGGGCTGTTAGGAAATGGTTATTGCCTAATTGGTTGGCCAGGAAATATATAAGCCAACATTGTATCAATAATATCTTTAACAGGCAAAAAAAGGACAATTGTAATTATCGAAGGACTGGAGCCACCCTGAGTCACCTTGTAAGGGAGATGAGTGGCATAGAAATTTAATAAATAATAGGTTTTATGAAAAGTTAAAATGTTGAAGTTTACAAAAGCACCTCTATACGATTAAAAAAGCCTACATCTACACAAGAAATGCAGAAAATATAGGAAGAAAATATTTCCTAACTCTTAAGTGAAAGACCTTTAGATGCAAATAAATATATTATTTCATGCAACATGAAACTACAGAATCCTATCTCACATGTCTTAAATTTGTTTTGAAGGGAAATTGAATCCATGGAATATAGGACTATCTGTAGTTTCTAGGCATACTTGCTGTGTATTACTTCCATATCAGAAAAATGCCTTTTAATATTAGTTCCTAGAGGACATGAGCAGTGGATGCTATTGGACTAGTGTCTAGCTTGTAGGTTTCACATACAAATGTGGTTGGCTACTGTAGGAACAATATGTTGTATCAGACAGCCTTTCCATGAAGGAATTGCATGTTTAGAAACACTGATTCAGAAAAAAAAGGCCTGCATAAAATTCAATTTCTAAGTAGCAGTTAAATCCAATTTATTTGAATTGTGAAAGACAAACCGGTTCTGTCTTTTTATTAAGCAGGTTCTGGAAACTAATCTTCAATATTCAAAGGAGCCACTGGATTATATATGGGTCTCTCACTTTTTGCTTGTATCTTTCCATAAGTAGTTTCAAAATCTTTTTTTGTTCCATTGAGATATTGTATAGTTCCATTCTTCAGACTGTATCCTAGGGCATCTAATTTTTTAATCCGATACTGAATTATCTCTGTTGATAATTCTAACACAGCGGGTGACTCTTTAATTTGTTCTACAGAAATTCCCTCCTTCAATAGTTCATCTAGTCTTTCCTTCAGAACTGGAGCTGAATAATAGAGAAGGGCAGGACACTGTAATATTAGCTCTTTTAATTCTTGATCACTGCAGTTGAAGATGGTCTTTGAAAACAAGAGGCTACTCTGCATATTACTAGGATTAAGTTGAAAAATAAATCCTTTGAGCTTGGACAACAGGCTTAAAACTTCAGAATCAGTGAACTGATTGTTCTGAAGAAACTCCAGGTTTTCTTGGACAGTAGTAGAAGTCTTTAATAAAATAAATGGATTTTGACTCAATAATTTCAGTAGCCAGTTTTTCAAAATTTCCTGTGAACCACCTAGTCTTAAATAGTTTCTTTGCAGAGTTTCTATTATATGCTCATTCTTTTCAACAGGGTTGTAAAAAATATTTGATGCACTTGTTAAAAACCGGCGGATAATAGCATTCTTCAGCCCCAGTGCTTTGAAGAATCTAATGTTGGCCTTCTGATTTTCATAATATTCAGCATTAAAAAAAGCATCTGGAAATCGTTTTATTAACTCCACTAACTGCTTTTCATTTTGACAGACGGACAACCACAGATCTCTTTGGCAAGTGACATTGGTAGGACTACAAAGAATGGCTTCAGGACAGCATTCAAACATATGTGCTACTGAAGGTCCATCAGCGCCAATTGTTTGCAAAATATTAGCTATTTCTTTGATATATGACACCTCTTTTGACAGAACCCATGGCTTCAGCCTACGGATTTTCTTTATATCCACTGATAATTTGGACAGATTTTCCACAGTGACTTTATTCTCTTCTAAAGAAGTATCAGTGACATATCTCAAATACTGTAAAAGGTGTCCATTCTTTTTTTGATACCAGAAGACTGATGAAGCTGCCAATATTAGGCAGGACTGAGATCTAGCCAAAAAATGCATATAGAAATTTGGGACAATATAAGCCATTTATATTGGTCAAGCACCACATCAGGAAAGGCCTGTAAGAACCAAAGCATAAGATATGAATGCCATGTCAAACTCAAACTTGGAAAAAAAAAGCAAGAAAAGCAACTCAATAGTCTTAATAATCCCAGATACATGACTAGAGTATGTAACATTGTGCAACTATTCTTTTTTCTCAATTGATCTTTATTGAAGCAAAAATGGCAATATAATGTAGCAGGCAGGACTTAACTGGAAGACTGAATACTATTAAATTTCATCATGACCTTTAATTGGATAGAAGGGTGCATCATAGAGCAACATTTTTTGAACCAAGGCACTTCAAATGGGCTAACTTACAAAATGTGTCCAAAATTCAGGATCAATGATTTCTGAGGGAATGAAATTTGGGTAAGTTATGACTGTTTCATTGCTACTGACTGCTGCTGCACTACTACTAATATGGTCACATGATCTTCATTTTGACCATTCCATGACAGTTTCCCAGCCAATCTGGCAATCCTCACTCCGTCCTCCCCCCAGCAGCAGCCACTTAACTGCCTGCTGGGGAGATTTCCAATGTTCTCTATCAAATCCCCACAAGGAAACTCAATGGAGAAGCTGGCAGGAAGTCAGAAGTCACTTCTGCTACGACTGCTTTTTTGCCCATCCTTGGTCATTCTCTTTCTCTGCTTAAAGAAATATCTAAAATGATGACACAATGGGGCATGGATTATCTAGTGTCACCTAATTCCTTTCTCTAAATCCTTTCTCTAATTCCTCCCTCACTTTCTTTAAATATTTTTACTTATTTAATAAAAATCCCCATTCCATTCAAATTAAATTATGTGAAAACTTGCTTCGGATTGCAATGATATGCTGATGGTAACTACCGTAAATGTTGAATAGCCGCAAAGGTCAAAAGAGACATATTTCTTTTGTTGTAATACATGTGGGAATTAAACAGATTTAAACAAAATAACACCCCTGTATTTTTATTTCCTGCCTTATTTCCTTTGATCACACAGTTCTTCTGGCTCCTGCATGCCAGGGAAACTAAGAAAAGAATGTGAAAACAAATAAAAAAAGTAAAAGCAACCATTACCATAGGAATAATGGAAAATATATCTTTCCTGATTGTACGGATAGCAGGTTTCTGCTTTTTGCCAATATTTTAAGGCATTTTCAGACTTTTTACACCTTTGTTTCACATAGTGGCATTATGCAATCTTTAAGTGGGAAGACTTACATTTTTAAAAAGTAAATCTTTCCTCGAATCAGACTCAGTTACTGGTGCCTATGTGGGCAGGCTAATATGAATTTGTTAACACTGTAATAATAACAGGGTTTTTTTTTAATATCTACATTTCTGGAGATTCCTGGGGATTTCCTGTTCAAATACCAACTAATGAACCCACTCATTCCACTGAGTCATTGGGAGCATTTAATAGCAATCCCTAACGAGATACATCAACAAGTTTTGATTTCCTCCTTCCCGTTTTTATTAATTTAAAGCATTTCAATTTTACCCGTCAAAACGCTGATTTCAGTTTAAAACGGCAGCCGCAGATAAACAAACAAGTGACGACGATTACATGTGCATCGTACCCCTGAGCATGTTTAACTCAACGCTGCGTTAATTCAACCTGAAGTGTTTAAATCACGCAGCCAGGGATCTCAAAATGGGGACTGAAGGGAGCTAGGATTTGTTTGGGGTTGCAATGCGTCAAAAGTCCCAGCAGGAGCTCGACGACACTGTAATTTTGCGAACGAAACGAAGCATCTTGACACCGGGACCGAGTGTTGCCTTCCTTGGTTAAGTCTGCGCGAGTTTTTAAGGCGAGCGCGCGCAGGGGCGCACAAAGACGTTCCGGAGAAACGAAATCCACGCAATAGAGCGCATCTACCCCTGATGAAAAAGCAGTAGGATCGCCTCCTACTGTCTAGGAGCAGCCGGCCCTGATCCTGCCCCAGGCAAACTACCACACCTTGTCCCCCTTGCTCTTTTGACCCACCACCCGCCGTCCTCCACTCTCCCAAAGGGCAACCCCAGAGGTTCCCTAGCCACGAAGCCACCGTCACGCCTTACCCGGGGTGCTAGCTGCAGAAACTGGGCTGCTGGCGTCACAGGCCGTGCTCCTGAGCCATACCAATGCTCGATGTGGGGAAGTTACGCTGGTGGAACAAACCATTTCCGATTCAGCTTAGTGGCTGTGTTCAGATGCTTTTAAATCGCACTGTATTCTGCCAAACCTATTCAGGCGTTATTTTTTTGGGAACTTTTTAAACGATTTATTTTAATACTAGTTTTCGTTATCTAAAAAAAGTAGGAACAGAAATGAATAGATGTATCAAAATCTCCCCGCTTCTACAGCAGAGCCGCAGATCACATAAGACTTTTTTTTAAAAAAAAACCCGTTCTTATTGTGTGTTGTATGAATGTGCGTTGTCTCCATCCAGGTCTCCTCGTCCTTCTCCTCCCAGGAAGGAAGGAAGGAAGGAAGGAAGAAATCAGGACTTTCTCATTAGCAAAATTCCTTGCTCCCAATAAAAGTTTTTACCTCATTCTGTATTGTTGTTGAAGCGGAACTAGCAAAGCGTGGTGTCACTCCCACAAGGGCTTGTCTATACTTTACAAAAATGATCTCAGCAAGCCTTAGGATGTTTGTAAAGCAGTCAGATTGTATTGTGGGTTACTTTGTTTATGCTGAAGAATAACTTCACAGACGTACATTCGGATTGCAACATAAATTTTGCTAATAATTTAATCAGATGCATTTCCTGTTGTTAGTTCCTTACTGTTTACATTGCAGTATCTATCTACACAGTAATGTATGGAATATCTTAGGAGCAAAAGTGAAGAGAACTTTGCTACCAAAATGTATACAATCAGAAAAATAATATAGAAAAGGAGCATGAGGTTATTAGAAGTTGTTTTGCTTTGTTTTTGTTTTTTGTGGTGAGGAAGCCATTTGAAATCAAGGATGGCTTTCCGTGGCTGAAGAAGTAGCAGCATGCCAGGATTTCACAATAAGAATCGGTTCTAATTAGAATTTCCATACAGGAATTTATTCCATGCTGGTTTATTTGATACAGTTTGGACACTTGGGAAAATTTCATAAGCCAATGCTGCAATTTATTATAATTTAGGAATGCAGATTTTAATGTTTTGGTCATAACAGACAGAAAAAATAGAATGGAATTCACTAAGGCAAGATCCATAATCATCCTGTCCACCTCAGAAGCTCTTCAACTTTAAAGTTTCATTGACTTGTTTAATTTCATCTAATGTATTTGCACATGTGCATTTTAATTTCAAATAAATTTACTATAGGAGTATACAAATGTATTTTTTTTTACGCGTGGCTGGAAGTTTTACTCAGCTCCAAAGCTTTCTGGATATGCTGAATTTTATTTGAATCTTTGGGGAACTGTGGCCTGAAAGTAGCACATGGCATTGTTTGGCAAGGGAAATGAGAAACGTTCATATCAGGGGTGAAATGGTCCCGGATCGGACCGGGTCACCTGATCCAGTAGCGATCTTAGCCAGTGGTTCGGCGATCTGGTAGCGATGGCGGAGCAAAGCTCCACCCACCCGCCCAGGTGTCATTACTTCCTGGTTTTAACCAGGAAGTAATGTATTTTTTTTACCTTCTGCGCATGCACAGGTCTGCATGCACGTGTGACGCACGTGTGCAAGCAAAGCGAGTGAGTGCGCGTGGCACATGCACTTCTGAACCAGTAAGGAAGATAAGTAGATTTCACCCCTGGTTCATATAATGATCCAATGAAGCCACCAATATTCTATTGTAAATACATCAAAGAATGCCCAGTTCTGGGCCTGACACCAATGGAACACCACTGGTGGGATAGGTGGACCATAAGAACTTTCAGTTATGATACAAGCTATTTCTCCATGAGCTATACTGTATGTGATAGGACTCCAATATGCCAATGGTGCAAGGTTTCCACAATGTCCTCCATCGCGCAAATCAACAGTTGCCCTGAAGATTTCAACTTAAAACTGGCTTCAGTTGGCTCATTTCATTAATACTGTAAAAACATTCATTGGAGCCTCATTTTTATTTTGCATTAAAACAAAATGCAAGTTTCCTTTCTGAATCCATCAAACATACAGCTTCATATATAACTTCCCAACTTAAAAGTAAGCAATATACTTTTAAGTCAATGTAATAGTCACTAGATGTAGAGATTCTAATTATCGTAAAACTTAATTGTATAGGAAATGCAAAAAAGTATTAGACTATTGAGAAACTTATAAAGGAACACACGTATAAAGATATAAAGCACATAATTAAAAAACCCACAGAATGCTAGCACCACCTTTCACTAACGTCATAACACAACTGTAAGATAAGAAAATTATAGGTTTTATTATACTTCCAACTTTAACATAATTTTATGTTTAGATATTTCTCCCTTCATGTTCTTTAAATAATGTTAACTGTTTGGTGTCATTGTATTTGGTCAGTTCTTGATTTCTGTCACTGGCCAGCAGATGTAAACTTTAATTAACAAGTGATAGCATCCTTGCTATTTGTTACTTGCACAGCCAAATAGAGATCGCTTATTCTTAGAACTTGATTGGAAATCCATGACTAGAAAGAAGCTTCAGAATTATTCTTATTAATATTTTATGCATCCTACATAAAATTGGAAATTATTACTATATCTTGACCAGAATCTGGCTTAAGCAGTATTTTAAATTTTAAATTTTATGGGGATTGGTACTTTTAATTTGAGCCGAAATTTATTATTCTATTTTTAATTGTTCTTATTGTTTATATTATGTGTTTTTTAATTCCGGCTGTACACCACCCTGAGTCCTCAGGGAGAAGGGGTGGTCTATAAATTTAATATAAATAAAATATAAATAAAATCATCTAAGACATTTTGCTTGCTTAGTCAAAGAGCACAATAGAGTCCAGCTGTTTCATGTACTAAACACAACAGGACTAGTAGTTGAATATTTTTCTACTTTATGCAGTTTGCACAGAAGTATCTGAATTTAATTCTACAAAATTCATTTTCTCTTGAGTTGGGAGTGAAGACTCTACCATTAAAATTACAACTTCAAAGCTACTGAATGAAATTGGCAGATTTTAAATAGTCTAAAAACTATTTTTACAGTATTGCTCTTTATCCAAGTTTTTTTCCTTAAATGCAGTGCAAAAAGGCGCCATCTCATTTGATTTTAAGAAGGGAAGACTTCCTGAAAATTGGAAGTGCTCAGATATTGTATGTCCTCAAATAAAGAATTCCACAAAAACTGAAAAGGTTGAGTGCTCATGTCTGATGGCTGCCCAGAGAAATTTGAGAGGTTGGTCTGATTTGGGAGTGGGGTGGGATAATATCCATATGTTCCATTGAATTGGAAATATTAAAAATGGAACAAACCCACATATGTAAGCTATGTACAGGTAGACATACAATATGGTTTTCTGGATGTGCATTCCTATGTATCTATCTTGCCCCTCATGGTTCTGCAGGTTGAATATACAGTTGAAACTAGTCAGCTGACAGCATTCAGTTCAAAATATGGGAAGCTACTTCATGGTCTCCCTTCTTTAAATTAATTTTGTATCAATTTCCCTGTGAAAGTGGAAAGTACTAGGGTTTTATGGTGGCTTTATAATGATTAATTACATTTCAAATGAAGTAGCTAAGCAGAATTCCACAAAATGCACAGTAAAGTATGTGGGGTAATATCAGATTTGCTGTCATATTCTTTTGCGTAGCACAACTCTTAGCTCTGCTTTTTCCAGTGCTATCGGGACAGTTTTCCAAATGGGACTGATTTCCAAAAAGTAAGAAAATGATCCTATATATGCATATGTAAAATATATTGTCATAATATACAAATCCATTCAGCAAAGGTGACCAACAAGCAAGTACTAGAGTGCATAACACCAGACATGTCACTAGATGTAAAAATCACAAAACTGTGTCCAATTATTTTGGCTATGTCATGCAGGGGAATTCACTGGATAATGCTGTTATGTTGGGAAGAGTTAGGGGTAAAAAGGAAGCAGGCCACCAAAGAACATGATGGCTGGACACCATCAAAGCTGACACCAGCCAGAACATAGAAAAATCCAAAGAAACAGTGCAAAATCAGAAGATGTGGAGAGACCTGGCCCATAGAATTACCAAGAGTTGGGCACACTTAATGGATAACATCATCATCATACGAATCCATGGAGAGCTGTCTTCATATAAGAAGTCTGTGACACCTGAATGATCTCTAGTCTTCACAACTGTCATAAAATCAATAGATTTAGTCATTAAATCATCTGTTACAAAGGTGATACTAAATGTAAATATATGTTAAAATGACGTGTAGAAATATTTGTTTTCATCTCTTTTCCCAAGCATGACACATAATTTTTTAAAAGAAACCACTACAAACTGATTGCAGTAGTCAGGAATTACTGGGTGTAGGCTTATTTTTGTGGAAAATAAATGAAGGCAGATTGGCCTTGCCTAATCTAATGATGTTTGCCACATCAAGTACTTCCTGTTATTGTCTACCTTAAGTTAAGATCAGGATCAAGGCCATCGCTTATTCCATCCAGCAAAGATATAGCTTAATGATTTTAAACTTTAGTGAGAATATGTAACTCTTTTTAACTCTATGGTTTTGTTCTTATGGGTTGTATGGGATCTGTCTTGCAAATCAAGGCAGATATGTATGCAACTAATTTTATTCTATTGTAATTATTTTTGTTGAAAAATATTTATTTTAAAACAACCTGGATTTTCTTCAGAATGATTTAGTTGTTTAGAATACATAAATAAAATGAAATTTAGCTGCCACAAGCATTCTACAGTACAGGTAGCTCTTGACTTACCAACACAATTGAGCCCAAAATTTCTGTTGTTAAGTGTGACATTTGTTAAGTGAGTTTTGCCTCACTTTACAATCTTTCTTGCCACAGTTGTTAAATGAATCATTGTAGTTGGCAAGTTACTAATCCAGTTGTTAAGTGAGTCTGGCTACCCTATTGAATTTGCTTATCAGAAGATTGCAAAAGATGATCACATGACCCTGGGACACTGCAATGGTCATAAATATGAACCAATTGCCAGGCATCTGAATTTTGATCACGTGATCATTGGGATGCTGCAAAGGTCGTAACTCTGAAAAACGGTCATAAGTGGGTTTTTTCAATGCCATTTTAACTTTGAATGGTCACTAAACTGTTGTAAGTTGTAGACTACCTGTATTTGCCATAGTGTGCATAGGACTGTACATAACCATATGATTAAATTGATACATATCTACAAATGAAAAATATTTTTACTATTTATAATTTCTATAGTTTATGTAAAACATTTACATCAGGTTTATGGAAAGTAGTACTGAAAATATGAAAATATTTTCTCATAAGAACTTTGTGGTTGTATAAGTAATGCTATACATGTAATGAGGAGCAAAAATGAGGAAATTTACCAGAAAGGTCTATCAGTGTCTCAAACATAATTCCATACAAATAAGAATCTCAGCAGGCAGGTAATTTACTAAGTGTGCTGCAGAGACTTGGAATATATCTACTTCGTCAGTCAATGATATGTTCTTCTTCTCGTCTTTTGTCTCTCATTTTTTGTTTGTTTAGGAAGATTCTGGCTTTCTAAGCCTGAAGCAGGTTTACCATAAAAACATAGATCAAACAACGCTTGGAATATTCCATTCAATAACCTATTAGTATACTACTAAGCACCACTTTTGCTAAATGTAAGTCAGGGGTGAAATCCAGCAGGTTCTGACAGGTTTTGGAGAACCAGTAGCGGAAATTTTGAGTAGTCCGGAGAACCGGCAAATATCATCTCTGGCTGGCCCCAGAGTGGGGTGGGAATGGAGGTTTTGCAATATCCTTCTCCTGCCACGCCCACCAAGCCACACCACACCCACCAAGCCACGCCCACAGAACCAATAGTAAAAAAAATTGGATTTCACCACTGATGTAAGTCTACCATGTGTCTTCAATGTAGTCACCTGGGTGGTTCTTTATGGGCAAGGCAGCTTCTGGACCAAGGGTTCAAATACTTGCGAAGCATAGATTTTGAAGGTTTCTTCGTCATAAAAGAGAGAAAAAGAGCATATTTTTAAAAAGAGAACGTAAATTTTGCCATAAACACCCAACAAAAGGTATATTAGATTGCATGCCACAGTGTTATATTGTATATACTATATTATAATATGCCTGGTATAGTAGTTAAGGTGCTGACCTAGAAATTAGGAGACTATGAATTCTAGTCCTGCTTTAGGCTGGCTGGCTGACTTTGGGCCAGTGACAAGCTCTCAGCCCAACTCAACTCATAGGGTAGCTGTTGTGGGAAAAAGAGGAGGAAGAAAGAGTATTATGAGGGTTCACTGCCTTGAGTTATTTATAAAGTATTAAAGGTGGGATAAAAATAAACGATAACTTTTGCAGATACAATATTTTATATTTCATAAAATATTTTTATAAAATATTTTATATTTATTCTGATTGTTTTCCAATTTCCGGCTACCTCATAAGGTTATCATGAGGATGAGATGTAAAGTAAGATCACAGAAGAAAAATACAGTTAAGGTTGCCAGCTGATGAGAAGAATATTTGGTTATTGTTTAAACAAAGACTTTAAAAATAGTAGGCTATGCATCAACTGTGAAAAAGACGAAGTAACTCTGTTCAGCTAAGCATTTTTACCTACGGAAGGTTGAAAGACATTCCCCCCTCCCCTCCCCTCCCCTCCCCTCCCCTCATTGCTGTAAGATTCTTCAAATCTTAGCCTTTTTTGAGATGGCAACCTCTATGGGAAAAGCAGGGTAGAGCAAGAGCCAACACTGCCTTGTAGAGATGCTGTCCACTTTGCTAAGCAGTTTAGATTGAGCAAAAATAATAAAGGGCTTGAAACTTAGACTGGTTCTTAACAGAAAAATGGAAAAGTATCAACCAATCCTTATGCCACATAACTAGGAGAATGGTGATGGGAGAAAGAGACATATATGTTTCAAACTTCAGTTTTATCTATCTATCTTGAACTGTAACCATTTGCAGTTACAATTTCCATGTTCTATGCACTAGAGGGCCTTTATACTACCTGGAATAAAAGATATCTGATTAAGAATTATATTCCTGAATCCCTGTCAGCTAGCCTTCTAGTTTAAGTACGAGTTTGGGAGAAGCCTGATGCATTCCTCTTCCCTTTTCCTTATGAGGGGAAAATGCTCAATGTAAACAAAACAAAAAATCAGCTGGAAGCCCTCATGCTTTCTCCAATTCCAGATGTGGGGTGGCTCACAATTATTGCTGGTTTACCTGCCATTCATCTTGTGTAACAGAAGGAAAGCATTTGAAGCTTTCCTCAGGTTGTCTATGTCCTCACACACGGAAAATGGAGTGAGAATGGAGAGACACAGCAATACACTCTGGAATAATTTGCTCTCCAGGTTGGATACACAGCCTATTGGACAAATCCAGTTAGCAATATTTGCTGTAGCCTGAAAAATGCTGCCATATCTATATAAAAATGGAATGCACAAACAATATGAAACGTCGGAAAAGACGCCTGGAGAGTGATTGGAGGACCAGCCGAACTGAATCTGACCGAACACTGATAAGATCTCATATTAAGACTTATCTAGTGGCGATAAAAGCGGCAAAGTATAACTATTTTTCCGCTCTTATTGCATCATCAGATAACCGCCCGGCTACACTGTTTAGGGTGACATGCTCCCTGTTACTTCAGGAAGCGCGGGATGACCCCTTGGCAGGTAGAGCCGAGGACTTTGTACAATATCTGTATGATAAAATCGCTCAGATTCGAGAACATCTGGACTCTGACATAGTAGATTCAGGGGAAGGGATGGAGGCAGGTCTTGAGAATATTATCTGGGAAGAGTTTGACTCTGTGACTCTCGAAAACGTGGACAGGATACTAGGGAGACTGAATGCTACCACATGTTTATTGGACCCGTGTCCCTCCTGGTTGGTACTGGCTGCCCGGGAGTTCACACGAGGCTGGCTCCAGGGAATCATAAATGCTTCTCTGAGTGAAGGTGTTTTTCCTACTGCCTTGAAAGAGGCAGTGGTGAGACCTCTCCTCAAGAAGCCTTCCCTGGACCCGGCAGTATTGGCTAATTACCGTCCAGTCTCCAACCTTCGCTTTGTTGCGAAGGTTGTTTAGAGTGTGGTGGCACGACAGCTCCCTCAGTACTTGGATGAATCGGCTTATCTGGATCCGTTCCAGTCTGGCTTCAGGCCTGGATACAGCACAGAAATGGCATTGGTTGCATTGGTAGATGATCTCTGGAGAGCTCGGGACAGAGGCTGCTCCTCTATCCTGGTCCTATTAGACCTCTCAGCGGCTTTTGATACCATCGACCATGGTATCATGCTGCATCGGTTGGAGGGGCTGGGAGTGGGGGGCACCGTACTATGATGGTTCTCCTCCTTTCTCTCTAACCGATCGCAGACTGTGTTGAAGGGAGGGCAGAGGTCGACCCCAAGGCCTCTTGTTTGTGGGGTGCCACAAGGGTCGGTTCTTTCACCCCTCCTGTTCAACATTTATGTGAAGCCACTGGGTGAGATCATCAGTGGCTTCGGGGTGAAGTACCACCAGTACGCTGATAACACCCAGCTGTACATCTCCACCCCGAACCACCCCAATGATGCTCTTGAAGTGATGTCCCGGTGCCTGGAGGCTGTACGGATCTGGATGGGGAGAAACAGACTCAGACTAAACCTATCCAAGACCGAGTGGCTGTGGTTTCCGTCATCCCGATATAGTCAGTTAGCACCATCACTGACTATTGGGGGCGAGTCATTGGCCCCCACAGAGAGGGCTCGCAACTTAGGTGTCCTCCTGGACTCACAGCTGTCCTTAGAAGAACATTTGACAGTTGTGGCCAGGAGAGCTTTTTATCAGGTTCGCCTGATACGCCAGTTGCGTCCCTTTCTGGATCGGGTTTCGTTAATGACAGTTACTCATGCCCTCGTCTCTTCCCGCATGGACTACTGCAATGCTCTCTACATGGGGCTCCCCCTGAGGAGCACCCGGAGGCTTCAGTTGGTCCAGAATGCGGCCACGCGGGTTGTTATGGGAGCGACATGGCATTCCCATGTGGCTCCCCTGCTACGCGAGCTGCACTGTGGTCTTCCGGGTGCGCTTCAAGGTTTCGGTTACCATCTTTAAAGCGCTCCATGGCTTAGGACCGGGATGCCTACGAGACCACCTTCTGTCACCAATAACCTCCCACAGACCAGTACGCTCCCATAGAGAGGGACTTCTCAGGGTACCGTCGGTCAAACAGTGTCGGCTGGCGGCCCCCAGGGGGAGAGCCTTCTCTGTGGGAGCACCTACCATCTGGAATGAGCTGCCCTCAGAGATTCGGATAACCTCGGATCTTCGTACATTCCGCCGTGCCCTCAAAACATTTCTTTTCAAGCAGGCTGGCCTGACCTAACCTCGTCTAAAAACTACTTTAAATTTTATATTCTGAATCTGCCCCAGAAACTTGAAATGATCTAATTCAATACTATATCCGAACCTAACTATTTAATTATATTTTAAATTGGTTTTTTCAATTCCTTTATTACATGTATATTTCGTTCAACTGTACACCGCCCTGAGTCCTTCGGGAGTAGGGCGGTATATAAATTTAATAAATAAATAAATAAAATAAATAAATATTATTTATCACAGCTGAACCAAATACTCTATTCTTCTTAAGGGACTTCAGAAAAAAGAAACAGATGAATGCAGAGAAGAAGTAATGTGAATCTGTTGTAGGAGTGTCCAGGGCATATAACTTGATTTTAATAATACATCAGTTTTTAACTGAAAAACAGAAATATTTCTGTGAAATGTTCACTAATTAAAATGCATCATTCCAACCCAAGGATAAATGTCCATTGTAGAAAACCACATAACTGTCTTTATTTTGTATCTGAATTTTAAAATATAATTTCTGTGCACAGGATAGCATTATACATTGAAAATTATACACCATAAAGCCAAATCTATTGTAAAAATTCAACCCTTTGCAGAAAAAAATACTTTACTCAAACATTAATGAGATTATGATAGACAAAGAATATATGCAGAATCTATCTGAAATCTACTGTTCTAAGACTTATTCGTCTTTTTAAAGCTTATTTAAAGTATCTTCCTTAATAGCTTCCTAGTACTACCAGTATTATCTGTTTCCCCCCCCCAAACATTAAAACCATTATGCAATTAAAACATTCAAAAGGAAAGTTAACAGGGGAGTTATTTATCATCCGTTTTAAATGGCATCACTGTGGTTAATTCTAAAATGTCCTTGATTTTATTCTAAAAGTAAAGAATCCCTGATGTACATTTGCTATTCTTATCAATACCAGTAAATTCAGAGGTAAATCATACAAATGTTAAGGTGGCTTAATTTTACTCTTCCCTTTTTCTTAGTCTGAATACCTTTAGAGTTAAATTAGTCTCTACCATTAGGAAGCATGAGGCAACTGCCACAGGCAGCTGATGCTGTAGTTCACAAACATTTTACAGTACCTCCTTCCTAGTCATTTCCCCTGAACTTCTTACACATTCTGTTGACTGAAAAACAAAGCCGATTATGCTACATTACCTGTTTTACATCCTTTAAACTAGGGATGGATTACTGGCTGCATCTGGTTTAAAATAATATATGGCTCAAAATAATATATTGAGCCTATATGGCTCAAAAAACTCTTCCACACAGGGCAGGAAAATGCTTTTGTTTTGTAACCCCTAGACCTAGGGTTACTACAAATTTAGATCTAATATTGATATCTTCATTATTTAGATCAGTGTTTCTCAACCTTGGAAGCTTGAAGATGGGTGGACTTCAACTCCCAGAATCCCCCAGCCAGCGCTGTTGGCTGGGAGATTCTGGGAGTTGAAGTCCACCCATCTTCAAGCTACCAAGGTTGAGAAACACTGATTTAGATCGAGATTATGGACTCCTTGTGCACAATACGAAGCAATATTTGTCAGCTTTTCCGTAAGAACTAAGTCCACTGCTATATTAAATCACATTTCCGTTATGAGACATTTATTGTGTTGTCCCTATGTATGTTCACACACAAACTCCCTATCTTTAAAATGTAACAGACGCACTTCAGTTATTGCATTATTTGTTTTTAATCGTCTTTAAGGTATCATGTGCCCCCAAACTGCGAGGCAGTTAACGTGGTAGTCTGGAAACACACACACGCAGTATCATTTGCAATGGGCCATTTCATAACGGCATTATGTAATGATCAACCATAGCCTGGAAGACGGCACGTTAACACGCTCGCAGATCTTTGAAGACTCCCGATTCTCGTTCTCGGTTGGCTTCAGTTGCCTACTGCAACCTTGCAAGTCGACCCACGCAGAATCCACGCACCCCCAATTCAGAAAGAAGCGCGGGAAAGGGGGAGGGGGGAAAAAGGGGGACGCTTTGGGAGCACTAAGGCGATACACTGGTTCCCTGGTGCGTACTCCACACGGTTCTTCGCCGGATCCGTCTGAGTGGCCAAGAACCAACGCGCTTCATAGAAAACTCCACGCAAGCCCCGTGGGGTTTTTGTTTTTTGCTTCTGGGGGCAGAGAGTGTGGGTCAGAAGAGTACTTGGCCCACCCACCCCCACTTTGTTCTCGGTTTTTTTTTTGTTTTTTTTTTTGGCGAGCACGCGCCTTGCTTCCTTCGAAAGGGCGCCCACCCTGGCTCCCGCCTCTTTCTTTTTGGGCCGCGTCTCTTGCATAACAACGCCCTGGCGACGTCGAGGCCCACCCGCCTCTGCCCCACCAGACAAAACACATTTGAGAAACGTGAGGCGGCGGCCATCACGTGGAGCCGTCGGCCAATGAGGAGAGGAGGGTGGGGCTCGGCTGCCCCGTCATTCAGCAGAGCTGCGTAGAGTCACAGGGCGAGCGGCGAGGACAGGGCGTTCGGCTGGTGAGGCAGCGCTTTGGTGAGGAGGAGAAAAAAAAAGCGAGAAGAAGGAAGAAGAAGAAGCAGCCTCGCGACCGAGCCGCTCCCTCTCTCCTCCCTCCCTCCCTCCCTCTCTCTCTTTGCCGCCGCGTTTACGGAACGCTGTGGGGCTCCTTCCCCAGCTGTGAGTGGGCGTGCGAGGCTGAGGAAAAAGGGGGTGATGCGTTTCCCGCTGGCGGCCATCTCCACCGAAGCCGCTGCTTCCACGGCCGCAGCCGCTGCCTCCACCGGGGCTTAAGAGAGAACCTTCCGCCCTCGCCTCCTTAACCGGAGAGCGGGCCTTTAAAGTAGCGGGATCTATCCCGACATGAGCCGCGAAGCCGACTTCGCTCGTTCCTGAACCACCCGGCGACGCTCTTCCACCTGACGAGGCGACCCTCACCGCCCGCCCGACCGCCAACCACCCCTCCATCCAACCACCCACCCCGGCGAATCCGTCCGACTGTCGGAGATGGGGGTGAACTCGGTGCACTGGTTCCGCAAAGGGCTTCGACTCCACGACAACCCAGCGCTGAGGGAAGTCATCGAGGGGGCCGACACGGTGCGCTGCGTCTACATCCTGGACCCCTGGTTCGCGGGATCCTCCAACGTGGGAATCAACCGGTGGAGGTGAGCTGGCATGAGGCGGAGAAAGAGGCGGCGGCGGCTCCTTGGATGGAGCTGATCGCTTCTCAACCCCCCCCACCCCCCCAAAAATTCGGAGTCGATGCGCATGCGCACCGGCGCCTGGTTATACAACCCCGGGTGTCCGCGGCCTCCTCAGGAATCGTTTCTGACGTCTCAACGGAAGGGAGGGGAGGGGGGGGTGATGACACTCTCCCGCCTGTTTTGGGTGACACGGGCTCGATAAGTGGCGTTTATTATTTCCTTCTGAATTCAGCCCTTGTTAACTAGGAAAGGCCTAAAAGGTTACATAAACTGCAAAAGGGTGCGCTGCCTTTTTCTTAGGCATGGGGCGGGCGGGGGGGGGGGGGGCTTGGAAGGTTAATACCAAATCATTGGTATTAGGTAGCGTGTGTTGGCGATGTTAAAACGTTTTGCGTGAATCAAATGGCTCTGTAACATCCTAATTCCAAAATGGAAGTTTGTAATCACATTTCTTGAGACAGTAGAGCAGGGTAACACTTCTGCCAAGGCCCCATGAGAATGAAAATTGTATAAGAGATCATTTTTTGTGTGTCTTGATTTCCACATTGTTTTCCTTGTCCTGTAAAAGACACTTAGCTTTTGTTGCCTGGTTATATATCATGGTCACGCTGCTATCCCTACTTTTGCTTGCCGTGCCCTGTAATTTGGATCTTTTCCAGCCTCTTCCCGGTGCTGTCAGGAAAGAAACAATGACATATGCAATCCCTCCTGTTGCTATGCACACACTTGCATTACAGTTGGATGTTTCATAACCAGTACTGAGTTCATGGAATTTCTGAGAGATCTGCCCAAAATTCTCAAGTTAGAGTAGAAGGTTGGATGTACCTGTTTGAATACAATGCTTAACAGGAAGTGTATTGAATAGAGAGATAAGCTTTTGTGAGGTGCATCAAAATTCGATCAAGTGAAAGCTTCAGAAGCCTATTCCTTATCAAAAAGGCTTATGCCTTTCAACATCATTTGTTAGTTGGAAAAGATGCTGCTAAATTCCTTATTTTTAGCTACTTGGTTCTGTTTCTTACTTTTTAAAAAGCTGTAAAATTAGGAAATATATTCTGTGCTATGGATTTAATTTAGCACGGTGAGTAAATTTTATAGTCCCTTAGGGGTATAGAAAGCAGATACTCAGTCATAGCAGAAGTGTAGAATGCGGCTATTGTTCAACAGTAGAGCAGTAGAGTATCTACTTTGCATGTAGAAGCTTAATCCTTGCCAATCTCAGGAAAGTCAGCCACAATAGACAATTTTGCCAAACAATGCAAGGCATCTTTTGAGGTGTAACTGATATGGGTATAATTGGTACAGTTTCAGTAGAACATTTTAACATTCTAAAGCAAGGATCAAGGCATAAAATCATTTTCAAATATTTATTAAGGCTCAGTGTTTTTAGGATACTGTATTTTTTAAAGTCTGAAACAATTTTCTGTTTGTCTTTGTTTTGACCTAATCAGGGTTATAGCACTGTTTTATAATGGCAACAGCAGTAGTAGCCACTAGGCAAGAAAAATGAAAAACAAGGCTATTTTCCATAATATGAATAGTGCAGCTTCTTGTGTGACTAACACTAATTGCCTGGTGGTGGTTTCCAGAAATTTTTTCAGGCCTTTGTAAATCCAGTGTTAAGCACTTAAATGTCATTTATTTGAAATGTAGTCCTCCAGGGATTCCGATTTTTCTAGAAACAAGCATGCTAATAAATACTGCTTGATCATTATAATTTGATTCTCAGCAATTGATTCATTGTTGATTTAGCATTATATCCAGATAGTGTTCCTGATTTGTAAGTTACAGTAAGTTGTGGATGGAATTGCCTGGGTTTGTTAGACCTCTTGCTATTAGGAAGACCAAGAGAAAGAGGTTGAACATTTATCAATGGGTTGCTTTCATAGGTCATTCAGTAGTAATTCACAGGTTAGCAAGAATTGTATCTTACTTTCCTTCTGCACACGACCATAGGCTGTTGAAAGTATCTTAGTGAAAGAAGTAAATGAAGAGGAAATGCTTAGAATGTACAGAAAAATTCTGGGCATGATGAAGTGAAGTATACTGGAAACATTAGTTTGTGATGTGGTAAGGTGTGTGCAAAATTCATATTAAACTTATGAATGAATTTCATTACAACTGACCTACTGACATGCTGTGCATAATTGTTAGCCTGCTGTGACATATAGCAATCATTGACCTCTTTTCATTATTTTCCTGTAGCATAGGCGGCGGTATTCATATTATGAAAACTTAGTACTGTATTCAGAGGTTTTACTGTGTAACTCATTTTTTTCTGAATGCGCCTTATTTCTTTATTAACAAATTAAGAAAAATAAATTTGCAACAAGCTGCCTTCTTGAAAGCTATGTTATATGTTCTGTTAAGGTTTCTATGACTCTTGTGTAAAATATCTTTTATTTACTAAATACTGTATAAAGCATTGTTATATTTTTGATGTAAAAATAGAGAGTTCCCCAGGTACAATAACATTTCCATTAAGTATTTTATCTTATTGTTATAAAGCAGGAGTCATCAGTCCCATATATTTCAGAATTTGAAGAAATGGTTGCCATGTGGGTCTGGCTAGTCACAAAAACAAGCAAGTTGGCCATGAAATTAAATACAAGGCAGAAATTTGATATAAGTAAAACTAATTATTTTCTGTAAGGAAAATAGTAGTTTTTCAAAAGTAAGACTAATTATATTTTAGGAGTTTTGTCCCATTTTAAAATTATGGTTTTTAAGTGATCTTGGGATAGTTGAGGCTCTGAAACTACAAGTTGTATGATTCACCCTGAAAATGTAAGTGGGAAATTGCAATCAGTTTTCACAATTGTGATAGAATCCTCCAGGAGGCACAAAATTACGTTCCAACACTGCAGGTGGGTTGTGACTTCAGTTTGCCTAGAAGTGATAAATAAATAAAATTTTATCTGTTTTAATCTCCATGTGAAATTGTGCTCTTTTTTCTTAAAGTTTATTTCATATTCATATACAACTGGTGTAGAATTAGGAATATCCTCACTACTAACAAATTTTGAGGGTTATTCCTGTAAAATGTTAAATATCCAATAAAAAAACTTTTTCATCAACACTCAATGGTTTTAGAAGGGTAAAATGAAATCAAGATGAGGTACCCTTATGGAGAAATACACTCATGGATATCTTATTTATACTTGATTTCAAGGGACCCCAACCCAAAGAACTTGGGTAACTTAGTGTTTTAAAACAATATATAATGTAAAAGAAAACAAACTCATACAAATAAAAATCAAAAGTTCACAATGAGTTCTAAAACTCTAATGCCAGAGACAGAACCAGATCTTCAGAAATTTAGGGCACTTTTGCTTTTCCCCAGTATGTCATGTATATTGGCATGGAACAAATCAATAGTTGAATGAGTGCAGGTGTGCTTTGTGTTGAGGGTTAGAAAGAAGTTAATTGATTGAAATAGTAATGCATCCTGCTTAGGCACAGAAAAGATAAAGACAGTATTAGGGTGCACAGTTCTCCTGGCTCTTAATTCAGTTACATGTCCTAAAGCAGGGTCCCCAGCCATGGCCCACTACTGGGTCCTGAGCTTTTTGAAACTAGGCCGCAGAAGTGATGGGCAAGCATGTGGCATCTCCTCCTACCTGCCAGTCCACAAAGCTGAAAAGTTTGGGGAACTGTCTTAAAGCATGCCATCAATTATATATCTCTCTCATATAGTATTTGTCTATAGTAAGTACATACATATAAGTGACCTTTTGTTCTGGAAATCTGTGCTAAAAGAAAACCAGTGAAGGTACTTTCTTTTGCATAGATTCCAGATATATGGACCTCAAATTCCAGAATTCCACAGCCAGCATAGCTCTTTGATTAGAATTTTGAGTTTAAGTCCACATAACTGGATGTTGCCAAGGTTCAGAAACAATGTATTAGACAAAAATAAGCTCAAAGTTCCTACATGACTCAGATTTTCAATTTAAAAGCAATTTTATACTGTATTAAGCTGATTAGCAAATAAGTTACTACTACTGAAATAAAAAATATTTATAGTATGCATCCATATTTACTATATTATATCACAGTAAAATACCAAAATAAATTAAAGGCAAAAAAATAAATAAAATAAAACTAAAGAAAGTTAAATATAAATAAAAAATTAACTAGTACCATTCATTATAGGCAACATACCTATATTAGTGCTAAATCACCCTTGGTACATTGTCCATATACCAAATCTTATCTTGTCTTATGTGCTATAAGCTTTTCACCTTGTTCTTTTTGAAGATTTTTAAAAGTTGAAGTCTTTCTTTGACATTCTGTTATATTAATAGGTTTGTAAAATAGTTCTCATAGAATAATAAAATAGTTTTAAGGTAAGAAAATAGTTTCCATAAGATAAAAATGTACAATTGAAGAAAGCTCTCAAGTAGCATTGTTTTATGTAGTTACCATATTTTTCGGAGCATAAGACACAATTTTTTTCCCTCTTAAAAGAGGGTGAAAATGTTGGTGCGTCTTATACACCGAATACAGCCATTTTTGGCCTCCCAAAGCCCCGCCCCACTTGTCCCATTTTTTCAAAAAATGTGCCCATTTTTGCAAAAAACGGGGCGCACAGAGGGTTTGGGAGGCCTGCAGAGTGCTCCTGGGGGCCAGAGAGGGCAAAAACCTTTTTTTTTCTTACTTACCTCTTTGAAATCTTGGTGCGTCTTATACACTGGTGTGTCTTACAGTCTGAAAAATATGGTAATCTGAATGAATAAGATAAGCGGAAGTTGTATAACTAGTGAAATGAGAGTCATGTATGCAACAAGTGCTCTGAGAACTAAGACTATAAAGTAGTGAATAAAAACCTATATTACAGAAAATTAACATTTTATCATAATCTATTAATGTATGTTTCAGCACTCTTTCAGAAATAAAAGTTATATTCCTTGCAACTAACAAATTGATATACTCATTATATTCAGTAAGAGATTAGATAATCTAGTTCAGCAATATCCAAGTTAGTATCCATCTGCTTTATTGGACTTTGATTTTATAATTTCCCAACCAGCAGTGAATTATGTCAAATTTGGTTGAGAAAGTCATCTGCCATTAGTATCTTTTTCTCTCAGTTCTCTACTTTCTAAAGTCAAGATACAAATGCATAAATCTTAATGTTAATAATGAAAACCAAAATATGTAGAATAGGATTTTAATTTAAGTTATTTATACAGAGTAGGTTTACCCTTGCTAAGATTGATGCAAACTGGGAGGAAATTAACCTTTTATTCAATTATTTGAAAATCAGTTATATATGTGGTATATATTTTTCTTGCCCTTATTTTCATAATTAAAAGTTATGTTGCAACTTGGTTGATTTTAAGAATCAGTCTTTAATAATTCATAACCAGCCTAAGAATTTTGCTTTGGAACAAAACTTTCTACATCCTGCACTTTCCTCCAAAACAAAAAAGATTTTTGTTTTATTGCATTTTGACTTATTGTAATAAATGTAAGTCTGTAATATTTAATTCATAGATGTCCCTTTTGTGATCTTTGAAACTCCTTGTTATGTAGCCATCAAAGGGCAGTAAAAGAAGTAAAAATAGCTGCATTTGTCATTAAGTGTGGTGAAAATTTAGTGGTTCTCATTTTTGCTCTGTTAAAGGAGCCAGATTTTTCTTTCCACAATGTATTTTAGTGAGCTAAATATGTGTATTTCTGATGGTATATACTAGCACATGACAAATCTCTTGGGCCTAAAATATTATCCAGCCCTATGTTAGGTTGACAGAGCAGAATTGTGTCAGAGAAGAGTTATTTAGGGATCCATGACCTCTTCTAGCTTTGAGAAGGTTTTGTTTTTAAAGGGATACCTAGGTAGATGTTCCGATGTTAACAAGGTTTAGCTACAATCAGTATGTATCTTCATAGACATCATCTATCTTTGTTGGTAGATATTAGAACTACGTTGATTTTGATTACATGTTAGTGAGAATGGAGGAACAATGAATGGAAAAGCTTCGTAATACATTTCTATCAGTAGTACAATAATTAACTTTACCTGTGTTATTTGGCATTTAAATTGGTTAAGCTTTAAAGATGCAGTTGTATGAAATACTGTAGACTAGTAAGTTTTTATTTACTTTCTAACAAACATCTGATTTTCTTTAGAAGTGCAGCCTGATCTCTTCAAAACACTGTGGTGATGAACTTGAAATTCAAGTTATGAAACTGTGTTGTAGCATGATCTCTAAAGTAGGTCATTGTGACGGGAGTAGTCCAAACAGCCTTGCCTGGTTGCTAGAGCAACGGCCTATTTAAAAAAACTTTCTTGTTGATTCATATTGAAGTAAGCCTTTAGAAATCATGTAAAAAAACTGGATAAGAGAGACACACCAAATGTAATACTAGCAAATATTTATTAAACTGGCTGTCTTTCTCTAGAAAGTTTAAGGGACTTGAAGGATGAAATGATATATTTTTATCTTATTACAGTAGATGTTATCTTTCTTCGTGGACCAGTAAAAAGCATAGTTATGTGATACATGAAGAAAAATTATCACTATAACATAAATACTTGCTTTAGATAAGTAACTGTTCCTAGCTTTGACTGTAATCTATAATTCCTTCCTTTACATAATACAGGCAATCCTCGATTTACAACAGTTCATTTAGTGACCATTCAAAGTTACTACAGCACTGAAAGAAATGACTTATGACTGTTTTTCACCGTTACAACCTTTCCAGCATTCCCATGATCATGTGATCAAAATACAAATGCTTGGCAATTGATTCATACTTATGACCATTGCTGTGTCCCAGGGCCATGTGATCACCTTTTCAGATTCTGACAAGCTATTCAATGGGGAATGATCCTCTAGAACTGGTTCTGCTTCCCATAGGATCCATTTTTAATTTTTATTTTAAATTAATCATAGGTGCTTGTTTTCTTTTTGTAATTTAAAAATACTTTTCTATAGCAAAATAATGCTCATCCCTACGTAACAAATGAAGGGCTCATTTTTAAAACAATACAGGTCCGTATCTAAAATTAAGGTTTCTCTGTGGCTCTCTCAGAGCCAGCACACTATATCCCAAAAACCTAGATCTTTATTAGAACGCAAGTGCTTTCTAATATGGATTCTCTATCTGAAAGACCTGGTTAGGGATACATCATCATGTCCCTGAGTATGTTAGAAAAGCCAGTTTTGAATATTTACGGAAAATTCTTGGAAATGGCAGGGAAAAAACCCTAAGAAGCGTGATTCATTTGTTGCATTTGAATCAGCATATATACATTTGAAAATGTTATCAAACCTGTATAACTATAATGTTGAACGATTATGTCCTTTGATAGTTAATTATGGAAAAGTTTTATAGGTCTTCATATAGATTCTGGTTACTTGTTGTCTTCAAATGATTTACAGTAGGACCAGTTTTTTTCTTACATTTGGTTTAAAGCAAGTGTGTCAAACTGGCGACACACGGGCCAGATGTGTCACGTGCAGGCCATGCCCACCCCAGCTCCGCAAATGCGGTAAATGTCACGAAATATCACGTGACGGCAACGCAACGCCACAGATTTGACACCCATGGTTTGAAGCATTGTCTCATGGTGTTTGGCCAGAACTACTGCTACACAATAGTTGTAAAGATAGACTAGAATATTTTCTTCATAGCTGTCACTTCTCTTTCAAAAGTTTTCTGTGCTCAAGATTTGTGGAATGGGGGAAAATAATTGGTCTAGACACTTTAAGAAACTTCAAGTGAAACTCTTTAATACAGTCATTAAACTATAATCAAAAAAAATTTACGTTTCTGAATCAACAGATTTAAAGTACAGCTAAAATTCCAATCATACATACTGTATTCAGCTACAAGATATTCCTGGCTCTTCAAATATTCCAATCCTTACAAAGTGACTGTTTTTCCTTATTTTGGCCACTGTTATATTTTCAAATGAATGAGGTTATTAGCATCTTGGAAAAAAATAAAGAGAAAATAAAGTTTGGAAAATTAAATTTTTTATAGTGCTTAAGATAACAATTATGTCAAGAGGAAAGTGAGTTATTAGAGCAGAATCTTATAAACAAATACATAGAGATTTCTTTTATTTTGATTAATATCTTATTAGCATTCTTCAATTTTTTCAAGATCTGTGCTGTTAAGATAAATTTTGTGTCCAACCGCTTATGTTGAATGCACAGTAGTTTTCTGGAATTGTTTTTACTATCCTCTGAACTTTTGAATTACATCTGAGTTGAGGCAGAGGGATATTATATAGAGCTGTTTGATTCCTGTCATCATAGTAAAGCTATTGCCACACAGATTCTATTTTTTTGGAATAATTTTATTAAAGTTTACAAATACAAAGATAAAACTAATGCAAACTAAAGAAAATATAAAAAATAAAGAAAAAATAAAATTAATAGAAAAAAAAAAGAAAAAGATTCAGGTAATCCTAACTTACAACCATTCATTTAGTGACCATTTAAAATTACTAAAAAAAGTGACTTATGGCCATTTTTCAGAGTTATGGCCCTTGCACCATCCCCATGATGTGATCAAAATTTGGACACTTCGGCAACTGGTTCATATTTATGATAATTGCTGTGTCCCAAGATCATTTGATCACCTTTTGAAACCTCCTGACAAGGAAAGTCAATGGGAAAGCCAGATTCACTTAACTGTGTTACTGACTTAACTGCAGTGATTCACTTAACAGCTGTGGCATGAAAGGTCATAAAATGGGACAAAACTCGCTTAGCAACAGAAATTTGGGGCTCAATTGTGGTAGTAAGTTGAGTGCATGTATATATAAAATGATCGTTATAGACAACGTAAGAAGACACCTTTAAATTAATTAAAAAACCCACTTCTCATGTCTCGCCCCTTACCAATAATCAAATTGCAAAAAAGACATCATTTAGTTACAATTAGCAAAAGTCTATTAAGAGTTACTAAAAACATTAACATATTTTAATCTTAATTAAAAACTTCAATTTTATAATCCAAAATTATTACTCATTCTAAAAAAGCAAAAGAAATTTTTCTCCACTTATAACAGATCTTTAAAGCCTCTCATTCAGTTCTAGTAAAAAGAAAACCTTGCAAAATATATATTTTAACTTGATCAAACAGGTTCACTTTATAAACCTTTTTAGTTTTTAAAAGCTTGATCTTTAATCCCATCAACATCAAGTAATGTCCCACAAGTTGCTTTCTTATCATTTTCTTTCCTTTCTTCTTTTAGAAACAGCTTGAGTACTGTAATTCTTCTTTTGTCTCTTCCTAAGGTTTCCTTGATTTCATGCATTCCTTTTATGTCGTCTTTCATTATTAAGACTTCAGTTGGTTTCATTTATAAATCCACCCGCCCTGTGGAATGACCTACCCCCAGAGATACGCATGATACCTGACTTCCGGGCTTTCCGACGAGCCCTGAAAACACATTTATTTCATCTAGCCGGCCTGGCTTGACCCTATTGTTTTGGTTTTAAATTATAAATTGGTTTTAACTTGGTTGTTTTAAATTGTGGGCCAAAACTATTTAATTATTTTAAATTGTTTTTTAATTTTGTATGCTCTATTTTATTTTGGCTGTTCACCGCCCTGAGTCCAGCTGGAGAAGGGCGGTATACAAATTAAATAAATAAATAATAAAAAAAAATATTTTGGCATCGTTCACCATATCACGCTTTATACTCTGGCATTTTAAAACCCATTTTCAGAACAGCAGCATCTTTTTCCATTTCACTTTTGTAATCCAGATTTTTTTAAAACTCCAAATCCACATTCAAATCAGTTTTAGTCTCTGTTTTATGTAATAGAATCTGTTATTCTTCTATATCTTTTGCTATCTATCTTGTAAGTAACTTCTTGTATGTAATGTCTAAGTATATTGTTCCCAAACAGCCTTAATATATTCTATAGTCAAATAGTGTTGCTTTTTTTCTACTTTTGTACTCTCCTTTAATTTCCTTCTAATCATCTATTCATATTCCAATCAACAAAACTGTTTTGGGGGGAGGGGAGAGAACAGTCTTCTTAATAATTTTAAAGACTTCATATATTGTTTTATAAATCTCACAGGTAATATTTTCAAGCCCATCTAGCCCCTTAATTTTCCAGGATCCACATTCTGGTCCACCCTTTTGCTGTTTTCTAAAAAGCTTTTCTTTTTAATTCTTACACTAACACTGGAGCTATTTAGGCTAATGACAACTGCTGCAGAATTTACCAAACGTATGACTATAAATTCCTATTATAGATAATCAGCTTCTTGGGTCTGTTTGGCAGTACCTTCCATAGGCATACTTCCATTTCTATCTTAAATCTATTGCAATTCATGGATGTCCAACAATCAGAGTATATTCTCAATCTCAAAGCTTCAGCAATGGCAGTGGCAGCTTTTGCTCATTTTCAGATACCAACTACAATATTGGTTCATGAGAAATTAAGGTGGTATTCTTGGTACTGGATAAATAGTTTCTTCTTCCAACTACTTAGTCCGGGAGATAAATCAACAGAACTTTTTTTTTTTTTGCTATCGGACAATCCACTTAGAGGTTGACTATGGATGCCTCCATGATCAGATTGGAATTCCTTGCAGGGATTTTAGGTTTCTAAAGGTCTGGTAAACAACCTGTTATTGAGGTGAGGCAGGAGTGGTGGTTCAAGATCAGCAGCACAGGAGTATTTAACATTTTAAGAGACTGTTGTTGTCTTTTTCTTTAAAGAATTTTTTTTACATGATAGCCAGTGTTTGCTACGTGTAACCCTTTAGAACCAGTAATTTTGTACAATAGCAGTTTAAAGTCACTTTAAAATAGCGTAACTATTATTAGTGCAACTGAAGAATGTTTGAAAAAACAATAGTTGAATCAGTGTAAACAGCAAGATACTATGAATAGGGAGCACATTGTTTTAGGGATGGGTTGAAGGGAGATAGAAGAGAAGAGAAACAAAGGACTCTTTCTATGCATAGGTGACGCCTAATACAGATACATGGTACAGTATAGTATATAGTAAGAAATTTCCAATTAACTTTTTATTTTTATTTTTTTAGAGGATAATATTGAATTGTAAGAGTTTCTATAATGGGTTTTCATATACATTGACCTGAAATAGCTGTACATCATTATCAAAGTTTGCACACTCTTTCAGCTATAGTCTTCTATTTGTATAATAGCAGCATTATTACATAATCTTTGACAGTGTCTGTAAAGATTTCTGAATATACCATGGAAGCTACATACGCACACTTACACCACAATATATTTTTGTGTGATGGCTGTAATCTGTAGAACCAAGATAATATATTATGATTGGTTATAACTCTTTCTGCACAAATCTTGCCTTCGCAGTAAACTTTTTTTTAAAAAAAACATACTTCCTTCATGTCATCCTCCTTTTAGATTTCTCCTTCAGTGTCTTGAGGACTTGGATGCCAACTTACGAAAACTAAACTCTCGTTTATTTGTGATTAGAGGACAGCCTGCAGATGTATTTCCCAGGCTTTTCAAGGTAAATTTGGATTATTTGAAGATGATTTGAAGCAAGTACAAAAGTATTTCAACCTACTTGAATACTATGATTATACTTAAAAGTAATATGTGTAATATTTATTAGCCATATTAATGGGCATAATTTGGCTAAGATTTGCATCAAAACATTGAGATTTAAAAGTAAAAACCTATTCAGATTGCTTACTTTTTAATTTTTTTGTCTTACTGTTTCATATTATAATGTGGTTAGATATATTAGAGATAAGTACCATCTGTAAATTGCACTGATGCAATCATCTATAAAGATGAAGGAAACATCTAAACTTATAGTATCTTGTTGCAACAATGTGTATTGCTGAGGCTTTTTGTTCTATTTTCATTCCTTCAGCTTGTTATCTCTTGGTAAAATCTATTCAAATTAAGACAAAAATAGCATACTGTAAGAGCACACACCTGAGAGAAGGAAAGGCTTAATTGCATATAATCCAGTTTTATGAATATAGACATTTTAAGAAGGGAGTAATAAAAATGTAGTTTGGAATCTCAGGGATATCCTATATTGATACTGAATTATGAATGGTAAAGTCTGTTCAGTTCTAGGAAAGTGGGGCTAAGTCTCTTTAAGGGTTTTCAAATCACTGTATAATTTAATGTAATATTCATTTTATTGGCCCAGTTCTGTTATATTTGAAAAAGGAGGGCTAAGGTCTTTGCTCCAGATTGTTTAAAACCTGTAGCAGAATTCTTGGCTTGTATACGGAGAATATTTTTTTCTGCATTTGCTATTGAATATAGTCATTTGTTTTTATGCATTCTGGGTATTTATTATTCTTTCTTATTCCTTGACCTGGGACAATTGCAGTTTTAAAAATCACATTATTATTTGAAATTATAGGAATGGAATATTTCAAAACTTTCTATTGAATATGACTCTGAACCATTTGGAAAGGAGAGAGATGCGGCAATTAAGAAATTGGCCACTGAAGCAGGATTGGAAGTCATTGTACGGATATCACATACCTTATATGACTTAGACAAGTAAGATACTAATTTCTTAAGTGTAAAAGAGAAAAATAATGTTTTATGTAGTATAAATAGATACTGATACTGATAGAGGATAGAAAATAATTTTGAGTCAACATTTTTTATTACGGTATTTTCCTGTAATATATCAATTTTTAAAATTATTTAGCAGCATAATGGATGGTTTTGATGCCAATATGAAACCATAGCAGACAATTTGGTGATATTTGTACAATAGGGAAAATCCCTATGGAAAAGCTGTCCTTAATTGTTCCTTGACTGTTATCAAAGAGGAGGCAAGCCTGAAGTCAGCAGGGAAGCTGTTTCAGAGAACTGACACTGAACAGGAAAGCAACACCTCCTGGTAACAGCCAACCAAATTAGGTTATCAGCAGGAGCTTCTTTCAGTGCAGTCTTGCTGTTCAGGACAATTCTGACTGGATAATGTAGCCCTGGATATATCTAGATGCCAAGCTGCGAGGGACTTCATAAGTTAAAATCAGTATTTTACAGGTAATAATTGTCAAGAATAACTGGATTCAAAGAAGGTCTCCAGAAAAGGCTGCATACAGCTTCTTTTGAGGCTGTTGGGGGAAAAAACCCTCTCGAGAAATTTTGATCAGCTTTCAGATCCAGTCAGTCATCCCCCCCCCGCCCCCCCCCCCCCCCAGTCACGTCTAAAAAGATTGATGGAGATCATACTAGAAAGCACCCTATATTTCCTTGGAATTCACAGGCTGGACAGAATCCTAGATAATACAGTCAGATGCCCCTGTTGTCAATTGAACTCTGTTAATGAGGAGTCAAGACAGAGACAGTTAAATGTCAGTAAAATCCTATGTAAATTGATCACAACAGCTAAAGTAGGAACATTTGGGGACAATATCATCCTCATCTAAATCAATTTTCAACTGCTCTCAAAGGAATGTGAGGTTAAAAGTGTCTGTGCCAGACCCAAGATTTATGAAGGCCATGAATTCATGGATTCTTGTGTTCCCCAGGATAAAAATATCTGTCCCCTCACCCAAACTAAAAGGTGTCAGGTTTATCATATTAGTCCTGAAATCACTTCCAATAGTCTAGAAAGGGATTCCATTTGACAACCAGGTACACTGGTAGAACTTCCAGTTTGTCTCTCTGGCCCAGTTTCAGATACAGGCATTTACACCCCAAAATTTCCAGAGCAGATCCTTGGCCCTGTACAAGTATGACGTCTTTAAGCATGAATACACCCCTCTCTATTTGGTATTGAGCTGGCTTTAGACAGTTAGAAGTGGATATTACTACTAATTTAGTGGTGATCCATGTCCTGGAATAGCTTATTCAACCTTACCTGCCATATCTCCCTTCTTCCAACAAAAGTGGGATATGTATGCTAATCACTTCTTCCCCAATACTCATCTATCCCCTCCCTGACCACTATCTTTCAATTCACTTGTACCAATCATCAAAGCAATACTTTGTGGGTAAGATGGGCAACCAATACATTTGATTAATAGATGGATGGATGGATGGATGGATGGATGGATGGATGGAGACAGACAGACAGACAGACAGACAGACAATTCAACTAGGAAAACAATTTCCTTTAGCAGTTGGCACTTGGGCAATTCAAAGGGAATTTTAAATCAAATACTGACACCATCACCTAAGCTCTCCTTTTCCTGGAAGCTTCTTTCTCTTCTGTCTGTTTAAAAACAACATGAAACCCTATGGACAGCTCATCCCCATCTAGACCATCACCTTTGGCTGTTCTGTTACTTTGGTTGTTGAGATGTCAAACATGGAAAGTTAATGGTTTATGTACCAGTCAAATTTGGACACTGGTTTCCAGATACTTGTTTTTTTATATATATATTGAATTGTCATATGTTAAAGTATTTGTAAATTATAATACTTGTCAGTGGTTTAGATTCATTTTTAGTAATTTCTTTGTAACCAATTGTTAAGTAACCTTTCCAGTGATCTGTTCGTTCATTTTTGCAGAATAATCAAATTGTCATTGACCATTTTATTAATTATTTGTATTAGGATGATTGGATTTACTGTATTAATTCTGCCCCTGAGCCTTTTCTATATTTCTAATGGGAAATTACTAATTTTGTTCATAATATGAAGGAAATGTCATAACATAATATAGGTAAGAAATGTACTGTAGAGTTCCATAATAAACATAAAGTGTTTCTAAAATTATAAACTGGCATTGATTTCTTTGTATGTAGAATTATAGAATTAAATGGAGGCCAGCCACCTCTTACTTATAAGAGATTCCAAACTCTAATAAGTAGAATGGAACCATTGGAGATGCCTGTGGAAACTATCACTGCAGAAGTCATGTCAAAATGTGCCACCCCAGTTTCTGACGATCATGATGAGAAATACGGAGTTCCATCACTTGAAGAACTAGGTAAGCCAAGATATATCATCCCCATTCCTTGAGCATTATTAAAAAATATGTGGTCGTAAGTAAGAGACTCTGCTTAGTTTGCATATAGAAAATAGTAAGATCTAATAGAAGGATCTGGATGATGATAAAGGTAGTTCTCAACTTATGACCACAATTGAGCCCCCAAATTTCTGTTGCTAAGCAAGACAGTTCTTAAGTGGGTTTTCCCCCAATTTTACGACTTTTCTTGAAACAGTTAGGTGAATCACTGCAGTTGTTAAGTTAGTAACATGGTTAAGTGAATCTGGCTTCCCAAGTGACTTCGCTTGTTAGAAAGTTGCAAAAGGTTCACAGTTCAGTGTTTTGAAAATATGTGTAACAATTGTTTAACATACCAAAGTTTTATAACTTATACAGATTGTAGCTTGGCTAATAATATTTGACTAATATATTTTATTTTGGTTTCTGTACTATAGGTTTCGATACAGATGGATTGCCTTCCGCCGTTTGGCCAGGAGGAGAAACAGAAGCACTCACGAGATTGGAAAGACATTTGGAAAGAAAGGTACGTTGTTCACCTTTGTTGTTTGCCACGTATAAGGAGAATCCTTGACTGATGAGCACAGTTGAGATTGGAATATCAGTCATAAATTGTTCTGGTTGTTAAGTGAGATGCCCACATGACCATTTCACTCAACAACCACAGTCCTGGCACTCATAGTTGCAGTCATTAAATGGAGCACAGGGTTCCTCAGGTGATGAAGAGTGTGTCCTGCAATACAATTCAAAGTCACAACCGCCTCAGCCCTGCCTTGCAGTGTGGCACTCATCAGCAGAACTTTCAGGCCGAGGCCTGAAGTAGAGCTGCCAGCTGGCTGCCAATGCTCCGGGCCTTGACTACAGCCCTAGCACCGCCCCTAACTATAGAAGTGGCTCCAAGGCGGCTTCAGGAAAGGAGACCTGATTGTGACCAAGAGCTGCATTGGATAAGGTGTGCGGGCCTCTCAACATCAGGAAGAAACTGCCTGAAGGCAAGTGGCATGTGACAGGTTCTTGGGAATGCTGGGCAATGGGAGCAATTGTGCTGTTTCCCAAGGCTTTCACATCTTAGAAATCAGTGCAAAGCAGCATTTCTGACTGGCAGTGGTGATGGCTACTGGCTAAGATTGCTAAAAGCTTCAGCTTCCAGCACTGTGGCTGAATGCTGTTGTGCAGGATGCCCCAGATGCTGGGGATTATAGGCAGATATAGGCATATAATAATAATTTTAATTAGCAATTTTATGATGTTTGTATGTCTATATTCTATATTCTTCTTGGTTGTACACTGCCTTGAATCCTACGGGAGAAAGGCGGTATAGAAATATAATTAAGGAGAAGGAGAAGAAGAAGAAGAAGAAGAAGAAGAAGAAGAAGAAGAAGAAGAAG
>WNWU01013802.1:2035203-2050323 GCA_012654045.1 Ptyas mucosa
AGAAGAAGAAGAAGAAGAAGAAGAAGAAGAAGAAGAAGAAGAAGAAGAAGAAGAAGAAGAAATGATGATGATAGTGGTTATAAGGGCAGGCACACTGCCCGGGGGGCTGGGGTACATCAACGTTTATAACTCTGGGTACAGGTCATAACTCCCTTTGATCAGTGCCAAAATTCCGATCATTGAACTTCAATCATGAGAACTAAATGTAATTCGTTACTTTATTGAGGCATGAAAAAAATTGAGCCAGTGCTAGTAAAACGAACTTGGAGAGTGCTATCTTCTATGTGCTTGTTGTCAAGTATTGAAATACTGTAGTTTTTATTGAGAAATAATTCTAAATGCTTTAATATTTGATTAGCTGTAATTTTACATATCAACTATACAGTTAACATTTTTATATTGTACAGGCCCTTGCAATCCAACCTAGCCATCCTTTGTACCTCTTGTGCTTTTAAATCAACATAATAGAGTATTAAACAGAAAATTTGGGATATAGATCCCCTGAAGACACAGAAGCTGTACTTCACACTGTAGACTGAGCATCACTATAACTATTTTATTTTCATAAAGTAGTTTTCTAGTCTTGTGTTCAAATGCTGAAGAAGTGAAGTGCTGCAATATAAATTTATTAAACATCTTCAGTATAGGATAAATAGTAAGACCTCATGTGTAAATGAATTAAAAATGATATGCATAAGTAATTCTCAGATTTTGAAAAGATGATACATAGCCGTTGCAAGCTTGGTTTTTAAAATGCTGTTAAGAAACATATATCAACAAATAATAAAAAAAAATTATTTTCTTTTTAAGGCTTGGGTTGCAAACTTCGAACGACCTCGAATGAATGCAAATTCCCTTCTTGCAAGTCCAACGGGACTTAGTCCTTATCTGCGTTTTGGCTGTTTATCTTGCCGTCTATTCTACTTCAAATTAACAGATTTGTACAAAAAGGTATGAATTGACCACCTGGATTTGTCTGCATGTATTGAAGACGTGTATTTAAAAAGTGGGTTTTTAATCATATCTTACGATTTACAGGTGAAGAAGAACAGCTCTCCTCCTCTTTCCCTCTATGGCCAGTTGTTGTGGCGTGAATTCTTTTACACAGCAGCAACGAATAATCCACGATTTGATAAAATGGAAGGCAACCCCATATGCGTGCAGATTCCTTGGGACAAAAATCCGGAGGCTTTGGCCAAGTGGGCAGAGGGTCGGACAGGGTTCCCTTGGATTGATGCTATTATGACCCAGCTGCGTCAGGAAGGCTGGATTCATCATCTTGCCAGACATGCTGTGGCATGCTTCTTAACGCGGGGTGATCTGTGGATTAGCTGGGAGGAAGGAATGAAGGTACAATTTTCTTCCAGTTAACACATTTTGCTATTGTCCTTAAGATTTGACATTCCAGTTTGTTTCTAAATAATGTTAAGAAAAGTTGTATTGCATACCCAGTTTGTGGTTGATTCTTCTGCAGAACATGATGTATGTAAATCTTTTTATTATTAAAGTCTTGACATATTTGCTTCTTTATTAAAAAAAAAAAACAACCCCTACCATCCTTTACTTGCAATTCTGAAGCCACATTGAAGCCTCTTGGACTGAGCTGTGAGAAACTATAGTTTCGGAGTATGCTGCAAGTGTAGTTAATGCAGAACCAGTGGGGTAAATGCACATATCTGCTGTCATCATTATAAATGTTATATAATATAAAGTAATTTAGCTCAGTAGCAACACCTAGTGGTAAGTCAACACTTTATGCATTATAATGTGCATTCAGAATGTTTCCTTGTTTTCTCTCATCTGTCCCACACTCACTATTCTTTAACACATTAAAATATGTATGATAAGTGTTAGATAGAATACAAACAGGTTAATCTCGGGGATTAGATTGACCTGTGGTACTGTGACTAATTGTTTATGCTAGTGGTTTTAAATATCATTCTGTTTCCAGCGGTCTATTTGCATTATGTGTTTTTATAAATATGTAAGCTACCTTGAGCCCTTTCTGCAGATAAATGAGTTGTCTGCTGACTTTGCACATTTCAAAAGTTTACTGTATAGAGTACGTATTTCTCCTCAGCTTTCTCCTTATGTGCTTAGATATGGAAATTTTAAAAGCCGGCATGCCAACAAATTGCTACTTGAAACTATTCCGGAGAGGGGAGAAAGAGTAAATACAGGGTTACATTAATTCAGTGGTTTTGGTGTTTGTTTGTTTTTTGGTAGGTATTTGAAGAATTGCTCCTTGACGCAGACTGGAGTGTGAATGCAGGCAGTTGGATGTGGCTGTCTTGTAGCTCATTTTTCCAGCAATTTTTCCACTGTTACTGTCCTGTGGGTTTTGGCAGGAGAACTGATCCTAATGGAGACTACATCAGGTAAAGAACCATTATCAGTTTAAAGTGAAACATTATACTGGGATTATTATGATGAACCATAAAAATGATAGAAAATTTCTTTTCCTTTTTTTTTTAATTAAGACGGTATCTACCTATACTCAGAGGTTTTCCTGCAAAGTATATATATGATCCTTGGAATGCCCCTGAGGGAGTCCAGAAAGCTGCAAAATGTATAATAGGAATAAATTACCCTAAGCCAATGGTAAATCATGCTGAGGCGAGTCGATTGAATATTGAAAGGATGAAACAAATCTACCAACAATTATCCCGATACAGAGGATTGGGTATGATGGAAAACTTTGGTTTCACTTTTTACTTTCATGACTTTTGGCCTGAAAGTCTTACTTAATTGCTGAAATCCTGGTTTAATATTTATAATTGACTGATTGAAGAATGAAAAGTTATTTCTCTTGCACTTTTCTCTAATTTCACCTTTTTAAAAGTTGTAACTTTTAACATTAATGAAGGGCTAATATATTAATAATAAGATCACATAGGCTCTGGTCCTTTCAGGGTCAAAACACTGTAAAAAAAAAGCATTGCCTTTTCATTTTAGAAACACAGTTAATTTATTTAGGAAGAGTTTTCTATATTTTCATGTTAAAGATCAGTTTATTAACATTTAGTATTTGTGGGATTGTTGTCTTCATTTTTCTGAGTGACAGTTCCAACATTATTGATATTTAATTTAAAATATAGTTTGCATGGGATTGATTCTTTAAAAATAATGCTCTAATTCTTATTGAGAAAATTAATTCAGTTTTTGAGGCCACTGCATTTTATTTTGATTAGGTCTCCTTGCTTCAGTGCCTTCTAATGGAAATGGAAACGGAAACGGAAATGGAAATGGTGGTCTAGTGGGATATTCTTCAAGCGAAAATCTCCCTGGTTGTGTTGGTACAAGTGGTAAGTTACTCCTATGTATGAAAAACTAAGAAGCATAAATAGCAATCTATTTGACTGTCTACCAACATAATAATAAGCCAAAGATGAGTGATGGTTTTTTAAGAAGAGGACAAACCAGGGCCTCCTTAAAAGGTCCTAGGAATGGCTTCTCTTGCAATGAAGAATTTATCACTGCATAAACTCCTCCCATAAGATGGTCACCGTCTTGGAGGCCTTCACCAGCTGAAGGGAAAAGGGTTTAATTGTTTGACAGTGCATGTTTTCTGGTGCTGTGTTCAAATAATGCTGCCTCTTCTGTCCTGAGCACATTGTTCTAGAAGTCCTAGTGTTTATCTGGATGTTAATGAGCAAACTTAGGTTCTTGCCCTGATGTTCTTTCTGGACATCAAATGTTTCCTCCTGGCACAATTCCTTTCTAATGATAGATCCATATACTCTGACAGCAATCATGAGAGCTATCCTTAGGTCATGTGATGAAATTCTGGCGTTCTTAGGGATTTTTTTCAGCAACTTCCATTCTGCTCTTAGGCTGAACTTGCTGGGATGGGCTGGACAGGTTGGCAGTTGTTTGAAATCTTCTTCACTTGTAGATAATCTGGACAGTCGATTGATGTCTAAATGATTGGCAATCTTTTTAAATCCCTTCCCAGAATCATAAGCATCTTAAACCATCTTTATGCAGGCCTCAGGGAGCTCTTTCAATCTAGGCATATTTGTGATGCTGCCAGCCAACTAAATATGTAATAACACAGGAACCTCCCAGATCCTCTCTAACAATATGGTAAACATTTGCATCTGATCTGGTACATCTGTTTTTAATTATAGGTATTTGAGGTAGTGATAAATGTAGGGGTGTACTTACTTTTTCCACATATGAAATTTTCATTTAGGTTTATTTATATTATACAATATAAATTGTGCATGATATTAAATACATCCCTTTTGTGTAATTCTATAAATCCTGAAATCAATATAGATTTGCTTTCTTTCAGGCACTCAAATGGGAACCAGTGAAGGACATACAGGGAATGTTCAATCATATACTCATGGAGAGACTCAAAAAGGAACAAGTGGAATTCACCAGCAAGGTGGGATAACTCAAAACTGCATTCACTATTCCTTCACTCTTAAGTAATAATGTGTGATACTCAAATTCCCTTGTCAAATCAAGATATACTGATTTCAGCAATGTAGCTTCTGCATAAGCATGTTTAAGAATAGTAAGTAAAAATAGGAATTGCTTTGGGGAAGCCATTATATTACTAGTATAGACTAAGCAACTAATGTACCTAAAACAGTAAAGTCTAACTGATCTCCAAGGAAGTGAGGTAGGCATGACAACAACTCTTTACTGTGAAGACTTCTAAATGGATCCCAAATGAAGGAGTTATGGAAGAAGTGGTTAGGCAGATTATTTAATTAATTAATTGCTCTTCACTGTTTTATGGTAGCCAAGAATAATGTTTACTAGGTAACTGAATCATTATATATGATTATGTATGATGGTATATAAATTTAAATATTAAATTAAATTAAATTAGGTACTTGTTTTAAAATATAGAAACAGTATCCGAATAGTAGTGCTTAGTACACTGATTTTTATACTAGTATTTACTTATTTTCTGTAGAGGATATGTTATAAGTGAAGTAAAAACTGAGTTTAAGAATACAAAGTGGGAACCTTTGTTTTCTAACAATATTAAATAAAGATACAGAATGGGACATTATTAAGCAAGGGGGAAAATTATAGTGAATATCTTACGGGTGCTCTTTCAGATAATTTTTGCTTATGATTAGGGATAAGTTAGATTTCACATTCAAAGACATCATAATTTGAGGATGGTATTTGTGATAGAAAATGTGACTTCTAATAAATTCAGTACAATATTTCAAACTGACAGAAAAATTAGTAATACTGTAAATATTACTTATTAATACTTATTAAAACTATGGAGGGAAAGTTTAATGTTGATTTCCAAAAATTTTTGTTCAGAAGTTAATACACTTTTTTAAAATAGGTTACGCTCAAGGAAACAGCGGAATTTTACATTATGCTCATGGGGACAGTAAAAAAACACACTTAGTGCAACAAGGTATGATTTCTGCACATTTATGATTTTGAGTTAAGTGAAAGTCAAATACAACTTTTTTTTAAAATTTGATTTATATGCCGTCCTTCTCCGGAGACTCAGAGCGGCTTACAATGCATTAAGCCTTCATACTTTTATATATTTTATACAATGTCATCTTATCATCCCCACAATCTGGGTCCTCATTTTACCTACCTTAGGTATGGAAGGCTGAGTCAACCTTGAGCCTGGTGGGATTTGAATTTGCAGTAATTGCAGGCAGCTGATGTTAATAATAGTTAATAACACTGCTTTAGTCTGCTGAGCCACCAGAGCTCAGTGTATATGTACAACATTAAAGTATATGTTTGTTTTCATTTGTCTTCAATCTAGGAAGAACATCATTTAACATTGGAGTGTGCACTGGGAAGCGGCCAAATCCAGAAGAAGGAATTCAAAGTATTGGTCCAAAAGTCCAGCGACAGAGCAGTAATTAATGGGTAAAACTGAATTGTGAAGAAAATAATTGATAAACTACATTCTAGTCTCACAAAGAGGAAACTAAGCGTGCCTGCTGCGTATTTCGGGAGCATAACTTTCTTGGAAGAAGTGGACCAAACACCATTGCATCTAAAATCCTATTTGGCGGTGGCCAAGAACTCCCTGTCATTAATTTCATACTTTGAGCAGTCATAATATTATCCTGAGTGTGACTTGTATTGTCACCTAGTTTCTATTTTTCCATCAAATTGTGAATTAATGTGGTTTTATTTCTTTGAATTTGCTGAGAGATAAAAATATTCACTTGAAACCCATTAGTCATTTGTGTATCATCTTGGGTAATGGGCAGTATTTATTTTTTCTTGAAATTAGTTAATTTTTATGCATCCCAATTTATTTTTATAGTGGGAAGTTTAAAAAAGAAATTTCATCTGTTGTCGTTTTCTACAGATGACACTTTTCTCTAAGCAGTTTAATATTTTTCCATTTTATATTCATTTCCCCCCCTTTTTCTTGAAATAGACTATCTAGATAAATTCAGGCTAATGTATACGTAGCACATGGATTTACCCATGTACTTGGAATATTTTTCTCTTAGGACTTTTAAATTCTTGTATTCCTTCTTATATGCATCAGCAGCAGACTTACCAATCGGTTTATAATAATTAGCCATGCATATTCCCAAACATATTTTGCTCAAAAAAAGCTTAGGCTACCCTTCTTGAAGCTTGGAAAGGCATATGATTCCTAAAGCATTTTGAACTAACAGCATCTTAGAAAAGATGGAGAACTTAGATCAGGGGTGTCAAACTCAAGGCCCAGGAGCTGGAGCCGGCCCGCGGGGTGCTTAGATCTGCCCCCCCCGGGCCAACCTGAAAACAGCGAAGGACTGGCCCGAGGTGCCTCTGCCTGCTTGCTGGCAGAGGGGTGCAGGAGGCCGTCGCAGCTGAAAACAGCTCAGGAGTCCATTTTCGCTGGCAGAGTGCTCGGGCCACCACAGGCACCCCTGATACAAGTGACGTTGAGCTGGCCACACCCAGCCCAGCCCCCCGAGGTCAAACACAACCCTGATGGGGCCCTCAATGAAATAGAGTTCGACACCCCTGACTTAGATTATTGAAGAGCTTCATCTTTTATCTTTTGGATAAATGTCAAGAAAAATGAATGAAATATTTATTGTTGAGGGTTTTTTTCCCCATCTGGCAGACAATGATGGAGCAACCTATTTTCTATGTCCTCAGCATGGTGCAGGTGATGCCCACCAAGCATACTACCTAAATTTTTTTTTTAAGGGCGGGGGGAGCTAGCATGTTGCAGAACAACACCTTCAAGCATAATTTCTGTCTGTGCTTGATATACAAAGGCATTCTTCACCAATAAAATAATAGATGGCTACAATGCATTGCTTTATTACTTTTTGGTATATGGATATCTTCTGATTACCATACGACAATTGTAACTAGTTGGTCAGAATGCCTGCGAATGCTGACCAGGCAGGCATTCCCCCTACTCTACAAATGTCACTGCCTTTGCAGTAAGAAGGCTGGGCTAAGAGAAGAGAGGACCTGATAATAGATTCTGACAATTATGGACTTTTCCTCCATCCCTTGATGAAGCCCACAAGCCCCTTTTCCAGCTTCACCTGTACCATGAACTGTAGACTGCATGCTGTAGTTCTTGGAAGCCTGCCTCCCTACCCTTGTTCCAGTTCTGCAGCCACCTGAAACAGCAATTCTCTTATCGCCTCCACCTTCCCCATGGGAACTGCCGCTGACTCTCCTGACTCACTCGGGTACAGAGAGCACTGTGCGTTCCTGTCCTGCTCCCCCCTCTCCAGCTGAGCCTGCTTGGGCCTGACCAGCAAATGAAGCTCCACCATCCTGCCAACCTCACTGCACACATCCAGGGCTATACCTTTGCCTTGTGCCTGGGTCTTGGCCACCAGGGAGAGGAAGGAGACAGCAAAGGTCAGCTCTGAGCAGTGGGGAGGGGGGGGGAGACAGCAGGGATATGTGATAGAATGCAGAGCACCATAGATGGGAGATAGGTGGGTGGGGCAGTTGAAGTGTCCTTTCATTTGAGTGCAAGTGAATCTATATTTTGATTGTGTGACTTGGGGGAGGGGGACGCTGCAAAAGCCATACTTTCAGGTACAGGTCATCTCCCTTTGTTCAGTGCTGTCATGACTTTGAACGGTCACTAAATGAACTGTAAGTTGAGGATTACCTGTGAACTAAATATTAGTGATTTAATATGTTGTGAGACGTCACTGATCATTGCTTCTACAAATTCAGGTTCTCTCTCGTTTACTCCCCATTATCCAGTCAATAGCACCCACTTGTCCATTGCTATTTCTGTTTTTTTTTCCCCCCCCCTTACTGTGGATGTGCTTAATCTTTGGTTTCTGTATTTGAAATACATTAGTATTTGCATTTTGAAGCCAATCAAATCTTTTGGTTGCTGCAAACATATAGATCTTAAAAGTTTAGTTATGGAAATTATTTTGATTCAGCATTGCATGAAACCAGTAAATTTTAAATTGAAAGTTCAAGTACTTCAGTTTGTTCTAAGACATTAACACCTTTTTTAAAACAGTTTTTTTCCTGTTTATAACTGATCAGTTTATCTCCAAATTTTTCCTGTGCTCAGCTTTCATAGCAAATATTCAGCTGCAATCTTATTCACGCTTACATATATGTAAATGCAGTTAAACTCATTATGGGTTTATGTATAGATGTACATAGAACTATGATATTTTTAACTCACGTAATTGCATATGGGCTCCTTTTCATTTTGCCTTTGTTTCTATTTAATATTCTGTTGACACTTGTTAACTGCTTATTGAAATCCCTGTATCTATTTCCTATGCCTGTTTTCTGCTTCTTTTTGTCTTCCACTTCCCCCTTTCTCCCAGCCATTTTTGGATTTCTCATTGTTAAAGGCACTATGTTTTAGAGTCTTGTAGCACCTTACAAGCCACTTTTACCATCTGCCAGTCAGGTATTCCAAAGAGAGTTTGTATTTTTAGTTAAAAGTATATAATTAAAAATAAAAATACACTTCACTTACTATGAGATAACCTTTCAGACTCAACAAGCATAGCAATGAGTTTTAGTACTAATTAGCAAAATATATTAAAAGGTTACTTAAATTATTTTCTAATGGATTTATTTATTTTTGTCTTACAACATTGCTAAAAGGGAAGGACCCGCACCCTAAGTTTCAGTTTTTGTGACAGTGCTTGTATTAAAATGTGCATTTTCATACATTTATTTTCACACAATCTGAATGGTATTTTTGGACTGTACAGTTTCTAACCAACCTTTCTATGGTTTTTAAAATTGTAAATGATGTTCACCAAGAGAAAATAATAGATTTGTAAATAAACAGTTGATAATTAGTTGCAGTGTAAATACAAGCATTCATGATTAGTGATATCCATCTATTTTTGATATTTCATGTATGGCTTTCATAGATTCCATGGCTGGATAGAGAATAGAACATGTCTGAACTGCAATGTTGATCCTCTTTACATTTTTTAACTTGGAACAGAATTTTTGACTACTTCATGCTCCAGGCTCTCGCTTTTCAAACGTTTTATTTTCCAGTGTATAAAATATAGTAAAGATTTTACTTTTTGAAAACCATCTGTATATAAAACTCTTCATGCCAATATTTTTGTTAAAGTACAGAATTGTCATGAAATGTATTCCATCCTTGTGTTTCCCACTGCCTTTGTGAAATCAGTGAAGATGCTCTGATTAATAAAAAATGTATATATACAGATTATTTCACCTATACCCTAATTTTGGAGAGTGGATTCATTGTCTGAATCAATTGTTTTTATAAAACGAGCCCTTGTACAATGGATTTCTTCATAGGTTTTGTTATTTTTAAAAAAGCTGAACTCTTTAAGCAGTGCTTATGATTTGAATTTTCCATCGTGGAAAATTCAGAAGTACAGAGCACAACATTCAGGACAAGAGCCCACATTTTTTGCAACAATTTCAATAATAGGATGCCTGTTTTACAAGAAAGACTGATGCTGAGTAATGGGAAGGCAAAGATTTATACAGAAGCTGAAGGCCGTGAGGCAAGAAACCCTGCGGATCTGATTTACTGGCCAGTTTGGTCTGATTTGCTGGGCCAGTTTCCTTGTCTTTGTACCTGAATTTTTCTATTGTTCGGTAGAGTGGCCCTTTCACAAATAGCAGCAGAGCTGGGGAAGTTGAACTCCCCTATTGAGATAATCAGGCTGATGGATTCTCATCTTATTACTATGCTGCTGTTCTCTTACTAGAGCTGCCCTCGGGCTGTACTGTGAACTAGTGAGGAAGTTTCTGTGGTTTAGTTGGGATTGCAAGGAGCTTTTTTGGGGGGTGGGGTGGGGGGAAGGGAAGATCCAGTTGGATCTGATAGGACTAGGTAAAGAGAGGAGCTGAGTTTCATCTCATTGTTTCCAAAAGACGAGATAAAAGGATGCCACCTCCATTTTGTTAAATTTATCTTCTCTATTACATTCTTGGAATAGTATGCATTCATATAAAACAGATTTCCAGACATTTGCAGCAGAATCATTCTGGTTTAATCAACAACTAACAACACTTATTTTCTTGTGTGAATAACTATTATTTCTTATACCATGTTATAAGGAGAATCTGCTTCTATTGGTTAGGTAGGTTGAATGCCTGGATCCATATTGTTCTCTGAAATAAAGTCTCACATGCTAAGTATCCGTACTACTTATGTCGCACACACATTTTTTCCATATTCCTATATATATATATATACATGCAATGTGACTTCTAGAGGTAAATTCCCAGCAGATTCTCTGAAATTTATTTCTTCCACCTGTTGCTGAAATTGTCTACATTTCTTTTAGATCCCAGTCTTCTATCTTCATTCTTATTCTAGCATAACAGCCCCCTAATAATGCCAAAAAGTTATGCTAATAAAAAACCCATACTATGAGATTATATACCGTGGTTGCAACACAATCCTATAATACTTATTTCCACAGGAATGGTTGAAATGGACTATAGCAGTCATGTGAAAAATGTAATACTTATTAAGTACATATATGTTTAATATAAGAATTGACAGATTCTCTTTGAATTTATTTATTTATTTATTAAGCTTATATGCCACCCTCTCTCCGGGAAGGACTCGGGGCGGCTCACAGCAATAAAAACAGATAAAATCAGTATTAAGTATTAAAAACCATTAAAACTCCCCTTAAAAACCCCTCAGTCCAATCCGGCCTGGCGAAATAACCATGTCTTAAGGTCATGGCGGAAAGAGCGCAGGTCAGGGGCCACCCGGAGCTCCAGGGGGAGTTGATTCCATAAAGTAGGTGCGCACACAGAGAAAGCCCGTTCCCTAGGAGTCACCAGATGACACTGCCTGGCCGACGGCACTCCAAGGAGGCCCTCCCTGTGGGAACGCACCGGGTGATGGGCAGCTGTCGCTGGCTGCAGATGGTCCGTCAGGTACCCCGGGCCTAAGCCATGTAGGGCTTTATAGATGATAACCAGCACCTTGAATCTCACCCGGAGGGCAACCGGTAGTCAATGCAGGTCGCGCAGGAGGGGTATAACATGAGAGTGTCGGGACACTCCCATCACTACCCGCGCGGCTGCATTCTGCACCAGCTGAAGCCTCCGAGTGGTCTTCACGGGCAGCCCCATGTAGAGAGCATTGCAGTAGTCGATCCGGGAGGTCACGAGCGAGGGGAAAAGTCAGAATTTGAATTTATTGAGGACTATGGACAGTTCAATCTAGGACAGGTTTATGCTATGTAATGGAGGAACCTATATTTATATCTGTGCTTAAAAAGTTGATGTATGAAATTAAAAAGCTGCAATGGAGTAGGATGGATAAGATGAAATGCCGTGGCAAGTAATGCATGGCAAGTAGTTTTGGGAGATGGATAGACAGCTCTACAGAAAGTGGAGCTTCACCATGCCATGTGTGAAAGTCTGGAGCTACAGCTGTAGTAACAGCTACAAAGCTTGCTATAAGGCATCCTTTTAAGATTAAGGGCAGAAAGGGAAGCACCGGAACTAAATTGTGTTGCAGTTTTGTTTGTATTTTCCATCACACACACACACAGACACAGACACACACACACACACACACACACACACAAAATGTTGGTAGCATAAAAAAAATCGCTTATGTGAAAGCACTCTTAAGATTAATTGCTATCCCTATAAATCTACAGAATGGAGTGATAAAAACTCATCCACATAATACACGAACAATGAATGAATGGTTTCGAACTTTAAATTTCTTGAACATGACACAGTTTTTTGGAATGCAAAACCTCTGAGTATTTGTAAATGTTTTTAAGTCTAAAGAGTCTTGCACTCTGAACAGAGTCGTTTCAAACTTGAAGTATGCTCAAAATGCTCAAAACCACCCATTTACTGCAGATGTGTTATTTTGGAAAGGACATGGAACATTTCAAACGTAAAGCGCTTCAACTCCTTATTCCAAGTATTATGAAAGAAGAAACTTGCTGACAACTATTTGACCTGTAGATGGCAATCTTTTTTTTCTGTCACACTTTCCTTAAAAATAATCTAGGTATTTGAAAATAGCATACCTGGAGAAAATGCTGATTAATGTATTGATTTATTCTTTCGCAATTCTACATTCTTCTGACAGAAGAATTACAATTTTACAGTTAAGGTAAAGGTTCCTTTTGCACACATATGTTCTAGTCGTTCCTGACTCTAGGGGGCAGTGCTCATCTCCGTTTCAAAGCTGAAGAGCCAGCGCTGTCTAAAGACATCTCCGTGGTCATGTGGCCAGCATGACTAAATGCCAAAGGCGCACGGAACACTGTTACCTTCCCACCTATTTTTCTACTTGCATTTTTTACGTGCTTTCTCACTGCTAGGTTGGCAGAAGCTGGGACAAGTAACGGGAGCTCACCCCGTTACGCGGCACTAGGGATTCGAACCGCTGAACTGCCAACCTTTCGATCAACAAGCTCAGTGTCTTAGCCACTGAACCACCACATCCCTTTTACAGTTATGACATGCAATCAACTAGTTCTTTTTGTTGTGACAGTAAATGATCATGTGAACTTTACCTGCTTATATGTCAAAGTTATTCTTCCATCATTGTAATTTTGAATTATGCTGAATTATTTGGATTTAGTGATAGTGAGCAATCATATATAAAAAGGAGTACTGAAATGCTTTTAAGATCCTAAAAGTGATGAGTTTAGCAGCTGCACACAAATGTTACCTGCCATTTGTGTAAATTCATAATTCAATTTTTGGAGAATCAGTGTTGCTCTTCTTTATTAGGACTATACAAGCATTTGGAAGAAGTGTTCGACAGTACAATGAACCTGCCTTTAAAGCCTTAAAGCAGTTGAATTGCCTTTGAAGTAGCATGCAAGCTTTCCAGAGAATGAGGTTGCTTTAAAACTTCAAGAGGGTGTTGCACTCTGTTTATCTAGGGCACTGCAGATAGCAGTATATATAAATTCAATATATAGTTCAAAATTTGTGTATATAATATATTTTATGGTACTTTTAACAAGCTATGTAGTCTTTCTGGCATCCTGCAAAAACTTATTAAGTTTAGCTCCCACTCTACACGTGGAAAAGAAGCTAGATCACGGGTGAAATGCTACTGGTTTGGGCCAGTTCGCCTGAACTGGTTGTAAAAAATGCTACTGGTTTGCTGAACCGGTAGTAAAAAATGTAAAAAAAAAAGTTCTGACAATCAGCTGAGTGACCTGCGATTGTCGGAACTTTAAAAAAAAACTTTTTTAGCTTTATTTTACTACTGGTTCTCCGATGGTAGCGGCACAGCTGTGATTGTCGGAGCCTTTTTTTAACCTTTTAAAAGCATTTTTTTACTACCGGTTCTGGCGAATAGGTAGTTAACAAATGCTTTAAAAAAGTTTTTAAAAAAGGTTTCGACAATCGCGCAGCACAGCTGTGATCGTCGAAGCCTTTTTTTTTTACTTTGGCCAACTTTTTTTTATTTTTTACTTTTAAAAGCATTTTTTCTACAACCTTAAGTGGTTGCAGAAAAAAATGCTTTGAAAAGCCTCTGACGATCCCAGCTGAGGCTTTTTTTTTTTACTTTTAAAAGCATTTTTTCAGCTGAAGAGGTTGTAGAAAAAATGCTTTTAAAAGTTAAAAAAACAGCCTCTGATGATCACGTGGCCCAGCTAGGCATGAGGGGGGGAGCGCAGGGATTTTTGCTACTGGTTCTCTGAACCACCACCCGCCATTGCTACCAGATCGGGCAATCCAGTCCGAACCGGGAGCATTTCACCCCTGGTTCAGACTGAGTATGCTATATCTCTAGTCAACAATGTTTGGAAAACTATTTCTTAAATCTGAGCTTTTATTAGAGAGCAAATGGCCATTTAACATGGATTGATGTCAGTTGTAGAAGTCAATTTATGCAGATTTAGTAAGAAAATCAAGACAAGACTGAAGTCCAAATCCAAGCCTGAAGCATTGCTTATTTGTAAGGTGAGTTTTGTGAAACATTTTATTTCCTTATATGAATTTATATGCTAGAATAACAGCCTGAGTAAGGAAACCAGAATTGCAATATTTCTTCACCAGGTCAGCTTCACCAGGTCAGCTTGTAGTGTCTAAATGATGCAAACATGATAATCTGTCATTCCTAAGAGTTGGACTGGGCCAGGAAACTAACCCTCCAGGAAAACTAGAACTATTTTATTGAGGTAGGCTCTAGAATCTTGAAAATTTCTTCCCCTTAGGCAGGGAGGAGTCAGCCTAGTTTCTCTCTTCCCACAATTTATGGAATACTTTCCCCTTTTTGTTCACATAACCAATAATGAATATTTGCTTCAGGGCCATATCCCTGGCTCAGACAGACAGACCATCTTGTTAGAGGGTAGTTTTGTGTTGTTTGTTTTATTTTATTTATTTAATAAATTCGTTTTATTTTATTGTTCGCTTTATTGGTCGGTGACTGTAATAAAGTTCCTATCTGTGTCCCTGGCTCTCTACACAATGCCAAAGTAAGTAAATTTGTGAAGGAGATTAGTCCTTCCTTCCTTCCTTCCTTCCTTCCTTCCTTCCTTCCTTCCTTCCTTCCTTCCTTCCTTCTTCCCTCCCTCCCTCCCTCCCTCCCTCCCTCCCTCCCTCTTTAAGGATCAGACTGGAGGATGATCTAAAACAGGGGTCTCCAACCTTGGCAACTTTAAGACTTGTGGACTTCAACTCCCAGAGTTCCTCAGC
>WNWU01013802.1:2050423-2100500 GCA_012654045.1 Ptyas mucosa
TTGGCAACTTTAAGACTTGTGGACTTCAACTCCCAGAGTTCCTCAGCCAGCTTTGCTGAGGAACTCTGGGAGTTGAAGTCCACAAGTCTTAAAGTTGCCAAGGTTGGAGACCCCTGATCTAAAAAACATCCCCAATGTAATTATTTTATGTTCATAAAAGAGAGGCCTGAGTGGCAGTTGGGTAAAGCACTGGGCTAGAATGTGAGAGACAGAGCTGTAGTCCTGTTCTGGACACACAATCTAACTTTGAGCAGTCATACTCAACTCTAGAAAGAAGGCAATTATAAATCACTTGGGAAAAATTACCATATTATTTGCTCCATAAGACACTCTTGACCATAAGACGCACCTAACTTTTGGGGTGGAAAACAAGATAGGCGATAGGCGGCGGCATTCTCCACCGCCTGGAACAGCTAATCAGCGGTATTCCGGGAAGCGGATCAAATTGGTGATACGTGGTGGCGGCGAATGGGTGGTGGTGATAGGCGGCGATAGGTGATAGGCAATATTCACTCCATAAGACCACAGACATTTCCACCCACTTTTGGGGGGGGGGGGAAGTGCGTCTTATAGTGCAAAAAATATGGTACTTAGAATGTCAAGTCTGCTAGATTGATCTACCTTTTTGCAGTGATTACTCAGCAGACAAGCTTTTTCCTCATGGAACATGCTAGGTGGCAGCAGCCAGCCAACTTTGATTTCAAACTGCTAAGCAAGTCTGGATTTGGTTAGTGCTTGGATGGGAAATCCCAGAGCTGTATGCTAAACTGGAAGGTGGGATGGGGGGTGGGGGCATCCTGGCAGAAGATAATGGGAAGCCTGTTCTATATTGTTGCAGAACTGTCCCATGAAACCAACAGATGTCAAGTTTGAAATAATGGATATTTTGTTTTAGCCTTCCCTTATATTGAAGGGTTCTATTGATAGCTGTAGCTTTTCACCTGCTTTTAATGTAAATCTTTTGCAAAGAAAAAAAAACTAGTTCTCGAAGGAAACAAAGCTATAGGCAAGTTAAGCTTTCAGAGCAGACTCAGAATCAGAGTTTAGCTATCTCATAAAAACGTAGTAGTACAATGGTTTAATGTTCAGTCTTTATGTAAAGCTTATCATACAAATACTGTTAACAACCAGTGACTTTATGCCATGGACACTGAATCCCTGAAAAATCAATTCTCTTGACCATGTGAGGGTGTCTTGTGTGTGAGAAAGGAAAAAAGAACAAAGGTTTCATAGCAAGCTTGGCCAGAGATTCGGAAAAGTAGCTTTTCAAAAATTAGATCTATTTGGCCCTTGAATGACATAGTTCCAACTCCTCAGCTAGAAGATTGTCCTCTATAAATTAGACTGCTGTTGTAATGGGGTGAGGCTCATTGCAGCATCTCCTCGACACTCAGGCACATCATCTACTACCAGGAAAATGCAGCAGCTGGTTCAAAGCCCTGACATGTTAAAGGAGGAGCAGGCCCACATGCTTACTGTCCTGGCAGTCATCCCACATCCAGCTCTCAGTCACCTTGAGAACTGAAAACGCCCTAACATTGGGGGACTGCTGAAGAAATACAGATCTTTTCAGGAGCTCCCTTTCTTGACTGAGAGGCAAAAGGTCTGTATAGATGCATAGAAATGTATATTGGCATCTTTCATGTGTTTATGTGCATGTATATTTATTAGTAGCAGCTCCTAAGATGAAACCACCAACCACGGATATGTCCCTACATGTATCAGCACCCTGGGGATATAGTTATTGGCTAATACTCATAGAAAAGAGCCAGTGAATAAGCACTTCTATGGAGAAGTCTCTAGCCATCTTTCTTATAGTCTTTATTCTTCCATCATTATTTGTAACAAGTGCTAAATTACTCCGTAATTTAGATGAAGGAGACGGAATAATCCTTATAGGCCCCTCTGGCCAAAACAAAATCTTTAAGAGTCTACTTAAAAGCAATACAGACATCATTAATTACAGAATCCTCGATAATATTAATGTAAAACCACATCTCCAAATACGTAAAAACAATTGTGACTCTAGAATTTCCGATCTTATCGCTTATCAGTTTCTCCACGGCAAAGTATTCCTTTCATTCTGCTAATTAGAGGACTTCCTTGAAGGTGAGGAAGCTCTAGTAATTCTCTTGAAAGTATAAAAATATAATTGAGCAGTGGAATTAGTATATGGATTGAAAAATAATGACAGCTGAAAATTAATGTCTGTGTGTTTAAGAGAGAGGGGGAGACCTAGGTATCATTTACTTGAGGCTTGCAGATCAATAAGAAACACATTCTCTCTCTTACACTCTCCCAGGAAAAAAGTGATCAATTTTTAATCAAAGCAGACTAGATTTCACTAAGGATTTAACTTCCCACAGCAAGAAATGTCACCTTGATACAGGGAAAACCGAATGGAGTCTTGGTTTTCTAGGTCCTCATTGGATCTGTTTGTTACCTTCTATTTCTCTAGCCATTGGTAGAAAACCAGGTGGTACCCAGAGAAACAAGCCAGCTACCTCTTTTGACAAGGCAGTTGATGCCAATGGCTTTGTTAAGAGGAGAAGCATCAAGTTCAGTTTATTGGAATAAACAGAGGAGCTAATTCTTCCACCATGTTCCTCCACCATCGAGCTAAAACAGTATTTTGCAACCTTGGCAACTTGAAGATTTGAGTGGACATCAACACTCAGAATTCCCCTGTCAGCATGCTCCCCAAACAGAATTGTGGGAATTGAAGTCCAAATATTTTCAAGTTGTCAAGGTTGAAAAACACCGATTTAGGACCGTAAGGAGCAAAGTTTAGTAAATAATAAAGAAAGCATATCGGCACTCATTTTGATGTTATTACATCTTTACTCACAACTGGGGAAAATGTGTGTGGAAATTGTTTTCGTATCTTCAAATGACTTGTCTGGAGAAAGAGGGAGAGCTATTTGCTGTAGTGCCTAAGGCAATGAAGTCTTGGACTGTCCTACCTAGTTTTGTCCACACTGAGTTCTCTGTATTCCAGTCTTGATGGTATGTAAGAGATCTTAAGGACTCACCTTGGGGCTTTCTGCATGAAAAGCAAGTGTGGCACCATTAAATTGCAGCCAACTCATGACTGAAAATTGTAGGCTAGGAAGCCTTCTTGCTACTGTTTAATTATTTCTTTGCCAAAATTAAATACTTATAGTTTGAAATACCATTCCATTGGGTTATAAAGAAAAAGAGAGGGAAACTTACTGATGGCTGTGCTAAAGGAACGGCATCTTTGGATCCTTCTTACCTTGGAGGCATCTTCATTTTATTTGATTTATGTAGGAACTTCATAACCAAGTGATAGAGCTTTGGTGTTTTTCTTTCTCCTTTCCAATCCTTTTTCCTTTTGTTTTGTAACCTGATATCACAAGGTTCTAAGGCATGGTTGTATTATTCACTCATCTAGGTCATATTGCAAAACTTTTTTAGTCAAAAGCAGGACAAAAATTTTCAAATAAATAATGAGTGAATGAAACCTGGGCTGCTTTAGAAGAAGAAGCTTTATTACTGAAATAGATTGGCAAACTGGGACATTTCTATGTCAGCAATCAGAAAGAGGACAGAACAAAATGATGATGAAAATGTCCAAATTGCAAAATAGAAAAAGCATTTTCAGATTTCTGGTACATTTCATTTCTTCAGGTTAAATTACTTGGAAACGCCGAAGCACTTTTTTAGCGCTGCTAAAGTCTTGAATGGAATGTCCATCACTTGTGTAGCTGCTGAATATTGGTCTGTAAAACAGTGTATGCAAAAGTTACTCATATTGTAAGGTGAGATGCAATTCCTGGAAATCAAGTCCGTGGTCCCACCCTCAAGGATTTGCCTGCGCGTGCATTCCCAAATTTAAGATCCTGAATCAAAAACTTGAATAAAACAAGCCAATAACAAACTTGGAAGAAAAGTTCCAGACAAAGATTTGCAAACCTTGATTAAGCCTAGAATAAATTGGTGGAACACTTATGAAAACCTCTCCTGAATTCCAAATCCAGTCCTACTTTCTCTTTGTTGAACTATTGTGGTTCTAAAGTATCTTTAAACAAATACTGTGGTTTATATTCTGACTAAAAAGGATAGGTAATAAAGCCTAAAGCTTCAGTTAAATGTTACTGAAATGTACTAATTGAAAAAAGCCAGTTAGGATAATTTCATTTAATATTGGCATTGTCAATATTATGGGGTCTATAAATAAAGTAAAGCCATAAACTTTCCCTTGTAAAAAATTGGACAAACTCGGTAGCCTCAGTCCGGTGAGAACTAAAGAATGTGAATGAATTAATATGGCAATAACAGAAACCCAACAGTACACAGCAGCACTAGTCAAGGTTTGGAAAGGCAAGAAAAGGGATTTTGCAGTGAAGAAACTATGCAGTCGATATTAAGAGGCTAATATTTTTACTACTACCAGTTCTTCAGGAACTAGCCCAGTCAGCCGTCAGCTTAACTTACAAGTTTCAGTTTTTTAAAAAAAAATAGTTTGAAATAAGGCATTTGTAGCTGGAAAAAGATCCTTCTGAGTGGAAATTGCCTCTTTATAAGATATTTTACTAGGCAGACTCACTAAATGCTTATTTTGTTATTTTTACATCCAGGAAAAAGCAGTTCATTGTCCTAAGTGACAAATGGTTTAAATGCTGAAGTTTTATCCTGCTGTTTGCATATTTTTGTTACATTATTATTGTGTTCCCCCCAAAATAAAACCCTGTCGTATATTTTTTTTGAACCCCGAAATAAGCACTTGGCCTTGTTTTCAAGGTCTTATTATTTTGGGACGTGTGGAATAAGACAGGGCTTCTCTTGCCATCTTACCTGATTTCCAGCTCTGTCTCCCTAACCAGAGGAAATGGCGGGGAGCAGCTGTGCATGCATTTAAATATTTTTGGGGAGGGCTTATTTTCAGGGGGGACGACTTATTTTAGCACATGCGCTCAAAAGCCCAATTTTAGCACATGCGCTCAAAAGCCCAATTATCCAGGGAGGTCTTATTTTCGTGGAAACAGGATACTGCTGAGTTTAGTGTCTATTTTAGATAAATCTGTCCTGAAAAGATGCTCACACTGAAAATTGGGATATAATATTACAAACTCCCTTTACCCGTATTTCTTTCTGCCTCTGCTTATTGTATATCAATACCACCATAATCAAGATCAATTCAGAGTTTGATGGGATTTTATTCAATTAAGGCAATATAGATTTGTAGATCATTTGCCTGAAAAAAGCCACAGTTAATTTGCTTCTGAGTAAACATATGCCTTAAATAGTAAATGAAGAATCCTGAGATCTATAGCTTACCATGTTCTACATGGAAGGGCATATTCACATTAGTTTCCCAACACTTAGGAGTACTAAATTATTAAAAGCTTATAACACAAGCTGGATAGATGAGAGTGCAATAATATGAGCAAAAACTTTATTTTTCTTGTAAATGATTTTATTGATTATGTGCCACCAAGTCTCTGTCAACTCTAAGCAAACACATAGATTTTCTTAATGACAATCTGTCACTAACCTAGTCTTTCAGGATTTCAGGTTTTCCAGTGGCACACCCATTACCACTAAATATATCATTGTTGCTGGTCATCATTTTCTCTTCCTTTCCTTATTTCTCTTGCTTTCCCTTCTTACCTAGCATTGGAGCTTACCTAGCTCCAAGGAGCTAGGTCTTTGGTTAATGTGTTTAAAGTAGAACAATTTGAGTCTAGTTATTTGTGATTTGAGTGAGAACTTGGAGTTGATTTGTTCAATGTCTCAATTGTTTGGGGTGGGTAGGTTGGTTGTCCACAGCATTCTCAACAGTTGTGTCCAACACAAAGTTCAAAATGTCAAAACTCTTCCGAATATCCTGCTTTTTTATAGTCCAACTTCTGTAAAGAGTGTTACAGAGAATAGCATGGTTTATACTCTTCAAATCTATGTAGATATAGCTATATCACAGCATTTGTACCAGTGGTGGGTTTCAAATTTTTTTACTACAGGTTCTGTGGGTGTGGTTTGGTGGGCGTGGCAGGGGAAGGATACTGGAAAATTTCCATTCCCTCCCCACTCCAGGGGAAGGTTACTGCAAAATCCCCATTTCCTCCGAACAGCTTGGACTCGGGAAGCAGAGAATAGATGGTAGCAGGGCCAGTCAGAGGTGGTATTTATCGGCTCTCTGAACTATTCAAAATTTCCACTACCGGTTCTCCCGAACTGGTCAGAACCTGCTGATTTGTACATATTTTCCAGTTGTGAATGATACTAATATTCATATGGATCTATGTGATACGTAAGACAGTTATGGCTTATAGTCAGGTATGTTAACAAACTTTTGAAAAATTTATGTGGGATTCACATTTATATTCCAGTTTGGAATTTTACCTGGAAGGTTCATGGGAAGGAATATAGATAGGTAGGCATAGAATTACACTTCTTAAGATGAAGAACCCAAAATCTTTGTTTACATGGATAATGGTGGTGTTACTGTGCATTATGTTCTACTAGACTGACAGCAGTCATAAAATAAAAGTGCCTAAAAATAAGCCACAATAGATCTTTGGTATGGTAGTACTTTCTGAATTCCATCAGTAGTACGTCCAAAATCTGTATTGCACTATATCTAAATTGTCATATGTGAAAAATTCATTTATAATATTTGCTAATATAATGCTATCTGCACCGACCCAACTCCCTAGTTTGATACCCCTACCACAGGGGTATCAAACTGGATTTCTTTGAGGTCCAGATCAGCATTGTAGTTCTCCTCTGCAGGCCAGCTTGGGAGGGGGGAAACGGGACAGACACCTCCTAAAACACACTGCTGGCCAAAATGGGGCACCCCCCGAGTCCTGTTTTGGCTGCCAGAGGCACCATGGGCTGATCCTTTGCTATTTCCAGGCTGGTCCCATGGGGCAGATTTAAGTATCTGTGGGTCAGATCCAGCCCATGGGCCTTGAGTTTGACACCCCTGCCCTATCACATTAAGGCAAGTGATTGGTAGATGTTACTCTAGTGAGGTTTTGGATCTTGGCAGTATCTGTTGGGAGGGGAAGGAAAAGGGGCTGGCAGAACCCACCAGTCCTATCCCTAACAGCTCTCTACATAACAAAGGACAACATTGTCACCACAGCAGCAGTGGTGGGTTGCCCCCGGTTCAGACCGGTTCGCAAGAACCGATAGTAAAAACGGCGGGAGGCTCTGCCCACTGCCCCAGATGTCGTCATAGGCAATCTTCAGAAGCTTGGTGTGTGCGCGAGCGAAGCATGCATGCAATCCCATTGCAAACCGGTAGTAAAGGTAAGTAGAACCCACCCCTGCACACGAGCATGTCTGTGGCAGGATAAGGATTATCAGCAGGACAGTAAATTTTATGTTGGTACAATTCTCAGCTGGTTCAGTCTCATGGAGAGTATTTTAATTCAACTATGAGGAAGAGGCTTCATACTGTTGTCATGATGTTTACTTACCAACTGAATCATCCTATCAATTGGACTCAACTGAAGGTAACAAATTCCCTTTCCCACGCACAGAGTGTTGAGTCACTGTTTCACAAACTTCTTATAAGCCGAATAAGGGGAAACAAAATCCACCAAAGAAGTTAATGCGTGCACTTTCGCAATGATAAAATGACTGTTGTAAATATGTCCCTTTGAGAGAGAAACCACAAAGCATGGTGTCGTGAAAACCCTAAGACAATAACTCATGAGCAGTCAAATCATTGGTTGAATTTCTCTGGATTTTTTTTAAATGTTTCCAAGCAAAACTGAGAGTGCAATGTCCAAGAGCATAATTACAAGAAAAATTCCGGTTTATCCTCCTCAGCCAGTTTTAATTAGGTGGATAGATTAAAATATCCAACAGAGACAATCATTCATAAAGGCATATCTGAGATAATTACAAAAAGCTGACCACAGCAAGCAATGAGACCTAGTCAACATTGTGGGGGGATGGGACATGGGGGACAGAGGGACTAATGTTTAGGTTGATTCTGAATGTATAGAGAACGGATCCACAACCTCCGGACCACAAACCCTGTTTAGCAACTGAGCTGCACAGCTGAAGGTAAGTGGCAGACGAGCAAGTGAAAATGAAACTATTATTACCCCAGTCCATGGAAAAATGCTCTTCCACGTAACCAGTCCCTAGTGCCAAAAAGGTTGGGCACTGCTGGTATAGAGTCCTTGTTACTTCAGCCTTCTGTTGCAAAGAGGTGTTGTGGCCTGCCAGCAGCCTGGATGGATTGTGGCTGATCCCAACAATGAGGAGGCTGGTGTGGTGTCGCGCCAGCAGTCTGCGCAGCCAGCGCTTGCGTCGGACAATGATGAGACTGAAGAGGAAGTGCTGCCTGAGGCAGAGTCAGCTAGGGCCTTCAGAACCTCCAGAGGCTCCTTCAAGTGGAGAGAGCGAAGTGGAGAAGCCTCTTCTCAATGCTCGAGCACGCAGGGCTGCCAAAAGGCAGGAGTGGCTACTCAGTAGGAGGAGGTCTCCTCAAGAGTAAGGCTTGAGGATAATTGGCCACTCCCTTAGCCTATTTAAGTCACACACCGTTAGTAAGTTTCTTGCTGGAAACAACTTGTAATTATCATCAGAGCATTTTTGGAAAAGTCTTATCGTATCTTGTTTTCTGGGCTGGCTGCCAACCTTTGCTGGACTTTGGTTTATTCTTGCTACTTAATAAATTTAATAAGGACCATTGGTGTGTGTCTATATCCTTGGGAATCCGGAGCTGGGGCAGAACAATAGGTTCTTCTCTCCTTCCTCTAATGAAGAAGTACTATGAGAGTGAAATGAAATTGGGTTTGTAATTACATATGCCCTAGAAAGGCCAAGCTTAGCTCCCTGGTTAATCGCCAGTAGTTTATTTTGTTCTTTGTTGTCGCATCCACATTTTTAGGCTCACACGTAATGCAAAGTGTGGAATAAATCTTGAACATCCTACCTAGAGGGATGAGGTTCAGTCTATAAAACTTGTTTACCTGTTTGTCATTGCAACCAAGAAAGACCAGTATGGGCATTATAATTAAAGAGATAGTTGTAGTATTGCTAAAGTGAAAAGGAGTGAGAGTCTATACCTGTGATGGCGAACCTATGGCACGGGTGCCACAGGTGGCATGTGGAGCCATATCGGTGAGCACACGAGCTCAGCTCCGGCACCCATGCGTTCACCGGCCAGCTGATTTTCGGGCCCACCAGAACTCAGGAAACACACTGTTTCCGGCCTCCGGAGGGCCTCTGGGGGGTGGGGAAAGCCGTTTTCACCCTCCTTAGGCTCCTAGAAAGGCTCTGGAGCCTGGATCGAGTGAAAAACAGGCCTAGAATTATGGATGTGGGCATGTGTGCGTGTGACCCCACCGCACTCCCCCGCTTTTGGCACGTGATGGCAAAAAGGTTAGCCATCACTGGTCTATAGTTTCAGCTTCTGTCATTATAAGACCGAGTTGTTTTAAGTGCTGTTCAAAGGTGAGCAAAATGAAAAAAAAAACCCTGCACATGAAAATACTGAAATGTGACAGTTCTCTAGAGGGCTATTTACTCTCTAGTATAAATTAAAGGGTCGTTTATGTTGCACCTGCTTGTGTCTGATTGTCCATAGCTTCTGGGAACATCCCGGGCAGCTGGAAATATAAAAGCAGTAGAAATATTCTGACTCTACCTCCCTATTCCCCTCACAGCAGTTCCTGCTGTCCTTAGGCACACCACCAATTTGTAGAAACTTTCATAATGACCTTTCGGAGAAAGTCAGGAGAGGCAGTTAAACCAGTTGTTCTTTTACTTTGGTGTTTTCCAAACTGTGTTATGAAGGACCCAGGAGTTTCTCTGTCAAAGCATAAATGTGACAGATACCTTTATCAAAAGAATAGTCTACATCAGGGGTGTCAAACTCGTGGCCCGTGGGCCGGATGCGTCACACACTGGCCACGGCCAACCTTGGTTTAGTAAAGGGGGGGGAAGTTGTGATACGTCATGTGATGACGTCAGTTTGACACCCCTGGTCTACAAGTTTTTGTATGTCTTTCCCATGATGTAGGGATGACTTTCTAATTCATATATGGAGGTCTAAGATGGCCTGTATCATCTCTCTGCATCGGGACTTCAAATATTCTGACACAAAAGAATTTTCATAGCTGATAAAGTGGGGCAAAAGAGACCCTAGAAAAAGAAAATTTGGAAGTTTTATACACATATATTATTACAGAAAAAACTGAGGAAAGAAGCAGAAATTAAATGAGAATCTAATTTCAATATTCCTTGTTGCTATATTTTCTCTCAAAGATTTCATAGTACATTCTTTCTTATTAACTAGCAGTTTCCCTTTATGAATTTTGGGAAACTATAGATCTAATTTAGGATCTGACTGAAACTACTGGAAATAACATCTATAAAAGTAGTCTTCAACTTACGACCACAGTTGAGCCCAAAATTTATGTTGTCAAGTGAGTTTTGCCCTATTTTACGACATTTCTTGCCACAGTTGTTAAGTGAATCACTGCAGTTGATAGGTTAGTAACCTGCTTGTTAAGTGAATCTGGCTCTCCCATTGACTTTGCTTGTCAGAAGGTCACAAAAGAGGATCACATGACCACGGGACACTGCAACGGTCATAAGTATGAACCAGCTGTCAAGTATATGAATTTTGGTCACATGATCATGGGGATACTGCAAAGGTTGTAATTGTGAAAAATGGTCATAAATCACTTTTTCCAGTGCTGTTGTAACTTTGAATGGTCACTAAATGAACTGTTGTAAGTTGAGGACTACCTGTATGGAATCTGATTTGGCAGAACATATATCCACATCAGTAGTGGGTTGCCCCCGGTTCGGGCCGATTCTATAGAACCGGTAATAAAACCGGCGGGAAGCTCCGACCACCGACCCTGATGTCATCAGGTAGCTTCTGTGCATGCGCAGAAGAGCGTGTGTGGCCCCATTGCGAATCAGGTAGTAAAGGTAAGTAGAACCACCCCTGATCCACATGAACTAGTGAGACATCAGTGCAGGCCTGGGCATGTGTGGCTATTATGAGAAACATTATACTAGGCTATAAAGTTGGATTAGCCTTCAGTGTTAAGATTCATCTGCTATACATTACAATATGGATAGGTAAAATAAAATGATTCACCCTGACGTTTACAGAGTCAAACTATTGGCTTTTAGATCATTGGACCTTCATCAAATCTCTTCATTTTATTTTGAAATGAAAACGCCAGATACTCTATAACTGAGCCAAGATTGATTCTAAGCCTCTTGATTCCTTTGATCCAGAAAAAGAATGATTTGCCTCTGAAACCTTTCCTGGCACCATTTTCTTCAGTCAGTCAGTATTTTCCCCACTGTTATTCCTCAGGTCTTCGCCCAAACTCCCTCAGAATCTCTTCTTCTGCTCCTTATCTTGCTTGGAGTGCATAAAAGTCATACAGGCCACCTGAAATCCAGCTGGAGTTTCTGACCCTGGCCAGGTGCGAGGACTGATTTTGGTAATTATGGAAAGACAAGGTAGCAGAACAAGAAATGGATGTGCTGTTTCTAGGCAACAGCCCTAGGAGAGGGACATGGTATGGAAGTAGAGCACATGCTTTGCATGCAAAATAATCAGTCCCTGAAATCTTCAGTTAAATGGAGCAGATAACAGACAGAAAAGATCTTTACCTATTTGCTGTAAGGGTATGTGGATCAGGCATTTTGAATTAATATATTATATACCTTCATCATGGATATGTCCATATCAGTGGTGGGTTGCCCCCAGTTCAGACCGGTTCGCAAGAACCATAGTAAAACCGGCGGGAGGCCCCACCCACCGCCCTGGATGTCATCATCAGCGATCTGTACATGCGCAGAAGCTTCGCTCACGCACGATCCCGTTGCGAACAGGTAGTAAAGGTAAGTAGAACCCACCCTGGTCCATATGGTCACCAAAAGTCAGACTTGACTGTTACAGGCTGAAATCACCCAATTCAGTATTCGGGGGGGGGGGGGGGTGTTGCTATTCTATTCCTTGCATACCTCAAAGCAGTGGTGGGTTGCTCCCGGTTCACACCGGTTCGCAAGAACCGGTAGTAAAAAAATTTAGTAGTTTGCAGAACCGGTAATAACATTGGCTGGCCACGCCTCCAAACCGGTCCCTGGCCCGGTCGCTACTCACTTACCCCGCCCACCTCATCAAAGGCTTTTTTTTCGCCTGAAAAAATGCTTTTAAAAGTTTAAAAAAATCCTCTGATGATCGCGCGGCTCAGCTGGGATCTTCAGAGGCTTCTGAAAACATTTTTTCTGCAACCTCTTCAGCCAAAGAGGTTGTAGGGAAAAAAAACCCCTTTAAAAGCTTCTGGCAATCCCAGCAGATTTGCCTGATCGTCAGAAGCTTCTAAAAGCATTTTTTTCTGCAACCTCTTAAGGTTGTAGAAATAATGCTTTTAAAAGTTAAAAAAAAAAAAGTTGGCCACGCCCACCCATTCACACAAAATAAGCCACATCCACAGAACTGGTAGTAAAAAAATTTAGAACCTACCCTTGCCTCAAAGGCTAAGTAATGAATTTATGAAAACCTCTTTCCCACCCCTAATACATTATCATGGATATTATTAACCATGGAACAGCAAACTCCAGCAAATCCTCATCACCAAGTGGAAAAGAAGAATGCTACCCTTCAACAAATCTGTTTTTTAAGCTTAGCTATTTTGGTGCAGAAGGAAGGGTCAGAATCCCTTACAGTGGACTTAAAATGCTTCCCACGATTCTTTGAATTGGCAGAAAATTGTGCCGATAAGAACTGTGCAGTTCACATTGCCATACCTCTATTCTGCCACTGTAACAAGTCAAGTGAATCATGCTGACCTTATTGCTGTGGTTCCAGTTAAGGCCAATTTGATGATCAAGCTTTATTTCCCTCCCATCATGCTTCACCTATGGCAGAAACACAATTACTATTCAGTCTTCCCAACATGGGATGGGACAATTTTAGAAGGCTACTGTGAGTTTAACCCTTTGTTGAGTTGCCTATTGTTTAAAGTCACTCGCAGCTGGCAAATCCAAGTAGTGGGAAAATTCAGAACAGCATTGTTAATACTCATTGCGGTAAAACTGTAAAAGTTCCCAGCAGCTTTATAGAAAATTAAGGGAGAGTCCCTTTTAAATGTCATCTTCCCTTGACCTTCATTTAGGCCGTGCTGTCTGTTCTGACACCAGCTGAGGTTTCCTACCTGCTTCTTGCAGTCTCTTACACCAGAGGAATAGATAGTAGGCACTAGGTATATTTGGGACAAGGAGAGAGGAAGGAGTACAACTTCCCTCTATAACTTGTTAGTTGGACTTTTTCAGAACACAGATCAGAGGTGGTATTCAGCAGGTTCTGACCAGCTCCCACTCTGCTAGCGTTCAGTAAAATTAAAATTGCATTTATTTTAATAAATACTGGCTTTAATTTTACTTCTAATTTTATTAACGCTGTTTCTATTTTATTTATTTTTTTGCAATTTTTACTATTAACTGCTGTAAGCCTCCCTGAATGTCACACAGACAGAAAAGAGAGAGACAATTTAAATAAATAAAGTATATAATAGGGAATTGCTGCCCGTCATTTACCAGTCCCTGTTTTATTAAGAACCATTTTACTTGCACTGATAGACGGCTACCCCCACTCAGTTTTCTCTCCGGAATGATGCTGATGAAAAAGCTTATTTCTCTGCCTCAATGGCACTTGATCAATGTCAGCCAAGTGAATTCTTTTACTGATGGGGATCTGTAAGGTGGAATCATTTCAGTCCACTGTAACAGATTATGATTATTGGTCTCATTGCCTATAGAAAAAAGTCACCTTCATTTGCTCTGATGCCAATGTTTTGTTTTGTTTTGATTTGAATAGAATCAAAGGTGGCAATTTACTGCCTGATCCTGTTCTTATGGGTACCTTTCAGCTTGGGCAGAATGTGCATGTTTCTAAGGTACACTTGCTCCTGGGACATTTGCCCATCTTGGCTTTTGAAACTGGCTACAGCGGAGATTACATTACAAGTGTCAACTGTGCTAAATGTCTCATTGCAGGGAAGATATTGTGCTTTGTGTTGTTTGGAATAGCAGCTTTTGATATCATCAAATATGATGTTCTTTCATATTAGCCTCCCACCGGCCAATATGCTCCCACAGAGAGGGACTCCTCAGGGTGCCGTCGGCCAAACAATGTTGACTGGCGACACCCAGGGGGAGAGCCTTCTCTGTGGGGGCACCTGCCCTCTGGAATGACCTGCCCCTGGAGGTTCGTATGATCCCCAACCTGCATACCTTCCGCCGTGCCCTGAAGACTCTTTTGTTCCAACAGGCCGGGCTGGCTTAGTATATGAATTTTAAATTGGGCATTTGTTAGTTTTTAATCTTGTGGGCCAAATTTTATATATTCATTTTAGATTGTTTTTTAAATTTTTTGAGTTTATGTGTGTTTTAATATGGCTGGACACCACCCTGAGTCCTTTGGGAGAAGGGCGGTATAGAAAATAAATAAATAAATAAATAAATAAATAAATAAATAAATATTCATCTCACTGAATAGTGGTGTCTTCAATCATACTTGGAAGACAATATTAGGAGAGGACTAAACAACTTAGGAGCTGTAGATTAAATGGCTTTCTGAGTGACTATTCCAGGAGATGGATGAATGTGAGAGATTAGAAGTCTGGTTGGAATAAGAAACATGTCACTGTTCAACAATATCTACCTAAGTAAGTTGACACAGATAGTCATAGATTTGGTGGAACATCCCTAGCTAGGATGCTAATACTTAAGGAATATAGCAACCAATCTCTCAAGGGTAGCGCCGGGTTCATAATTATTAGGATTTCCATAGGCTTGTGGCAATTGATACCTGTTTTCACTCATCAAGAAGGGCACCTAGTAGACCTGATCAAGGATGATGTTCTGAGGTTAGGGAGTAGGTGATAGCTCTGTCTTTCTTCTGTAGGGGAATGGAGATTTGGAGGCTTCTGGATTTCGTGGAATTTTGAATATCTGAAAATTAACTTTCAAAGGCAAGCCTTTCTTTTTAATTTGTCGTTGTGGTTAAGGTGGATGCATTGGATTCAGACTGCTAGGTAATATGAAGGGGTTATTGTTAATCTAGCATGCTAAAGATATAAATGTACAGTATGCTGGCATTTATAATAATAAATAAATGAATTGTGATGAAAAGCTGCATCATGGTGACCCACACTGCAGAACAGTGTCAATGAATAATATGACCAAGCACACTATTTTAGTTCTGGACTAATTTTTCCTAACTTAGTGCCCTCTTCATGCTATTGATGCTGTTCTACAACTTCCATTGCCCATGCACAGCTAATACCCATAGGAGAGAGAAATAAAACCCGTAATGATTTTGATAGGTTAAAAAAAGTGGTCTGAAAATAAAGAATGACATTTAACAGATATGGCTATTAGTTTGGTAATGGGTTGTGAAAAAGATGAGGGGATAGTGGTTGATTACAAACTTAATATGAGTCAGCAGTTTAGCATAGTTCAAAGGAAGACGAACGCAATCAACAGAAATAAGATTTCCAAATCACAGGAAGTCACTGTTGCATCTTATTCTGCTTTGGTAATCCCACACTGAGGACTGCATCTATTTTCTGGAACCCTAGTAAGGATTCAAAGAAACTAAAACAACTTCAGAGAAGGGTGTACCAGAAGATTAGAGACTAAACCAGTTCTTGAACAGGATAAAGATTTCTGCAGCTCTAAAATTTCATCCTACTGTCCGAAAGCCCTTTTCTATAGTTCTCTCATACTTCCCATTTACCCTATGGAATTCTGCTATGCAGTACATAAAACAGCATTACATTAGCAAAGTTTAATACGTAACCCTCAATGCTGACATGGTAATCATATACTACAGTAGTAACATTCCTTATGCATAAGGTTTTTGTATCTGCTCTAATTCCCCAAATGAATCAGAAGACTTTCTCTATTGTTATTGGAGTGAAGAGTTTATAATCCCACTTCTTACCCATTATGCAGGCTAATCTGAAATTGAAGTTATATTTTTTTATTGGATAACTTCTCCATTGAATTTTTCCAGGGACATAATGAAGTTTTACTTGATTGCAATTGCTATTAGAAGGTTCTTGATTTGACTCTGATATTAATTAAGGTTTGGACCTATGTACTTATTTCTCTTCTCTATATCCATACCCATCACTTTTATTTGTATTTTTATTGTATTTTACTTTATTTTATACTGTTTTTAAATAGAGACTGTCATAGTATCATTAATCTTCTGCAACCTGTTTTGTCTTCTAATAATTTTAGGGCTTCTGGCTGTACATTAATAATGAAAAGTTAAAGAGAAACCCAACCTTGTTGACCCATGACTGTTGTGCAAGGTTTGTCACTAACCACATTGTGATGTCTTCCTTCCCCTGTCCTTACCACTTTCTATAGAGGGGCAATATAGAGCATCCTGTTCATGTTGCATTACAGTCTGGGTTGGAAGCATTACTGCTTCGGACAGGAAGGCAGTGCAGAGAAGGATGGCAGCGATGATTATTGGCAGTTCACTTCCTTCTGTCCAGGACATATCATACTGAAGTATTGTCTGGGATGCTACACATCCTCTTCATGACTTGTTTTCCTTGTTACCTTCTGGGAACAAGGCAGCTTCGTGGTATCTAAATCAGAACATTCAAATTCAGTCAGTTTTGTTCCCTATAGTATCAACTTTGTGAACTCTCAAGCTTCCTCTTTCTGATATGTATTATGAGAGCAGACAACAGAATTTCATTTTTAATGTGGGCTGATGTATCCACAGTAAAAAATGACAAAGGTTATCTACCATATCTATCTCCCTACCTATCTACCATCTGTCTGTCTGTCTGTCTGTCTGTCTGTCTGTCTATCTACCAACCGACCGATCTTTCTATTCTATTGTATCTATCTGCCTGCCTGCCTGCCTATCTATCTATCAAAAGGTATTGGGAAGAGCTATGTATATATATTTAACCTTGAATAAAATACACTAATTGGGGACAGTGGAAAAAAGTAGCTCTCTTCAAATATCTGAAAGAATACTTCATCAAAGGAAGCAAAACTTCAGTTCTCAATTGTTCAAGATTTCATTGTATAGATAGACTAATGGATTTAAGCCACAGGATGGTATATTCCTAACAATAAGTTTCACAATGGAAGCAGTTACCCAAGGGAGTAGTGGATTCTTTTTTTTTTATACTGAATGTGCTCAAGCAAAAATGAGATAGCCATCTATCTGGAATGCTCTCGTTTGCATTCCTGCACTAAGCAGGAGCCCAGATGCTATTCCCAACTCTATACATTTATTATCCAATCTTTCAGCAATGATTACACTTGCTAAAGAAATCTGAGAGGTGGTCCCCAGATCAGCATGCTCCTCTTCCTTACTCTATGGAACAGGATGAAGTTGCATGAAAAGTACATTTAAATAATTACAGCTATTTTGATACAAGTTTAGGGTGGAGATGTTGCATGTGGGAAGAATATGGTACAGACTTTGTATCCCTGTTCAGTTTTGGCTGTTTAATTACTCTTGCACAAACAATCTATAGAAGAGTTTGTAAGATTAAAAAAATCCTAAACTTTTTGTGCTATTTAGAAAGCTGCAGTTGACTCTTAAAATTGCTACAAGAAAAATACTGAATGTTCAAGTGAGACACAACACTTTTTAAAATTCCATGTCATTTTTTTTTGGTCACTGTTAATTCACTGCTAGTAATTCTGCAAAGTCCCAGATTTCTTGAATTATGAATTTCAGATTTCTTGAAAATATGAATATAACTCAATTGGCTCACACATATCCATGAATTTGAGTGAGAAGATTAGGCAAGCTCTATTGGTTAAAGTTTGATATGAATTATGGAATTGCTGTTGTTTTAATCTTTTATGCCATCTGGAATAACTGCTGAGATAGAGGAAGCCACATAAATCATTTAAATAAATAAACATGAATAATGTGAAGAGAACACAAGAATTCAGATCATTTCTTCAAGGAATTTATAAATGAAGAGTAATTTTTCCCAAACCAGCACCTTCTAAGATGCATTGGACTACAATTGATTTCATTGTCAGCCAACAAAGTTCTGTTGAAAAGGTCAATGGACATTATAATATAGTAGTCCTCGATTTACAACAGTTTGTTTAGTGATTGTTCAAAGTTACAACAGCACTGAAGAAAGTGATTTGTGACCCTTTTTCACAGTCACAATGTTTGCAGCATCTCCCATGGTCATGTGATCAAAATTCAGGTGACTGGCCACTGGTTCATATTTATGACCGTTGCTGTATCCCAATGGTCATGTGATCACCTTTTGCGACCTTCTGACAAGCAAAATCAACGGGGAAGCCAGATATTTTTTTTTTTTAATTTTGATTTATATTCCGCCCTTCTCCGGAGACTCAGGGTGGCTTACAATGCACTAAGCAATAGCCTTCATACTTTTGTATATTTATACAAAGTCAGCTTATTGCCCCCACAAACTGGGTCCTCAATTTACCTACCTTAGAAAGGATGGAAGGCTGAGTCAACCTTGAGCCTTGGTGAGATTCGAACCTGCAATAATTGCAGGCAGCTGATTTTAATAACAGGGCTTTAGACCACTGTACTATCCAAGGCTCTCTATTGATTCACTTAACAATAAGATTCACTTAACAACCATGTTACTAACTTAACAACTGAAGTGATTCACTTAACAATTGTGTCAAGAAAGGTCGTGAAACGGAGCAAAACACATTTAACAAATGTCTCACTTAGCAACAGAAATTTTGGGCTCAATTGTGTTTGTAAGTCGAGGATTACCTATAGAATATATCTGGAAGGTGTCATTTGGGGGAAAGCTGATAATGTAACCCCAATCCTGTTGGTTCCTGCAAGCTCTTAGTTGAACAGCCTTCTCCACTGATAGATATGCCAGATATGTAGGACTTTAGCTGCTATTATCTCTGGCCAATGAAGACCAAGTTTGATTGAGGATTTATTTATTTCATGTATTTATATGCCGCCTTTCTCCCGAAGGACTCAGGGTGGCATACACAAGTTAAAAACATGCAACAATAAAACCCCCTTTTAAAATCAAATTAAATAATAAATAATAAAACCCAGAATCATAGTCAGCCCATTTGCTTGAACAGCCAAGTCTTCAGGTCAGGAGGGAAGGAGTGGAGATCAGGATTGAAAGAACCAAAGCCCTGCCAATCACCAGGTTGGGGAATACCGGTTTGATTTGCACCTTCCTCTTCATAGTGATTCCCAAATGATTCCCAATCACTTTCTGTGGCTGAGGGAGACTCTAATTACCGGGAGAGATTTTGTTTTAAGGCGTCCTGGATCTCCAGCTCCTGAACCTTCAAAGTTCGCTTGTACTACAGGCTGAAATAAGGGGGGGGGGGGGCGCCTGGGGATGAGTCTGGGTACCTCCAAAGGTGGGAGGTGATTCCCTTCGACTCGCCCCCGACAAGCTGTGCCTTCCAACGAGAGGTCGTTCCTCCTTTTATTCTCAGCTAGTGACGAAGGTCTGGCAGTCCCTGCTAAATTTCCCCCGGGCAGATGTTGCTAACGCCACCTGGGCTCGCTCGATCGCACTGAAGGACAGGTGCTCCAACCTGCCCCCGCCGTTCCTCCCGGCCCCTCAAGCGCCGTAAGTACAATTACAGGAGAGGCAAAGAACCTCGAGGGAGATTGCGGCTCCGCACCTGCAGAGAAGCGCTCTCTCTCTCTCTCTCTCTTCCCCCCCCCCAATCCTTCGCCCTCCCGCAAATCCCAGGATCTCAGGTTGGCGACAACGTAACACCTCCAGCCGGTAAAGCCAAGCCAAGAACTAGGAACCGATAGCAACTTAACCCGCAGTCGCCGCCGCCGCCGCTGCTTTTCCGTCTCACTCGTCAATGTTGTTTCGAATGGATCTTTTCTCTCTCTCTCCCACCTCTTGCTGCGTAAAATACATATATTGGAATTTTGGAATTTTTCAAAACAAAAAACAAAGGGAGCCTGAGTGGCGCAGCAGACTAATGTAGACTAATGCTACTGTTAAAAGTAGTATTTAGCTTCCTGCTGCCTGCAATTACTGCGAGTTCAATTCTCACCAGGCTCGAGGTTGACTCAGCCTTCCATCCTTTCTAAGGTAGGTAAAACGAGGACCCGGTTTGTGGGGGCAATAAGCTGACTTTGTATAAAATATACAAAAGTATGAAGGCTATTGCTTAACGCATTGTAAGCCGCCCTGAGTCTCCAGAGAAGGGCGGCATATAAATCTAAATAAATATTTTTTTTAAAAAAAATCCCCACTGCTCCTTCCCGGAGCATCTTGGATCTGTTTTGGATTTACTACAACACAAGATCTTGCGGCTTTTCGATTTCCTCCGCTCGCCGGCTCGCCCCCAGCGGTAGAGCAATACAAATAAATAAATGAATAAAATTAAATCGCCAGGCCGGGATGGCGAGATCGAAACTCCTTTGCTGTTCCCGAAAACAGGGAATTTAGGAGAGCCTGTTGGAGAAAATACGGATTGTTTTAAAGAGGGGAGGGGGGGAGAGAGAAAGTGACACTACTCCGCCGTCGCAGCTGCCAGGGGAGGGGAGGGGAAGTCCCAGAATGTAGCAACGAAAGCGTTCCCATTGGTTCCCGTTTGAAGTGTTTTGCATAACCACGCCTCCCGTCTCTCTCTCTCTCTCGTTCTCTCTCTCTTTCTCCCTTCCCTGCCTCCTTCGGCTGGTTTGAGCGTGCAGGGTAGTGCGGTGCCGGAGTCGGGCAAGAGCGGAGGGCGGCTGCCGCTTTTCCCAACTGGGAAGCCACCGGAGGGGCGTTTCGCGGCGCTTCTTCTTCGCCCCGCGTCCTTCTTTCTGCCAATGCGGATCGCGTTGGCGGGGGAAAGGGGTACGGCGTTTGCCCGGCGGACCTGCTCGAAAGTCAAACCAGACGCGGTGGGAGCTGCGAAGTTGGGAGCCCGCGAGAAGAAGGAGCGGAGGCTTTCAGGGCGCCTCTGCCGCCGCCGCCGCCGCCTTTCTCTTTTTTAAAGTTTCCTGCTGGTGCAGCATGAAGTGCAGCGATGGCAAGGAGAGGTAAGACGGTGGTGAGGACGCTGGAAGATCTGACGCTGGACTCGGGCTATGGTGGTGCCGCAGACTCCGTCAGGTCCTCCAACTTATCCCTCTGCTGCTCCGATTCCCCTCACTCGGCTTACCCCTATGGAGGAAACAGCTGGCAGCAGCAGCAGCAGCGTCTAACTGACTCCATGCACAGTCGGCACAACAGCTTCGACACCGTCAACACTGTCCTGGTGGAAGACTCCGAAGTGCTGGACTGCGCCGGGCAGCACTGCTCCAGGCTGTTGCCTGACCTTGAGGAGGTTCCCTGGAGCCTAGACGAGGTGGAAGCGGTCCTCCTCCCGCAGCGCAAAGAGGCCCGAGGGCTAGGGGTGGCCCCGGCCGCCAGCTCCAGCAGCGCCGCCAGCTCCACCACCGTCAGCAGCAGCAGCGGAGGAGGAGGAGGCGGCGGCGATGGCGGCGGCCCCCTTTGCAAAGACGCCTTGGCCAGACTTTCCACCTTGGTCAGCCGGGCTCTGATCCGGCTGGCCAGGGAGGCTCAGCGGCTGAGCCTCCGCTTCGCCAAATGCACCAAGTACGAGATCCAGAGCGCCATGGAGATCGTCCTGGGTTGGAGCCTGGCCTCCGGCTGCACGGCGGCCGCCCTCGGCGCCTTGTCCCTCTACAACATGAGCAGCAGCGGCGGCGACCGCTTCAGCCGGGGCAAGTCGACCCGCTGCGGCCTCACCTTCTCGGTGGGCAAGTTCTACCGCTGGATGGTGGACAGCCGGGTGGCCGTGCGCATCCACGAGCACGCCGCCATCTACTTGACCGCCTGCATGGAGAACCTCTTCCGAGAGGTTTACGGCCGGGTCCTGCAGCTCGCCGCCTCGGCGCCGCACCAGCAGCCCCAGACGCAGCCCCACCAAAACAACCCGCCGCCTCAGCCGCAACAGGCTCAGCTGCACCACAGGGGCCCGTGCTCCAGCGCCGGCTCTGGCGGGACCTGTGCCGCCTCCGCCGCCAGTCTGCCCCCTGCCGCCGCCGCCGCCACCAACAAGGAGCGAGAGACGAACAGCGGCGGCGGCGGCGGCAGCCTGACCGCTAACGAAGCGCCAAAGTTTACGCTCGAGTCTCTGGAGCAGACGGTCAACAACGACTCGGAGCTGTGGGGGCTGCTGCAGCCCTACCAGCACCTGATCTGCGGGAAAAACGCCAGCGGTGAGTCAAGGGCCCTGCCCACCTGTTGTGTGTATTTGTGTGTGTGTGTGGGGGGGGAGAAGTCTGCAAGCTTTGCGCGCCGGATCGCCCCACGGAGATGAGGGTACTCCCTGCACCACCACCCTCGAGCGACGAGGGAGGGAAACGATGCCCGGGCTCTGCAAAGGAAGGGGGCATCTGTTTTATTGCTAACGTTTAGATGGATCTGGATGGAAGGTCTTAGGAAGGCAAGATAATCAGAATATCTTGTCCCTGTTGAATTCAGCTGACTGCTCTATGCAGGCTTACCTGTGGAGTAATTACTATTAGTATCCACAGGGATAATCACTGGGGCCTGTGGCTGTGAAACCAGCTGTGTATGTTGATAATTTCCCAGAGTAATTGATTAGCCCAAGACCTAATTAGTGTTGTTCTGATCTGTTAGACTGCAAAGCCCATGATCCTCAGCTAGTGTGGCAAGGGAAGATGGCAGTAGTAGCTTGTTAGATATGTTGGCCATCAGAAGTACCTTGGATTTGATGTATTCAATGAGATGGGACACCTGTCTATGGAAACTTTTAACTAAGAATGTTGATGTAGGACACTTATGTTAATTTTGCTTGGGTTTTGTTACCAATGAACTCAAGGTTGTTTTTCAAATCAATCTGACTGCTTTGAAATCATTCATTGGGTTGAAGTTCTGTGTGGAGTTGTTGCGATATTACTTCTCATTGTTGCTTCCAATGACCTCATATCCTTATTGATACAACAAATTGTATCTATACAATTCTAACTTTTAAAGTGAATTGTATTCCAAAGGTTGCCACTTATTTTCCCGTGTACCTTAATTCCTGGGCCTCACTTGCTGGATTTCTACTCCTGATTCTGTCAAGTTACACAATGGTAGCCCATCCCCTATGTAGTGTTTGAGAAGGCTGCAGCTTTTGTCTGATGTTCCTAGAAGTGTTGGTGACAGCTGTACTTTGCATCCATTTTTAGCAGAGAGCTGTATGATGTGGTTAACTTGGAGAAGTCTGTCCATTCTTCAGAAATGTTACTATCCTAAGCCACAGGATCCTAGGGGAGGTTGAATTCTGCTTCCTCCCATGGTTTGGATTTGGGAGCGGTTGAAGAATATATGTTGTATTTACAGATCTGTCACTTAATCCTGACAAAAGGGATGAAGGGAACATCTGTTTGTGTCTCCCCATGCTAAATGTGACTGGATTGCTTTGGGGGCAAAGATCTATCTTGCAGTAATATGTAGGTAATAAGAGCTGCATATCTATTAGCCCTGTAAGATTATTTGGTTTCCTGAGTGCCAAATAGATACTGACTGTATTTGTATTCTATATGTTGAGCCATTATTAACTGAATCTGTTGGATGGGTTGGTATTATGAATTAAACAGACATGCATGGCATCTGGAATGGCAAACTAATTGACCACATTTTAACCCACATTGAGAAACACTGTTCTCTTGAAGTATTGAAAACAATTATATTCCATTGTATCTGAGCTTCTTTGCAGAGATTTTGAGCAGGAAGAAAATTGGTATTTGTCTTGAAGCATGTGCAAGCTATTTCTGAGCATCTCTGCAACTGACTTTTGCAAACTTATCCATCTCTGTGGACAGCACTTGTTTCATCTATTAACTCCTTCTTCCTATATTCCTTGCATTGTTTTACTTACATTGGTAAAACCCATTCGTCCTCAAATCTGTGCATCAGGATGAATTAACATTCTGTCCACCCAATATGTAGTCATTAGTATGTCATAGAAGCAACAGTTGTGGGTATGAACAGAGTAGCCCATGAAATTTGCATGTCTTCCAGATGTGCCATGGCTAAACAGGAGTGCATCAAATTTTGAATGGTATAAAAGAGTAGGACTGTTTAGGACTGTAAGGTCTGAACTTCAGCTTATTGGTGCCTTTGCATAAATGGTTTCAAAAACAATATTAACTATCACGGTGCTTTCTTACTGCAAGTTAATTCATTCTTTTGTAAGTATATTTGTGAACCTTCTAGGTGGCTGAGGAATTATGGGATTTGAAGTCTACACATTCTATTTGCTGGTTGGTTTTGAACTGTGGACTTGTTTTCTTTAATTAGAAGTGATGTTTAGATACTAAACATCAGGTAGTTAACCAGCAGTTGTGTATTTGAGAAGTTTCCTACTACTTTTCCTGTATAGATTCCTGGATGTCTGCCCCAGAGTGCTGTTTTGACATTATTGGATTAATTTTTTGGTCCTCCTATAATGGTAGCCATATTCCTACACTAACCTGTTGAAAGGTGACACTCCTAGGCTTGCCTTATCTTACAAATGTGCAGCTCTTGTTATTACAGTGACAGATGAAGGGCAAATACTATATTTCAGGCAAAATGCTTTTCTTGTCACAGAATGCACATGATACAAATTTACAAGAGTAATAATATTAGCAAATCTCTTTTTAAAAAGGGATTATTTTCTTCTCATCCTCCTTTTTTGGGGTGGTGGTAGTTTTGACTATGTAGGAGTCTGACTTGCTTCAGGTTTGTGCTTGAGGCACTTTGTGCCTTTGATAGTTTGGGCTTCTAAGATTTCCAAGTCTTTCTTCTTTTGAGACTGCTAAAATTAAGTAAGGAATCTTGCATTTAAAAATTATTCTTTGCATGGCGATCTTTGACTTCCAAGTCTTTGGTTTTCTTGGTTAGTCTTTACCCAATTTCAGAAGAACATGACAAGCCTGCATGATTGGTATCCTTCCTTCTCATGACTTGTTCCTTCTTCCAGTCTGTCATCTTTCTTTCTTTCCCATGGAGTTCCAGATATTCACGTGCAAAGCATTTGTATTATTAATACCTGAGGTATTAATAATACAAATCAATGGGGCTGAGAGTGAAGGGGGAAAAAAGGTAAATGGTAGCATTATTTTATGCAAATATTTTTTTTTCCCATTCAAGTCAGTGTTTACTTTTGACGACTGCCTTGACAAGTCCCTATAGCCATGATGGTGAACCTATGGCACGTGTGCCACAGGTGGCACATGGAGCCATATCTGTGGGCACACGAGTGTTGCCCTAGCTCAGTTCCAGTGCGCATGCATGCGCCGGCCAGCTGATTTCCAGGCCTTCCAGTCCCACTGGAAGTTGGGAAACGGGCCTTTCCAGTCTCTGGGGGGTGGGGAAGGCTGTTTTCGCCCTCCCCAGGCTCCAAGAAAGGCTCTGGAGCCTGGGGAGGGCAAAAAACCAGGCCTACCTGGCCCACGCGTGCCAAAAGCGAGGAAAGCACAGTGGGGTTGTGCACACGTGTGTGTGGGGGGGCGCATTGAATTGTGGGTGTGGGCACGTGCACACGCACGCGCAATCCCCCCGTGCTCCCCCCATGCTCCCCCTGCTTTTGGCACGCGACAGCAAAAAGGTTAGCCATCACTGCCCTATAGTTTTCTTGGCATTTTTAAAAAAAGAAATGGCTTGCCATTTCTGAGAGACTGAGAGTGAGCGACTGGCTCAAAGTTACCCAGCTGGCTTCATGCCTAAGGTAGGACTAGAAATCAGTCTCCTGGTTTCTAGTCTGGTGCCTTACTCACTACACTGAACTGGCTTTCCATGCATATATTAAAATGTGCATTTAAAAGACTTGAAGGAACCGATTGGGGAAGGAGATTTTTAAAATAAGTTTCTGACTTTTTCTTTTGGTATGTATATCTGAGAATAAAGACACCAAAAATCGATAATGGCAAGAAGGGATTTTAAGGCCCTGAAGATGGATTAAGGGACATATTCTGCCTAACACAGAGGTCTTCAAACTTGGCCGCTTTAAGACTTGTGGACTTCAACTCCCAGAATTCTCCAGCCAGCACAAGTTTTAAAGCGGCCAAGTTTGAAGACCTCTGGCCTAACCCCTGCCCTGAACCTCCTAAATTACTTTTTGGTGGAGTTGTTCTGCTTTATCTTTCTCTCTCTTTTCAATTCTTTTTGCGTCAGCCTTGTGTATGTTTAAGCTGCCTATATTATAGACACACAGGCTTCAAAAGCGTTCATTTTTCCACAGGAAATGGCAAAAACATAACTGAAGCTCTGGGAGAGAGACAGAGAGAAGAAATAAAACTTTGTTATATATGCAGTGGTTTGGCCAGCCAGAGCCTGCCTGATCAGACTTCTGAGATACAGTCTTTTGCTAGGGAAGCTGTGTTCATGTCTCTGCCTGTTTACAAAAGCTGGAGGCGGAAGGTGCATCCAAGTTCACCAGCTTTCCTTGGATAGCTTCTTTTTTTCTCCCTTTAAAGCAGCAAGGTATCCAAAACATGACAGTATCTCCCCATCCCTACTGTCAAGTCTGGAAATCTTCAATCTGCAATGCCTAAGATTGTTCAGATGCATGCACAGCATAGATAAAAATGGAGCGAAGTGGCAGTATCTTGTTAATGTTCAAGGACATTCAACTTGATGTTATGATGTGTGTCCAGGGTGGATAAAAATCGATGATTTAAAAAAAAAATTAAAAAAAAGGATTGTTTTGATTTAAATCGGATTTTTTTTATTTTTATCAAATTTATTCTAATAAAATGCTTTTGTAGTAAAAATCTATCTAAAGATAGTTTTCTATTTAAGATACATTAATCATTTAGTTTATTCAGCATGAAACGACTTGATTTAAATCAAATCCAACCTGTGTGTGTCTCCTTCTCTGGGAGATCCATGCTCTCTTACAACCACAGAGATAAAACCAGAATCAAAGCAAGCTGAACAGGAGAAAAAGTGGATTTTAAGGAGCCAAAGACATTGCCTAGAATCTTCTGGTGGTAGCATGCCATGTTACCTATCAGAATACTTTTCAAGAACAGAGAATTATTGTTTGAACCAGGTTTCTATTCAACACTTGGCTTTTGCATTTGATTTTTTTTGGTGGTTTCTTTGTATTCTGCAATATTTAGGTATATTTCAGTGGGGGATTATATTTGGTAATTCAGGTTTGAAGAATCATGGAATCATTGGTCATGCTCATAGACAATCTCTGGTGGGGGCAGGATGGAGGTGGTGCATCCATCCTTGCTCTTCTTGACCTCTTGATGGCTTTCAATAGCATTGACCATGGTATTCTTCTGGGCCAATTTAGGAAGTTGGGGGATGAGTGGCACAGTTCTATTCTGGTTCACTTCCTTCCTCCAAGGTTGGTCACAATTGGTGTTATTAGGGAGAGATAGGTCCAGCTTGATGATTTCTCTGCTCCTATTTAACATCTACATGAAATCATTGGATGAGATCATCCATCACCATGGGATGAAGTATCGCCAGTATGCTGATGATACCCAGCTGTACATCTCTATCCCCATTAGTCTGGATCAGTGGGGAAATCCAAATTTTTTTATTACCAGTTCTGTGGGCATGGCTTGGTGGGCGTGGCAAGGGAAGGATATTGCAAAATCTCCATTCCCACCTCACTCCAGGGGAAGGATATTGCAAAATCTCCATTCCCACCTCACTCCAGGGGAAGGATATTGCAAAATCTCCATTCCCACCCCACTCCAGGGGAAAGATATTGCAAAATCTCCATTCCCACCCCACTCTGGGGCCAGCCAGTGGTGTTATTTGCCGGTTCTCCGAACTACTCAAAATTTCTGCTACCGGTTCTCCAGAATCTGTTAGAACCTGCTGGATTTCACCCCTGCTCTGGATGTTCTTTTGTGGTGCCTGGAGGCTGTAAGGGGCCAGGATGGAGAGCAACAGACTTCAACTGAACCCTAGTAAGGAGTGGCTGTGGATGAGAGCCCCCTTTGCATCTGGAAGTTATCATCTTTAGTTTTGGCTGGGGTTGGACTACCCAGACAAACATAATCTTAGAGTCTTCCTTGAATTGTGACTTCTTAAAGAGCAGGTGGAAGTCATGGCTTGGAAGGACTTTGGTCAACTTTGCATTGGGTTAAACCCATTCCTGGATGGGGAGGTTCTGCGCTCAATCATTCATGCCCTGGTTTGTTGCCATGCACTGTACATGGGACTCTCCTTGAAAAATATTGGGAAGCTTCAACTGGTTCAAACTGTGGCTGTCTGGGCGATCTTGGGCACCCAAAGAATACCTCAAAGAATGTCCTGCATTGGATATTGGTTTGCTCTCAGGTCTAATTAAAGATTATGTATGGCCTTGGAAGCCCTACAGGGCATAGAGCCAAATTACTACAGAACTGTCTTCATCCTGTAACATCAGCCTGTCCCACCCAGTCAGGCAGGGAAGGTGTTTCGTTGAGCCTGTCAATCAAAGACTTCTGACTGAATTCAAGGTTTGTACCCCAATAAATTACCCTTAAAATGGGATTTTCCAATATGCAGTGGTTTTGCATATTTGCTCAACATGTATGAATTTATCAGGGGCTTTCTTTTTGTGTCATTTTTGTATGGCTGTTATTCATTATAAGTATGCAACTAGAGTAATTTGGAGAAACTTAACACTGGAAAGTACTTTAATATAGCAATTTATTACACATTAGCTTACAGTAGGACAAATTCCTATTAAGGTCAGTGCAACTTACTTCTGACTAAACAAGTGTAAAATTGTTCTAGTTTCACTCATCTTGGACCACAAAAGAAACTGCTTAATTGTGACAGAAGTCCCTAAAGAATGTTCTTACTCAGGTCCAGAATTAGATACACAACCGTTTGTGCAGCACCTCTCTTTATCTTCTTTAGCTTTCTTCAGCCAACATGATAGAGTTTATTGGCTAGCCCAGTGTTTCTCAACCTTGGTAGCTTGAAGATGGGTGGAGGATTCTGGGAGTTGAAGTCCACCCATCTTCAAGCTACCAAGGTTGAGAAACACTGGGCTATAGATAGAGATGAATTTTTTTTATTTTGGCAGAGTTTATAAATCCTTGGAATTTGTCTGATTTTATTGTTAAGCAATTGATGTTAATGTGGTTGCTGCGTGGTGAGCAGCATCAGAACCGTGCTGCTAATTAGCCAATGGTTAATTTGTATTTAGACATTATCTACATGGCCATCTTCCTTCATTTGGTTGAACTAGAGACTATTTGACTTTGGTGACATTTTTCGTTGCTTCCTAGGATCTCTGTCTCAGAAAACTGAGTGTGCTACTAGAATCCAACAGATTTTGCAGGTGTTTTCTGGCTAAGACTTTCTTTTGATGTTTCCTACATCAAAATGAGAGTTGAGTTGAGATTATTCAGTCGAGTTTACTCTGAATTAATATGCACAGTATTTCGTAAGTAGTTCACTCCAGTTGCAATATAGGAAAATAAAAACTGAATAGTGGTGATTACTGTTCTCACTCAATCCAATAGTTGAAGATCTTGCAATTAGATTTTTCGCTTCTGGGGAATGATTGACTTTTACCTGCTCTGTTCTTTGTTCATATTTTCCATTCTTTATAATCTTCTGACATTAATAGAGTGATTATAATAGGCAGTTTCATTCTGCTGTTCCTGGAGCCTCAAGGAATGGCTATCAAAGGGACAATTTTCTTGAGATGCAGTTGAACTTAAAATACCTTATTTGGATTGAGGCAATCTGTAGTGAAGTAAGAACGCACTTTCAGCATTGTGAGAGACCTGGTTCTTGCTTGCTTGTCTTGTGCATGGTCTAAATCGGTTATCACATCTATTCATTTATGAGACTTAGTCCAAAGGCAAAGACAGTAGGTAAAATTCACATGAGTGAGTTATCTTGCACAATTCCTCAGTGAAATGTGAGGGTTTATGTGCAAGAAGTACTTTTATTTTACTCTGCTTATGAGCCATGGTGGCGCAGAGAGTGCAGTACTGCAGGCTACTTCCGCTGCCTGCTGGCTGCCTGCAATTTGGCAGTTCAAATCCCACCAGGCTCAAGGTTGACTCAGCCTTCCATCTTTCCGAGGTGGGTAAAATGAGGACCCAGATTGTTGGGGGCAATATGCTGACTCTGTAAACCACTTAAAGAAGGCTGTAAAGCACTGTAAAGTGGTATATAAGCCTAAGGGCTATTGCTGGATCAAGGATTACAGTAAAAGAGCTTGTGGTGGCCAGTTTGCATTCAAGATACGAGACAGTTGTTAATTGAGTTTTGCCCCATTTTTCTTGCTACAATTGTTAACTAAACCACTGCAGTTGTTAAGCTAGTAACTCGGTTGTTAAGTAAATCTGGCTTCCCTATTGACTTTGCTTGTTAGAAGTTTGCAAATGGTGATCACATGATTCCGGGACACTGCAGCTGTCATAAATATGAGTCAGTTGCCAAGCGTTTGAATTTCAATCACGTGACCATAGTGAGGCTGCAACGGTTATGTGAAAAAATGGTCATAGGTCACTTTTTTCAGTGCCATTGTAAAGGTCATTAAACAAACTGCTATAAATCAAGGACTTAGAAGGAATAAGATTGCACTCTGTGGTTGCCAAAGATCACTGTGATTTTGATGGTTTACCAAAGCAAAAAATAAATAAGGTTTGAACTGGGATACAGTATATTTGAAAGAAAAGTACAAATTATTCAGTTATTTAACTATGATCAGGACCACCCCCAGACCCTGTTTGAATTGGAGAGAAAAATTCCACTGATACTGCCCTTATTTGATTAAATATTCCCCCTCTCAACAACTCTCATTAATTACCTCATCATAAATAAAACAGTCACCCGAAAGATGGCTTCAGCTTGATAGAACCAAATTGATTTTTAAGAGACCAGGAGTTCAAACACTGAGGGCTTATTTAAAGAAACGCTCTACAGGTAGTCCTCAATTTATGACCACAACTGAACCCAAAAATTATGTTGCTAAGTGAGAAATTTGTTAAGTGAGTTTTTTGTCCGATTTTAGGACTTTTCTTGCCGCATTTGTTAAGTGAGTCACTGCAGTTGTTAAATTAGTAACATGGTTGTTAAGTGAATCTGATTCCCCGTTGACTTTGCTTGTCAGAAGGTTGCCAAAGGCGATCACATGACTCTGGGACACAACAACCGTCATAAATGTGAGTCAGTTGTCAAGTATCCGAACGTAAATCACGTGTGAAAAGTGTGAAAAATGGTCATAAGTCACTTTTTTCAGTGCTGTTATAACTTTGAATGGTCACTAAGTGAATTGCTGTAAGTTGAGGACTACGTATACTTTGGAATATAAGACTACCAATCACAATAGCATTGGTCAGTCCAAAAGCTATAAGGTCCCCCAACAGACCATCTATGGCTTGGTGAAAGTGGTCTGCTTCTACCGCATTTTTCAACTCTGAAAAAGTATATGTTACATTAGGTTAGGAGGAAACAGGGTTCTTCCTGGTGCCATGAACACATTTCAAGAAGGAGTTTAGGACATGTCATCTCAAAAGAAAACAAGACTGGTTTACTGACATTTAGAAGTGATGGGACTTTTTCTTTTAAAAATAATGATGGTCGAAGAAGGAAAAATATTGCTTTATTAGCTTTTTCCATGCAAACCATGGGATAGAAAATTAGAAAAATCTTTTAAATTTTAAATCTCTGCTTCCACATAACATAAGCAAGAAGCAAGAATGCAATTGCTGTCATCATTGAATAAACTAGGGAAATGATGGATTGGGGAAAACTATGAATGAAGCAGTTCTGCCTTCATTGCTATTTTTATGTAAATTCTATTGCAGAAGACACACTGAGATAAAGGAAATAAACACTACTTTGGATTAATGGGTTAACACAGTTTTTTTTCTATAAACAAAAACCATATGTTGATTTTTGCTTTTGGGATGGCTATTTTAGAATAGAATAGAATAAAGAGTTGGAAGGTATCTTGGAGGTCTTCTAGTCCAACCCCCTGCTTAGGCAGGAAACCCTATACCACTTCAGACAAATGGCTATCCAACATCTTCTTAAAAACTTCCAGTGTTGGAGCATTCACAACTTCTGGAGGCAAGTTGTTCCACTGATTAATTGTTTTAACTGTCAGGAAATTTCTCCTTAGTTCTAAGTTGCTTCTCTCCTTGATTAGTTTCCACCCATTGCTTCTTATCCTACCCTCAGGTGCTTTGGAGAATAGTTTGACTCCCTCTTGTTTGTGGCAGCCCCTGAGATATTGGAACATTGCTATCATATCTCCCCTTTTTGTTCCCTCGTTGATAAATGTATATTTTGGAGGAGTGGAAAGACATGGGGTTTTTGTCTTTGGGTTTTTCAGATTGAGAAGTCATCTAGAGAAGGAATTTTAAGTGCTGCTCTGATACATGTAGATTTGCTTGGGAATAGATTACTTTCTAGTGATAGGTTGGAATTTGGCTTGGGATAGTAGCATACTTGAAAGCTGTGTAAAGCTCTTGTAGCTGTTTTTGTTACTTTGTGATGTTATAAATCTATATCCCATCCTTAAAATATTTTTTTAAATATTAAAGCTTATCTTTCATGTAAGTTACAGATCAACAAGAGAGAGAGAGCATGATAGAATGAGTCACTGAATAGAGAGTGCATGCAAGAGAGAGATGGCATGAGAGAAAGTGAGAGAGAAGGATAGGGAAGCAGAAAGACTTGAGAGAGAGAGAGAAAAGATGGATGGATGGACAGACAGACAGATAAATAATAGAATAACAGACTTGGAAGAGATCTTGGAGGTCTTCTAGTCCAACCCCCTGGAAACCCACACCATTTCAGACAAATGGTTGCCCAATTTCTTCTTTAAAACTTCCAGTGTTGGACCACCCACAATTTCTGGACACTAGTCATTTCACTGATTAATTGTTTTAACTCTCAGGAAATTTCTCCTTAGTTCTTAGTTCACAAAAGACCAGGTCCACACTGAAGGTTCAATTTAACTTATTTATTGCTACATAACAATTCTAGATTAAGCTCTCTTTTCACTCCTTCTCTTGGCTCTGCTAGTTTTTTTCCTACAATATCCTAGATATGAATATATAATATTTTGAAAGAATAACATTAAAATTAAAGCTGCAATTCTAAAGCTATAATCATATTATTTAAAACCAAAACTGTGACCTGAACCAAAGGTTAAAAATTGGAATCTTGGAAAACATATGACATTAGTGCCACTTAAATTCTAAATTTACAACTTCATATGGTCAAAGGGAACCGTAAATCCACTTGCCAGTGTGTGTATTTAGCAACAGAGCCCTGTATTGGCCATCTGTTGATGTCTTTGTTTTAATCAGAAAAAGACAACAGTCAAGGGTGACAGTTTCTGAGTAATTTTGGAGACAATATGACAAAAGGTAGTGCCATAACCCCCCCCCCAAAAAAAACCAGATTCCAGCTGGACAGATAGAATAATTTGTATGTGAACATTATCGATACTTTAAAATATGAGGATTAATCGAAGACTAGAATCACTAGAATACCTGAAGCATTATAGTTCAATAACTCAAGCTGGCCAGTCTTCTGAAGCTACCTATGTGAAAATAAAGATGCTCTGGCAAGGGGGGGTATGGCAGAGGGTTGGAGAAGGCTGTTGCAGCCAAAAATGGAGCTCAGATGGGCCATATGCGGCCCTCCTAAGCTCCGTTTTTGCTGGCAGAGGCACCGCAGGCCAGTCTTTCACTGTTTCCAGAGCTGCCCTCCGAGCGAGATCTAAGCACCCCATGGGGTGCATCTGGCCCACGGGCCTTGAGTTTGACACCCCTGATATAAAAAGTATTTTTTGTTAATGTTTCAATAGAATGTATAATAATATCAATGTATGGATGGTAGGAAATCTGGAACTCAGACATATTCAGTAACACTTACTATTTTGCTGGTGGCAACTTTTTCTAACTTAATAACCCCCCAGACATTCTGGAACTACAACTCCCAGAATTTTCATTGACTATGCTAAGTAGGATTTCTAGACATTGCAGTCCCAATACAACAGGAGGACACCAGGTTGAGGAAAATTGGATTGAAATCAGTGGTGAGTTTCAATTTTTTTTGTGGCTTGGTGGGCGTGGCATGGCTTGGTGGGCGTGGCTTGGTGGGCATGGCAGGGGAAGGATACTGTAAAATCTCCATTCCCTCCCCAATCCAGGGGAAGGTTACTGCAAAATCCCCATTTCCTCCCAATCAGCTGGGACTTGGGAGGCAGAGAATAGATGGGGGTGGTGCCAGTCAGAATTTTTACTACCAGTTCTCCGAACTACTCAAAATTTCCATTACCGGTTCTCCAGAACTGGTCAGAACCTGCTGAAACCCACCTCTGATTGAAATATACTGAAGGCGAAAAGAAAAGGATTTTACTGTCATTTTACAGTATGTTCCCATAGGTCTTTCAGGACTTCCAATTGCGTACTCATCACCACATAAATAAATCCAGCCACCTTGCTGCTAATTATCATCATCACCTTCACTTTGATGGCTGGGGAATTCTGGGAGCTAAAGTCCACACATCTTAAAGTTGCTGAGGTTGAAAAATACTGGCATAATGTGTCAGAAGTCAAATAATTTGAGCTTGGTCATTTGTGCCTTGAGTGAGAACTCTGGGTTGATATGTTTGATCATACATTTGTTTGTTTTCTTGGCTCTACATAGTATTCTCAGGAGTCTTCTACCACACCAGAGTTCAAAAATGTCAATACTCTTCCTGTCCTGCATTTTCAAGATACAGTAGGGATAATGTTATATTTGTTTATTTTTTTGTTTTGTTTTGTAACCTGATTTGACAGTTCAAAAGAAATAAGTTAGATAATAACTCCTGGATAAATTTACTGTGAGAGGATTTACAAAGACACTCTTGGATAACTCTTTGTGTGACTTAAGAAAGAAAGAAAATGAAAAAGTTATTTCTAAACCCTTTTTTATATTAAGCCATTCTGATAGCAGATGGAGAAGTAAATAGTAATAATGTGAGCAATAACAATAAGTTTAAATCCCTATTCAACCATATCTGGCTTTATTTAAAGGTAGCATAATGTTACTTCTCTGCTTTTAACAGACCTAAAAAATAAAAAGGTGGATAATTAGCAATTAAAATAAAAACCTGCTGAGCCACTTGCAGTGCAATCCAGAGGGTTTTGGAAAATAAGCTGGGTGGCATTGGGCAACTCTTCTTTTGCTGAGAAGTTGCAAAAATTTTACGTGGCATCACAAAGCTAAAAGGTATAAAATGGATGTTTGTGAAGTAAAAACAAAATATAAAAGAGTAATCAGAAGATAGGAGTTTTAAGTCCCTAAAACATTCGTTACCACGCTAGCTTACTTTTCTCTTTTAGAAATCAAATCGAAAATCCTATATAAGATCACAAGAATACTTGCAAGTTTAGAAGTTGATGCTTTGTTTTGCAGCAATGAATCTCAGAGTTCTGGAGTCAGAGGAGATCGCAACAATATTTCTTAACCCTCTGCTATCTGCAGGAAATTCATCCTTGAGAGATGGATAACCATGCTTTTCTTAAAGAACCCTCAAGTTCAACGTAGGTAGAATGTTTCCCTGTTCTACTGCATTTCCCTGAAAATAAGACCTAATGGGAAAATAAACCCTAGCATGATTTTTTCCAGAATTTTGATAATATAAGTCCTACCCCCAAAATAAGCCCCAGTTAAGATCATGAGCCAGACGGATGCATTTAGTACCACATTTCCCCGAAAATAAGCTCTAACTGGAAAATAAACCCTAATGCATCTTTTGGAGCAAAGATCTGGTGTTGTTTTTGGGGAAACACAGTACAAACTTTCCACCTAAGCACCTCAACGTATCTATTATTTCCTGATCACCTTCCTTACGGCCCTTTTATGTACCTAAACATTAATATCATGTCTCCTCTCAGTTTTCTGTTTTCTCGATTCAAGACTTCTAATTACTTCATCCTGCTTTCCTAGGGCATGTTTCTGTATCTTCTTTGTTGCCTTCCTAAACCTGTTGTAACATGTCAATACTCTTCTAGAAATATAGTGCCCAGAACTGTATATTGTATTCTAGTGATAGTCTCACAGATGGAAGGACTTTAAAAAAATGCTTCATTTAATGCAATCCAGAACTACATTTTGTCCCACTGCTACTACTGTTTCTTCTTCTTATGGTTCAAAGTCTATTGGATGCTAAGGAAGGTGTCTATGGGTATTTAATAAAGTTAAAGTTGTTTTACCAAATAAGAATCATCACAATTACATTTGCACTTGTGGACACAATATTACTGTGTACCCTATTAGGGTTAAGGATAACATCTATGGTTGGTATGACTGAACATCACTGAGGGACATATGCCTGCACAGTGTCTATCATATAATTCATTTCATATCAATTTCCCATATCCCAATAGTACAAAAATCCATTTACATTAAAAGGTGGGGTAGAGAAAGAATTGTCTTGAGTCTCTTTTCCAGGTTGAAAGATTTTCCCCAAATTAGTTAGGAAACACTGTTGCAGCAGGCATCTGAAGGGCATCAGAAGTTTGTAGGAAAGCAACTTCTTTTTGCTTCGTTTTTCTAGCCGTCGGAAAGGAAAAGAAAGGCAAAGCAAGCAATGTGAAAAGAAAACAAGAGCTAAGTATCACTCCCAAGGAGACAATGATGAAAACCTGTTAGAACTTTCAGTCTTGCTTGCTTGCAGTTGTAGCATTTCTACCATAGTTGGGATAAGTAGCAGAAACGTGTAGCAGTTTGGGAGAGAGAAGAAGTTGGGGTTGTTTGGCTATGGCAAAGCATCAGAATTTTATCTCCCTCTTGGATACTGGATGGCTGGAAGCAGAAACCACTGTAATCTGTAGAAGATCAGCTTTTATTTTATTTTTTTACTTTGGGCCTCATGTTCTCATTTACTAAACAGTTAGGCACAGTTAAGCTATATGCGCCTCTTAGCTTTGATCAGGAATGATATGGGCACATGTTTTCTATCTCACTAATTCATTCGGTCTGCCTCGCACAGACTTAACTGTGAAATCTCTTAATGTGATACTGATACCTCAGGGTGGCATCAAGAATTAGATTTTTAAATTTAACTGGGCAAAACCCATGCTGATTGCCCTAAGATATCTTTTTCATTCCCAGCTTGAATAAAGAAGTGACTTTGAATACTTTTGTAACACAATAGCTTGTGATGACCCTTTTTAAAATTGTACTTTGAAAACAGATCAGTCACTTCCAAAGAGAATCCAAGTGTCACAAATCTCTTGGAGGGAAAAAGTTTGTTCTTCTTTCTTTGATGCTGAAATAGCTGATTTTTAGTTTTTTTAGTTTATTTTGAAAGCAAGTGTGACACACTTAGCTACATTATGTAGGATAGGGTTCCCCCCCCTCTGTTTGGTACACAATAACCTCTTAGCATAAGACTCAGGCTTTCTTTGGATCAGATGCTTATTTCCTGACTTAAGTTTCTTCTTCTAACCATAAAAACAGAAGGAAAGAAAGTAAGAATGGTCATAAAAATAATATAGGAATGAATGAAGGTTGGTGGAAATCTCTGAAGAGATGTTTTCCTTTGATGGTTTCCTTGGATGAAGGCACCCCTTCAAAGTTAACAAAACAATGCAAGTGTTCCTTCCCTCTTCAAAAAGTGAAATGAAACTACTGCAGTGCTGGTCCCAAAGGTGCTTTCTCAAGAGACAGCTGGACTTTCTTTGTTTTTCATTGAAGATGCTTCGCTTCTCATCCAAGAAGCTACTTCAGTTCTGTCTCAAGCAAAACGTCTTCAAGGAACAAAGTCGAGTTGCCTCTTAAAAAAAACATATCTGGGACAACCACGACCTGGATGACTGAGAATCTCCATAGATATTATTGCAGTGCTTTACTTGCCTCACATACTGGAATTTTAGTAGCCAAAAGAGACTTCTGTACTGTACTGTATTGGGCATGTAGAAGAGGTTTCTGGGCAAAAGTTGGGTATGTTCAAAATACTCTTTCTCTTTCTCCTTCTCTCTTTTTTGGCTTTTGGAATTGTTAGACAGGAAGCCCAGTGTCTTCAGGAGGACAATCACATTATCTCCTTACCTCTCTTAAGTAGAATTATACTGCTCCTGTGACAGAGAAAGCTTCCAAAAGCAAAGAATAGCTGCTTTGCACAGCCTAAAAAAGAATGAACTGTACCTCTTTGCACTTGACATGCAGAACACATATGCAAGAAATTACAGTATGTGAAATAAATGGAACTGGATTTTCCATATTGGAATAAGGAAATGGCCTAATATTAGACTATTTGTTTATCTGTTGTTGTATCTTCATGACTTCTACTTTAATTCCAAAGGATGTAGTCTTTCTGAGGTAGTGCCAATCTCTACTAATCTGCTGGTCTGACTCATACCATATTTGGTCTCTGATGTACATGTCAGGTATGAAACTTAGCTGTTTACATGCCTTTCTTCTCCTCAATTCTGGCATAGTTTCCACTGATACTGTTATCTTCTTGGGCTGTGCCATTTAGCAAACTAACAGATAGACAAAGGAAATGCATGGTGTTCCCTCCATATAGTTTTATTATATTTATTCTATTTAGATCAGTACTGAGTTACTTAAGAGAAAAGCAGAATACTTAATTTCACCAAGAGAGTGACCTGATTAAGTGGGGCTTTGAACTGTGCTCTTCCCAGTTCTAGTCTGGCATTTTAACTACTACCTAGAGTTGTCTGTGGGAGATAGTTGAAAAACAAGGTATTTTTTTTTGTAACCAGATGTCATTTCTCCATTGGAATTAATAGGAATATTTTATGTATGCATTGGCACCTAAAACCTGTTGACTCAGGGGCATTCTCTAATCACATAAGCAGCTGTGTCTGAATAAAAACAAACATTGTTTTAATTTTGATAATTGAAGTGATGTCATGTTATTGCATTTCTGTGCTCCACAAGAGTGACACTTTTAAGGCCAAAAATTTTGCTTGATATTTTGGATTTCCATTTCCAAAATATCTTCAGTGACTTTTTCTTTATTGTATTTTACTATCAAAGGAAGAAAAAACCAATCTAATGTAATGATTAAGGCATCAGGTTAGAACAGGGGTGCTATTCAGCAGGTTCTGACAGGTTCTGGAGAACCGGTAGCGGAAATTTTTAGTAGTTCAGAGAACTGGCAAATACCACCTCTGGCTGGCCCCAGAGTGGGGTGGGAATCGAGATTTTGCAATATCCTTTTCCCAGGAGTGGGGGGGGGGGAATGGGGATTTTACAGTATCCTTCCCCTGGAGTGGGGTGGGAATGGAGATTTTGCAGTATCCTTCCCCTGCCATGCCCACCAAGCCATGTCCCCAAGCCACACTACGCCCCTCCAAGCCACGCCCACAGAACCGGTAGTAAAAAAATTTGAATTCCACCACTGGGTTAGAAGCTGGGAGATTTTACTTTTCTTTTTCCTGCCTGGAACTTTCATCCCCTCTAGTATCCCATTTATATATTCACAAAGTCTCAGGTGTCCTTGTTTCACTTTTAGCTTTCAGTCAATGATCTCTTTCTTAATAGATTAAAACAATTAGTGTTCCCGTAAAAATATTATTGTATTTACTAAATTTTTCAGAATAGTTAGCAAAGGTCCTAATAATCCAAATTTATCTAGTCTCTTAATCTGTTTTAATTTTTATTTCTATTAAATTTTTATTTAGCTTTTTGCCTTTTGTTTTATATTTTTTAAACTGCCAGCCCTTTCATCTATTGTGGGAAGTTTTACTCAGCAAGTAGTTGTTCAAACTTGTTATTTGGAACAGAAGTCCCCAATCTTTTCTGGCTTGTACCCTCCTGTACCCTCGCCCATCAGTTCCGCAGCCTGGTTCTAAACGGGCTGCGACTTGGGGATTGGCAACCCCTGATTTGGAAGATCCTTTTTACCTGTAAAATAATTGTGAATCCAAAAGTCATTAGAAAGTGACGTGGACCAATTCAGTGTACTTAAAGATTCAGCTGTGGTTGAGTGCTTGATGGCTCTTTTCATCCCATGGTGTTCAAACCTATGGGGGGGGGGGGGACTATTGTCCTCTGGTCTCACAAGAAGCAGTTTTCTAGAGCACAAATGGGAAAATTGCCCTGAGAGGGTCTTTTAGACTGACCTTTGTTGTCATTCTTCCCTTTTTTGGTTCACAATTTTCCTCACCTAGAAGTCCCTTAGTTTCTAAGGGCCAGAAGAGCATGGCTCGGCACAGATAGTGTCATCAGAAGACAGGGTCAATATTTTCAGGCTATTTGCAATTAGAAGAGTTGGGATTGTTTTAAAGCAAAATTAGTTATCAATGAATTCTATTAGTCTGAATTTAGCAATATTCTTTGCTAAACATAAGTTAGCAAAGTATAATAAAATACGGAGCATATGAACATCTCTTCTATTTTACATTTCTACCCATTCCTTATTTTTTTTTTATAGCCAATCCCAGAGACAACACAATAGTAATATAGTTAGAGGGGAGTACATATCCTTGGGCTGAATTATTTGACTAGAGAAGCCTCTTACGCTGTGTCCAAGATTTTAGTGCTCCAGTCTTCAAGTACTTAATTCCATTACCTTTCTTAACAACTTGCTTTTTGTAGTCTATTCACGGGAATCTCCTTTCTTTTTACAGTTTTCTTATGAGCTTTTTTCCTAGAACACTTTAACTTCTCCGCCACCTATTCAACCAGCTCTCCTTACAACTGATGTGGCAGCTCCCAGTCACATTAACTGGGTCGGGTATCACCATTTGGAAAACACAGTTCCCACCCATTTTCTACAGGAAGTGCTTATATCCAATGAGACTTGGCTCCAAGAAAAGTATTGACAAGGCTTCATGTCAATGCTTTTACCATTCCATTGTCTACATCAATGGAATTTAGCCAATTTAAGATTTAGTAAATCTTTACTAAAATTAGTAAAATTAAGTTTTAGGGAATTCTGGAAGTTGAAGTCAAATTTGTTGAGGCTGACAAAGACTGGTATAGGCGGGTTGCTGAGGTTAAGATTCACTGGTCTAGGCAGGCAGCCTTAGGCGTGCCTTGACAAATCATGCTACCCATTAATATTTTGAAGATATTTCTGTGCTGTCAAGCCTTGGCAGTGAGTTCTGTAATGGAGAGTCTTGCTTTTTCAGTTGCTGTTTTTCTGTAGTTCCTCGTGGAGGATTAGAGTAAAATGACTGGATAAGGTATTGTTTCAACAGAAATTAGTTAATTTAATTCTGCATGGCTGAGTTAAATTTAATCGTCCAGAATTTAGGTCAATTAAGCCATCTTTGGCATTTCCAGAGCTCTTTAACCCTCATTAACAGTTAAATGTGTTGTGCAAAGTGAGCCACAACATTTTACATTAGTTGTGGGGAGGGCATTTTCATACCGTTTTCTTCATACAGTAGTACGGTATTATTTAATGACAGGTGTGGTCTAGCTGTCTTTTCTGATTCCTTTCCCAGTTTCATAATCATGGTCAAAGGTAGCACGTTGATATTTCAGCATTAGAAGGTGCAGCTATCCTTAATACAAGGATTCTCAAATGATGGCTAGTAGTCCAGGGGTGCTATTCAGAAGGTTTTGACAGGTTCTGGAGAACCGGTAGCGGAAATTTTGAGTAGTGTGAAGAACCAGCAAACACCACCTCTGGCTGGCCCCAGAGTGGGGTGGGAATGGAGATTTTGCAATATCATTCCCCTGGAGTGGGGTGGCAATGGAGATTTTGCAGTATCCTTCCTCTGCCATGCCCCCCAAGCCACGCCCCCAAGCCACACCCGCAGAACCGGTAGTTAAAAAATTTATATTCCGCCACTGTTAAGTAGTCCCTTTGGAGGTAAAGAGAAAATTATTGCATTCACTTCCACTCTGACTGGATGTGGGTGACTTTCACCAATCTTCCGAAACAAGACTGGTCCATGTATGGCATCAATTGCCAGGATGGTGCTTGTTTTTGTACCAGCCCTAATATACTTCTGAATGTTTCCTAAGGTGACCTGGGCCAAATCGAAGTGTCCTTGGTTAGTTTCACCTCCCCATTCTTCTAAGAGTAGCTCTTTCAAGGCTTTTTCCTGGCGCTAAGCTTCTGTTGCCATTCCAAGCACACCAGTCTCTCCCATCAGGTGCTTTCTCCTGCAAGAACAGATGTACAGAAGATAGAGAATGGTCTCGAAGGGCAAGAGGAAGTGCTGCTATGCAGGCTGCAATCAGACAAGCAGGGCTTCAGACCATTTAAGACGTTAATTTGAGAAAACATTTCAGGCAAGCCTCTCCCTTGAAGATAAAATGTGGAAGGGGAAAGCACATTCAACTTGCAAGATTCTGTTACTATGTTATTTTTTAACAAAAGTAGTTCTAGACCTATAACACATGATTTTTTAGTCTAATCTACCTTACTGGACTGACAAATGAGGCTCAGCATTTAAGACCTAAGCTAAGAGCCTTGGATAGTACAGTGGTCTAAAGCCCCGTTATTAACATCAGCTGCCTGCAATTATTGCAGGTTCGAATCTCACCAAGGCTCAAGGTTGACTCAGCCTTCCATCCTTTCTAAGGTAGGTAAATTGAGGACCCAGTTTGTGGGGGCAATAAGCTGACTTTGTATAAATATACAAAAGTATGAAGGCTATTGCTTAGCGCATTGTAAGCCACCCTGAGTCTCCGGAGAAGGGCGGCATATAAATCAAATTAAAAAAAAAAAAGACCAGGGGGTGGGGAAGAACACAGGCTGGTGGGCTACTTGCTTGGCTTAATTTGTTGAACATACTAGGGAATTGTGGTTTACATGTAACAATATTGTAAGCCATAAAGCTTGGTTGAGAAAAAAAAACAGTGCTAAAATCCCACATTATGCTTTGACAAAATCCAAGTGATTAAACTATGATCTGTGGAGTGTATGAACTTACTGATTGCTAAGCAGTAACTTACTTATAGCAGAAATGAATCAGGAGATAGTCATAAGGCAATGTAGGCCAGCCACCATGCTTATGGTAGGTGGTATCTATATTTAAAATGAGGAAAGCATCAGTGTTTAATTATGGTCAGATTGTGTCAAACTGAATAAGGGAAAGGAAGGTCACTGAAGAGCTTGACAATGTATGACCAAACTTGGGTTTTATAAATAGCTGTGTATGTTTGTTCCTGATACTAATCTGTTGTGGTCCGTCAGCAGCCTGCAGAGCTGGCAGTGGAGTCGGACAGCAAAGAGGCTGAGGAAGAACATGGGCCAGTCCTGGAGGCTGGGGAAGGCCCAGATGAGGGCTCTGCATCGGAGGCAGAGATGGGGCCAGGGCCATTGGGGAGTGATGTGCGGACTTCGGAGCTTCCAGAGGCTGACAGTAGAGAGGCAGAGGAACAGGAGCAGCCTGTTCCTAGTGCACATATGAGAAGAGCTGCCAGAAGGCAAGAGCAGCTAGAGCAGAGAGGACGACTTGGGAGTAGGGCCAAGAGATGATTGGCCCCTCCCATAAGGCTTAAAAGACCAGCAACGGCTCTTGGCCTCTTTGCCGGAAAACAATGTTGAGAGAGAGAGTTGCTTCTTGTTTCACTGTATTCATTTCTTGTCGGTGTCTTCTGCTTCTGAACTTTTGCCAAGAAAAACCTTTGGCAGTTTGCCTAATTATATCAAGGTTGGTGATAAACTGAGGAATGGTGTTTTGAAGAATTTGCTTTAATTTAGTTTGGACTACGCTGAGAATGAGTTAATTCTCAGCTGTTCTAATAAAGTCTGTTTGTTTTCAAACTGTTTGTATTTAATACTAACTACTTGGGCCTGGGTCACAACACTAATCCAAGAATATTGGATCTGGGTATTGGTCAAGTCCATTTTGCTATGACAGTTGTGTTTTGCTCCATGCACACACATTTGTTTTTAGTTGTTCTTAATCATTATTATTATGAGAGCCAGTTTGGTGTAGTGGTTAAGGCATCAGGCTAGAATCAGAAGACTGTTGGTTGTAGGCCTCCCTTGGATATAAAGCTAGGTGAGTGTTCATTTTTCATTTCATTTAATTAGATTTATATACCGCCCTACTCCCGAAGGACTCAGGGCGGTGAACAGGCACAAGATAAAATACATAAATACAAAAGTTAAAACATAATTAAAACCAAATTAAACAATTTAGCCCGCGACAGTTAAAAATCCCAATAATTTAAAAACGAATTAAAATTTCACTTTAGAAAATTTAAAAAATATTTAAAAGAAAAGGGGAGAAAATTAGGCCAGGCCGGCTTGCTGGAATAGGAGGGTCTTAACAGCACGGCGGAAAGTACGCAGATCTGGGATCCTCCATATCTCCGGGGGGAGCTCGTTCCAGACAGTAGGTGCCCCCACAGAGAAGGCCCTCCTCCTGGGGGCCGCCAGTCGACATTGTTTGGCTGACGGCACCTGGAGGAGTGTACCTCTGGGTGCCGTCTGGGAGCGTACCGGCCGGTGGGAGGCTGTTTGTGGTAGTAGGCGGTCCTGTAGATAACCAGGTCCTAAGCCATGGAGCGCTCTAAAGGTGGTAACCAGGACCTTGAAGTGCACCTGGAAGACCACCGGGAGCCAGTGCAGCTCGCGCAGGAGGGGTGTCATGTGGGAGCGCCATGTTGCTCCCATAACCACCCGCACGGCCGCACTCTGCGCCCGTTGGAGCCTCCGGGTGCTCCCCAAGGGGAGCCCCATGTAGAGAGCATTACAGTAGTCCAGGTGGGAAGTGACGAGGGCATGAGTGACTGTGTGTATTATGTTTACTGTGTTTTTTGTTATCAGCCAAGAGTCTGATGTTGACTGAGAGACTACCAAATATATTAAAATAATCAAAACACATTTTATGCTATTGTGGCTTTTCAAATTCAGTCCAATCCTGGTTCCTTTCGCAAAATGTCAATCATAAACTTGAATGACCATTCTGATTTGAGCTCCCAGGCTTTGCCAAAAACTTTGTTTTTGCACGTATCCATTAAACAAGTTTTTGGACGCTTAGTCTGATGCAGTCTCTGACCTTATCAGTGTATGGACAAGTGCTGAATCTGAATGTAGCCGATTCAGATGGTTGTATGCAGTATCTATGCAATGATGCCTTGGCTAAATAATTACTTAAATGTAAAATTAGGCTATCTGAGCAATAAATGAAAAGCATGGTAATATGCCACTAGTCTCTTGATACTTGGAAACCTTGGATCAATTTACTTTATTGTGGCAATTTATTGTACTGTTTTGCACTAAGAGAAAAACCAGATTCCCGAGTGCTGGAGCAGAGCGGGTAATGGAAACCAAATGGAAATTAAACACTATTTGCTTCAGTTGTTTTATGCAAGAAAAAACTGCAGGAGAAAGAAATATTCTCTTTTAGCCTTGGGAAGCTTGCTGGACAATTCCCTGAATGAAGTTGGAGCTGAGATGCTTTGAAAGCCCCTTCTTTTCTTTTTGTGTAGCTGTTTCTTACACTTATTCTCCACCTTGAACTGTGAGATGGGTGGCAAATAAATTAATATTCTGAAACTAAATAAAATGAGTAAATAAAATCGTCATCTGTAGTTCTTTCCAAGATGGTACCAGGAGGTTGCCAGCCTACTAACTTCAAGGATCCCTGAATATGGGAATACAGAACTTCAAGATACTGTACAACTAATTTCTATAAAAATGAAGGATTGATACAGATGCCAGAGTGGAAAATTATTTTCTAGCATTCTAATCCAATTTTTTCTGCTTAATGGAAGTTTTGCAAATGTTATGTAGATAACCTTTCCAATTTTAACTTTATAACAGTGCATTTCTCCAGAAATTTGGCAAAGAAAGTGAATGGCCCAGGTTTCTTTCAACCATAATTCATTAATTTCTCTGACTCTTCCAAGTTAAACATTTTTTTCTACTATAAAGAGAGGACCTTATCCATTCTTAAAGATGATTTCAACATTATCTGCTTATGTCTGTAATTCTGCTTTATTTACATATCAAACCATTTTGTATTAACCACTATTGCAATGGTTACTCATCTTTGTTGAGATTTTCTAAAGACGGAGAACACAGAATCGTTTTGGTGCTTATTTGTAGCATTGTCAAAAATATGAATGTGCCAACAGGTAATGCCATTCTAAGAGCCAGTTTCATGTAGTGGTTAAAGCACAGGCTAGAATTCTAATCTAAATTAAGGAGACTAAATTCTAACCCTGCCTTAGGCATGAAGTTAGCTGGGTGACGTTGGGCCAATCATTCTCTCTTAGCCCTAGAAAGGAAGCAAACTACTTCCCAAATTTTGCCAGTAAAACTGGATGGACTTATCCAAGTAGTCACAAGGAGTCAAGACTGACGGTCAGTGACTCACGGACACCTACCCCCCCTAATCATTTTATACAATGTCTGTCTTTCAAGTTGCTATTAGTCTCCTTGCCAAATTCAGATGGTGAAAATCTCATAAAATTTACTTTTAGGATGAGTTCATTAGAGGAAGCATTAACTTGAAATGTAAACCTTTTCTCTTTATCTACCACCTAACCTTGTTCAGTCTTTTTGTCCCTCTGAACAATATGCAGACTTGGGTGTGGAAAATTACTAACATCTAATCTGTGATTCATCAACTTGATCCCAGGGAGGTTCTGGCATTTCTACACAAAAGCTGTCTTATCACAGGAAGAGTTGCTTTTTTTTTCTTTTTAAAACCAGTTCTTGTTCCTCTATTTCTCATCAGTTCAGCCTGCAGACTTTAGCAGGCAATAACATTTGTCCCTTACTGTATACTATAGTCTTGTTGTTGAATGTGCTGGGAAAATACACATTTTTTTTATTGTGTCAGTTCACAACTTTGATCATAGGCAAGAGAGAAGGAAGATGGATAGATACAGGAATGAATGTGGATTTGTTTTTTTTAATAAAAGATTCCAACTAGTGTCATGGATTCTTTTAAACTATACCCAATTTGGTGAGCTCAAGACACAAAAGAGCCAAAAGTAGCACCAGTCTCTAGACAACATTCACAAGCATTCACATCTATCTATCTATCTATCTATCTATCTATCTTTCTATCTATCTATCTATCATCCATCCATCCATCCATCCATCCATCCATCCATCTATCTATCTATCTATCTATCTATCTATCTATCTATCTATCTATCTGTTGCATTTCTATGCCGCCCAACTCCTTGGGGACTCTGGGTGGCTTACAACAAAAAATAATGCAAACAATATACCATAAAAGTTGTTTTAAAAAAAACATTAAAAACCCATACTCTCCATTCATGGCCGGGTCTCGCAAGATTGCAGCAGCGAGCTCAACGGCCCCAGGCCTACCGGAAAAGCCAGGTCTTCACCACTTTCCGGAAGGCCAATAGGGTGGGGGTGGTCCAGACCTCAGGAGGTAATTGGTTCCAGAGAGCCGGGGCAGCCACAGAGAAGGCCCTCCCCCGCGGGCCTGCCAGCCGACATTGTTTAGCTGACGGGACCTGGAGGAGACCAACTCTGTGGGATCTTACCAGTCATTAGGAGCTATGCGGTAGAAGGCGGTCTCGAAGATAGCCTGGCCCTAAGCCATGTAGGGCTTTAAAGGTAATAACCAACACATTGAATTGTGTCCAGAGACCGATAGGGAGCCAGTGCAGCTAGCGGAGAATTGGTGTAATGTGGGTGTATCTAGGTGCACCCACAATACCTCATGCGGCTGCATTCTGGACCAACTGTAGTCTCCGAACACTTTTCAAGGGTAGCCCCATGTAGAGCACATACTTACTACTTATTCCTTATAAGTAAAGTGTCCTCTGGATCAGTGGTGGGATTCAAAAATTTTTACCACTGGTTCTGTGGACGTGGCTTGGTGGGGGCGGCAGGGGAAGGATACTGTAAAATGTCCATTCTCTCCCCACTCCAGGGGAAAGTTACTGCAAAATCCCCATTCCCTCCCCACTGCAGGGGAAGGATACAGCTGGGACCTGGGAGGCAGAGAATAGATGAAGGCGAGGCCAGTTATGGGTGGTATTTACCAGTTCTCTGAACTACTCAAAATGCAAAATTCACTATACAAAATTTATCCAAGACAAACCACCTCACAGATATTGCAAACAAAAATTTCAATCCACTCCACCGTTGGCATATCTACCATCTTTTACCCATCTAAGAAAGAAGCCATAATAATATTTGCATCGTATTGTGGGAGAGCAGGCTTTGCCGGCACCTGGGCTGCTTTCGTCCCTTCTCTTTAAGCCCTCTCCCCAATGTCAACATTGAAACAGCCCAGTTTGTGTGAGTGAAGTAAAACAGGCAGAAAGTGATATTTTTGTTTAAAGAGGCAGACCTAACAAGGCAGCAGGAATCTGAACGGGGTGTGGAATTAGGAGGCAGCTTGCAGACCTCGGGAGTGGCAAGGTCCTTACTTTGCTTGTGAAGAGTCCAGAGCAGAGGTGGTATTCAGCAGGTTCTGACCAGTTCTGGAGAACCGGTAGCAGAAATTTTGTGTTTAGATACTTGCAGGGGAAAACTTGGGTGAGGCAGAGTGCTGGCCTGGCAGTTGAAGCATTGGTTTGCAAAGATATTCTTAGGTAACATTGCAGTATCCCATTTGAAAAATGAAAAAAAAAAATACTTGGAATCAGTTGTGGCAATAGTAAACATCTTTAAAAGGGAGTGCCAAAAAATTCAAGATAGCAGTCAAGATTTCACATAGAAATCCCGCTTCCTTTTTACTTACATCATGCTATTGACATGCATATGAAAGTGAAATGCAATTGCAGCTGTCATCTTGATTTTTTTAAACCACTGCCTGATTACTATTCAGTGATTATCAAACCAACAGATTAATAATCAGTACTGGAAACAAAGTAATTACAACACAGAATCTCTCATAAAACTCACTGGAGAACACATGTAGTTCAGATGTTTCACCTGCCCAGGATTGTAACAGAGGAAAGGCTTATTTCCCAGACCTGGTTTCACCAAAATAATAATAATAAAGTAATCCAAGTTTGGAAGACAAGATATACCATCTGAAATACCTTGTTCTCCATTTTCTAAGAGATATAGGCAGGGGTGCGCTGCTGGGGGTTTGCAGGGGTTTCAGGAGAACCTCTAGCTAAGATTCTGTGCAGTTCAGAGAACCCCCAAATCCCACTCCCGATTGCCCCACCCACCCACCCCCTTCCCAGGAGTCTCCACGCGGCCCATTTTGGATGCAGGTAACTCCCCCACCATGGTGCAGGAGGCCAACTAGGCCACGCCCACCACACCCACCCAGCAACCAGGCAGAGAACCCCTTGCTAAAATTTTTGAAGCCCACCCCTGGATATAGGGACATGTTTTTCTGCTTTTTCCTCATTTAATTTGTCGATGTTATTGAAAACTTCCATTGGCAAAGAAAAACCGCCTACTGATGTATATCAAATCCTACATATAAAATTGTGGGTGCTGGTTTCTCTGCAACTTAGCAGCAATCACTTTGGAAGCAAGTAAATAGTAATTCGTGCAGTACAATCCTGGAAAAAACAACAACAACCCATTTTTGCTGCAATCCAAGCTGTGGCCAAGGAGGAGGAGGAGGAAATGGGCCATTGGAAACTTTCAAAGTTTTTGGAGGTTCCGGGAAGATAATGATCAGAAACATATTTCCAAATCCTGTAAAAAGTACTTACAGATTTTTAAAAAAAGATTCTGGAATGGTTTTCATAGTTTTCAGACATGAAGAACTTTGGAGGAGATTTCAAATAACCAGTGCCTGCAAGGTAGGCTAAGAATATTTCTGAGCCAGAAGCATTCTGGAAGGAAGAGTGGGGGGAAAAATAAAAAAAAGAAAGAATAGAAAGACTCTTACTTGGCTGCAGAAAATGGAAATGTTTATTTGTGCAAAATGGGGTTTATAAAATGTTGACAGATATATGTATGAACTTTTCCACCCTATTCAATAAACAACTCACAAATAGCTGGTATGCATTCAGATGCCAGCAGCTTCTGTTTACTTAGGGCTTCATTGAAGCACACAGTTTGATGGGGCTGCCTAAACATTTACATACATTTTAATTTCTCAGGAAAATCTGTCTATATGTCTTTTCTTTTTAAAAAGATGCTTCAGCTCATATATACCTTTGACAAGCAGCAGTGCAATGGCTTTTCTTCCCCAATCCTTTATTATATACCGTATTTATCGGCGTATAACACGCAC
>WNWU01013802.1:2105500-2248725 GCA_012654045.1 Ptyas mucosa
GGACTTCAACTCCCAGAATTCCTCAGCCAGCTTTGCTGGCTGAGGAATTCTGGGAGTTGAAGTCCACAAGTCTTAAAGTTGCTAAGGTTGGAGTCCCCTGCTCTAAACTAAGCTTAAATTGATTTGAGTAGTTTGTGATCCAGTACTTGTAGGAAATCAGCCATTGTCTTGACATGTGGTGGGAACCATGTTGTCGCATTGCTCTATTTTTTATATTTGGGCAAGAATGTTATATGAATGTATTACTTGTCTTTATTAAACTTGGTTTATGGTATAACTGTTCGTGAATCTGGTCTTTATTACTTGCTGCTGGTTGTGATGGGGATTCAGCATAGCTAGCTGGGGAATTCTGGGAGTTGAAGTCCACACATTTTAAAGTTGTTAAGGTTGAGAAACATTGATATAGAGAGATGGCTTGAGCTGCTGGGAACACATTCTCTTGATCTGAGCAAGGTTTCTGAATCAACCTCTATAGAATTGCACCATTGAGCTAAGAAGGTATTTTATAGTGAAATTCTGAACAGGTTTATTCAGAAATAAATCCCACTGCATATAGTTCCTTCACTTCTAATAAATGGGTATAGGATTGCGGCACAGTAGGATAATTCTTTGTATGCTTTATATGAATAGTAAATCTCATTCAGTTCAGTGGAGTTTAGTTCAGGGACAGAAGAATTGAACAAAACACACCAGACGCAATTTCTAAAGCATTATTAGAATCTCAACAGGATCTTAATATTCTGCCATCCTTCCTTGCTCTTTTCAGATCAGATACAGTAATTACACACACACACACACACACACACACACACTTTGCATTGCCTATTGCTCATTACATTCTTCCTATTGCTCTTCTAACACTATATGTTTTTTCCTAACACAAAATTACATCTTTTTTTGAATGTGTACTTTAAAAAAAACCACAGTGTATTACATTTAGTGTATTCAGTGTATTATATTTAGTCTTTATGGAAGCCCTTGTACAAATGTCATCTTTTCTGGAATGATAGCTGATGGTCTGTCTACCTACCTACCTACCTACCTACTTATCTATCTGTCGAAGTATGTATGTACGTACGTATCTATCTATCTATCTATCTATCTATCATACAATAAGTGAAAATAAAGTTTTCAGTCTTGAAGATATGAGATGGAGAGTGGTAAGCTAAATATGTTAATATGAATCAAGTGGATGCCATAAAGCTACAAGAAATGACAGAATGGCAACTAGCTAATTGTATCTGGGTCAGTTCATCCATTGTATCATGTAGGTATGTCATTTATTTTATCTGAGATTCACTGCGGGGAGAAAATTGGCTCGTTACCTTCTAACAGTCATTCTTTCAGTTATCTGTTGCCAATTATTTTTCTTAGTCTTATGAAGGTGATAAATTGTAACTGGTCTGTGAGAACTGCATATTTACCCCTCAATCTTGTGATTACTGGCTCTTCAAGGTTAGGAGAAAGATGAAGAGATCCTGTTTATATTTGCAAATGCTGTCTTGTCCCTTTCACATTCTTTTGGGTAATGCTAAGGAGATTCTCAATGTGGCGCAGCAGTTATAGATTTTTCTTTAGCAGAGTATCAGAGGGACATATCCTGTACTGGCCTTCACCTTTAAGAAGAAGAATAGAACAAAGCAGACAGCACACCAGTCTGTTCTAAAGTGGGTAACATCATGTTCTAAGAACCAGCTACAATTCCCCCCCCCCTTTCCCTTCCTCAGTGGAATTGCAATCTCCTAAGTAAGAGCCTTGGTGCCTCATTGATTAAGAGCAGCACTGCAGGAAAACTCTGCCCACAGCCTGGAGTTTGATCCTGATGGGGTTCAAGGCTGACTCAGCCTTCCATCCTTCCAAGGTTGGTAAAATGAGGACCCAGATTGTTGGAAGCAATATGCAAATAAACACACCCAGAGAGTGCTGTGAAGCACTATGAAGTGTCGACATATAAGCCTAAATGTTACTGCTATTGCTAAGTCAGTACCAGTGGTAGGTTGCTCCCGGTTCACCCCGGTTTGGGCAAACCTGTAGTGGCGGTGGCGGGAGGCTCTGCCCATCCGGCCAGACATCATCAAAAATGCTCTGTGCCTGTGCAGAAGCACAGCACATTCACAAAGTGAGGCGCGCACCCACGCCCTACTGATAGCAAACCGGTAGAGCTGGGATTTGAAACCCACAACTGGTCAATACATATACCATAATCCTCCCTAAGCAAAATCAATCTGCTCTCATTCTCAATCATGTCATCTTAAAGATATGTGGACTTCAACCCCCAGAACTCCCCAGCCGGTCACTTAAAGTTGCTGAAAAACACTGGCTAGATAATTCCCTTGAGCCAGAACCATGAAGGGTTATAGTTTGCTGTATTGTGCCATGTTCCAGTTTCTGCAGTCTGCAATTGCAACTTTGTCAGAACACTGGGATAATCCTAGAGCAGTGATGGCTAACATTTTCCGGACTAAATGCCCAAAGCCCCACATTCATGTGCCCTGCCCCTCGGGCATGCGCACGTGAGTCCCCTGCACGTGCTCCCTTGCGCATGCATGCACTGCCCCCGCACACACTCCATCCCCGTGCATGTGCAACAGAGACCCGATGACCAGCTGGCCGGTGGGAGGCACGCACACATGCACGATGGAGCTGAACTGGGGTGATGGCTCGCATGCCACAGTTTCGCCATCACGGTCCTAGAGGAAGCTATTTATGATTAAGGAGAGTATAAAGCTACATATTCTGTGAACTGACTTCAGAGAGCCACATGGAAAGACATTTCAGAATGAAGGTTGAAGTTTCCAAATGGGAAGACAAGATGATAACAACGACGACGATGATGATAGACCATATATTCCTCCTCACCTCTTTCATATGTGACTCATCTCCTTAAAAATAAACAAATATGCAAAAAAATTCAGGAAAAGGTGGTAGGTTGTCAGATGAGCCTTGTTACGTTGGCATGCTTATCAGTTTCTTGCAGAGCTCAGCATCTCTGCTTTCTTCTATTTCCCAGTGCAAATTATTGTGCCCCAATGAGTTATTCAAATAATAGCAGTTCATAACAAAAGTTCTTAAATAATATGCTCTCTGAGAGCCTATTAGAAGCATTGCTTTGAAAAAGTTTGCCATTTATCAAGCTCTCGTTTTTATTTTGTTAGCATTTAATCATCAGAAGTGTGTGTGCAGAAAAGCATTATTAATAAAATGTAGTATGTCAACATAAAACAGTACATATGTATTGTATAAAGTTAGACAATATATATGCCTATGTGTGTGAAGTAATAATTTTGGGGACTATTCTGGATGACTTTCTGTCCTGAGGGTCAAAACAGTTTATAGAAACTATTTCAGACTGTTTAATACGTTTAGCTATACTATTATGGATTACGTATATGTTTTATCAGAGCTCAACATTGCATGAAAATGTTTGTCTGACATATTATCTATCTCACCTTTTACTCCCATTTACTTCTCTCCTTTCCAAAAACATCTATATCTTTTCTCTCCCCTTCTGGCTAATTTTATCTGCAATTGCTTGCATTCCTGAGACTAGAGCATTGCTGGATATTTGAAAGATTGGAAAAATGTGTATACACATTCAGTTGAATTTACAGTTGGGGAAAATGGCTTTTCAATCAGAACTTCCAAAGCTTTCTTTTTCAAAATTGTCTTCATCACACACATCTCTCTGTTATTTTATTTCTTTTATTTGCTGTATAAAACAGGACTGCAGAAGTGATTGCATTTAAGCCCCTGGAAAGCCAAGTTGCACCTCTGCTATGCAACATTTGACTTAGTGGGCCATAAATTGCAGATTTAAAATGTGTCATTCCTTTTCAACACACTTCCCTGCCATAACACTAATTAGGTTTTTGCTGAATGGCACACACCATGTTATTTTAATAGTTCTGTATGAATCATACTGTTGTGGAACTCTTAATACCGTTTACCACCTTCTTATTCATGGGATCTGCTATTTTTGAACACATACTACAATCAGTGGATTTATTTTTCTTAAGGAATTCATTTCCTTTCCAGTCCCACACTTAACAAAGGCAGCATTATCAGATTAGAGTGGAAAGAGACAAGGGTATGCTAGACTCTTCCATACCAAACCAGAAAAGCCTTTTCTCTGTGTCTACCAAGTTCTGTGTGCATTAACAATATTTATATGAGCATCACTATCCTGAGAGGATAGTATTAGTACAGCATGGTTTCTCATTTTATCTTGCAATATTTTCTTTAAAATTATATCAAAATCCCAGCGCAGGTTGAAGTTGGGTATTATTGCAAAGTAGCAATCTCTTTGTAATTCTGCTGTCTGAATATGAACAAGTAGAAAGAGACTGTTGATACCTTAGACATCGGCTTAGGTCTTTGCAGATTTAAACAAAATCATATTAAAAATCAATGTATCCATCAAGTTTATTAAATTAACTCCTGTTTTTAAAGTATTCTTTGACTCTGCTAGTAAGTTCAATATTTATACAAAAGAGGTACAGCTGTTAGTTACAACAATTCCCTTCTCCCCAAGGGAATATTAGATAATAATTTGCATTTGTGTGGGACTGAACTTTTCTCAGGCCAGCGCAAGTTGCCCAAATGTATTTTTGAATCTTATCCAATTGTTTATGGAAAAGAAGGATGGTAGCTGCCTCATTGATGCTCTTAGTTAATTAATGTTAAGTTGCTGTATTTCTTTTCTTCTTTTTCTATTTTGTTTTATTTTATTCAGAAAGTTAAAATACAAATTCAAATGAATGAATGAATGAATGAATAAATAATAATACAGACAGACAGACCAAACATTTAAAAATGTGCATCAAAAAGGACAAAAGTCTATAGATTTAGTACTATTTAGCTGTCCGTCTCATACAAAAAACTGACAAACAGAACAATTAAAACCATAATTATCACAACATAAAAACCATGAGATATAAATAACAAAAATAACATTAAAAAATGCATAAAAGAACCCCAATATTGTGTATCGGGACAACCATCATTCAGCCTCATTCATCTTCTTTGCAGGGGATCTCCAGAGTTGATGGAAGTGGTTTTCAAGGATTTCTTGAAGGCTAAAATAGATGGGGTTAACCTTACCTCAATGTAATAATGGCTGATGAAGAGGATGGGGTTTACAGCAGAAAAGGTGTGTCTCCCCTGAGTCCCTCCTTAGCAGATAAGACCTGGAGCATTCTTTTTCTACTGGATATGATGGGATGGGTAGATATAAGTGAGAAAACACAGTCCCTCAAATGACCTGATTCAATTTAATGTAGGGCTTTAAAGGAAAAAAAAAACAGGACCTTGAATTGCACCCAAAAGCAGACTTGCAACCAACGTAGCTTGCTGATCATATCCATAACATGTGTCATCCTAAAGGCACACATAACTGTCTGTGCTTTCATGTTCTGTGTCAGTTGAAGCTTCTGGGTGCAAGTGACGAGGGCAAGAGTATTAGTATTACTGGTCCAAGAAGGGGTGCAATATGAGGAGTGGGGGGAGGGGTCGTGGTTATAATATATTTTTAGCCTCTATTACCCATCGCATTTTAACCATTATAAGATTAGACTGACATTTAGACTAAAATTTGTATATGAGAGCTAGTTATTAATTATATTGTATTATTTTACATTCAGTAGACCTCTCCAATAGGACAAAAGTTTAAAAATGTTGCATTTAAACCAGGAAAGCTGGGATTAGATTTTGAAGGATATTCTCTCTGATACGAAGTCATTTAAGGCCACTTTGTATTATAAGTGAAGTTTTTGATTGCAGCTGAAAAAATATTTCAACTTGTAGGAGAAGATCCAGAGTGCTTGAGGTTGCTTTCCAAGGCAAACACAGAGTTTGACCTGTGGCCTCTAAGGTGCCGCCAAATATATCTTCATAACAGTCTCTACTACACGAAACTAGCAAAATCCTTTGGGTCATATTTGGTAGTGCAGCTGTAAGAAACTGATGACTGGGAAGGGGACAGAATTAAGAAGAAGGGATAAAGGCTCTTCTCTTCCACTGATGTTTTTCAACATTTAGCAATACAACATGTCAGGTTAGTCCTATTATTATGCAAAGTGAGACTGTTATCTCAGGCAGCAGATGCTAGGAGACAAGAAATGGTCAGAATTATGTGTGTGATACAAAAAGTTGCTCTGTGCTGCTAAGCTTGCCTGCCGTCCTTGGTGTTGTGAAAAACATTCTCAAAAGAAAATTTTAACTGCAGGTCTGTTTACCTTTTCCATATAAAATAGCGAGTCTTTTGCCAAACAGCAACATGTCTTCTGCCAACCCTGGACAAGTTACATTTAATTTCTTCAAGGTAGTGCTTTAGTATCTGCATGGGTAGGTCAGTTGGGATCTTCTTCCTTTGAAGCCAGTCTTAAGGCTGGCACAGTCCATAATAAGATTCTCAAAAGCAAGAAGAGTTTGTGTTAAAGAACTACCCCTGGGGTTTTGTTTGCTTTGTGCAGGAATAGGTAATTGCGGAATTTATCCAAGGATGATAGTTTTCGTGATTTTCTTATTTACATCAATTCAGGAATACTCTGGAAAGAAAAAAAAGTCAGATGTGGCTCACTAAATTCCAAAATGCTTACTAAAGAATCCCAAAGATGCTTTCTCAAAAGGCAACTCAACTTTTTTTTGTTTTTCCTTGAAGATGTTTTGCCTCTTGAAAAGCAGCTTTGGGACAACCTAGATGTCTGAGAATCTCCATAGATGCTCCTAGAAAAATGTTATTGGTGGTTTCATTCATTTATTGCAAGGCAAATTATAAATACATGTATTATGTAGAAGATTTATATGTAAGATTTTTCTCCCTGCTTGTTCTAAATTATGGGTGGATGTTGAGTGTCAAACAAATAGACCAAAAAAGGTCTGACTTCCTTCCTTCCTCCCTCCCTCCCTCCCTCCCTCCCTCCCTCCCTCCCTCCCTCCCTTCTTTCTTTCTTTCACACAAATATGCTCTTATACATACATATTATTTGCCCAAAAGTTTGATTTGATTGTAATAATACCACCCTCCAAAACTCTGAGGGTTTGTTTGCTTTATATGTATTAATAAATAAATTGTGGCTTCCTCCTGAACATATTGTTTCCAGTTCATAAAAGGTTATTTTAAAACTGTCACATGAGAACCATGTTTCAACCTTTTTTAGGGGTTTTTAATCTGATTGCTCATTAAATTTAATGTGCAGATCAGGTTATCAAATGTCTTTTGGGTGTTTTTGAAAATAGCCATCAATTATATCTATCTATTATAGTACATTTCTACGTGAACAGTTAGTATAGTTGCCATATTTATGTAATTTAATAATTTATGGCAACAATGTACCCAAGGTCTTTGCAGTACCAAATATGTACAAAAGGAGAAGACATATTTGCTACACAAATTCTTGTTCAGACTTGTGAAATACATGCCTTCCTCATGTCTTTTTCAAAATAATTCATTACATAACCAATAGGGTTGTATATTTCTGTTGCAGCTTTATTTACTCTAATCCAGGTGTGTCAAACTCAATTTCATTGAGGGCCACATCAGGACTGTGGTTGACCTATGGGGGGCTGGGTGGGCGTGGCCAACTGGGTGGGTGTGCTCAACTGGTCAGGTATGGCCAGCTTGACACCACCCACTGAGCGTGACTAACTGGGTAGGCGTGGTCGAGTGAGTGGGCGTGGCCGGCTTGATGCCAATCCCCAGACTGCTGGGATGTTTCCTCTTCGCACTGGGTAGATTGAGCTGAAGCCACTCTGGCCCAATGTTTCCTTTTTCCATTAGGTAGACCGGACTGAAGCCACGCTGGGCTGATGTTTCCTCTGCATTGGGTAGACCGGGCTGAAGCCACACTGGCCTGATGTTTCCTTTTTGCAGTGGGTAGACCAGGCAGAAGCAATGTGGGCTGACCCCTTACATTTTCCAGGACGGCCCTGCTGGCCAGTTCTGACCTCATCGTGGGCTGGATGCGGGCCTTGGGCCTTGTGTTTGACACCCCTGCTCTAATCCCTTTCCTCAAAACGTTACCTAGTGTGGTGTGTATGTGTGTGGGTATTTTGTTTTGTTTAAGAATCCCTTCCACATTTTTTCACAAAGGTTTGCAACCTTCAGTTTCCTTTGAGGTCCTTCAAATAAATTATACATATTTACAGAATTGACACTTGTCTAATTTATGTCATGTTATTTTCAGAATTCAGGGTGATTTTAGAATTGCTAATGGTGGCAAAGCAAAAAAACAACCATTGCTGAGCTTAAAGTATTTTGGTAAATGTAAACAATTTAAGTAACTTATTAAATTGGTGATACAGAAAAGAGAATGTTGAAAGCAGAATCTCAGCCTATTAGTCTGAAGCTTTCTGAAACACCCTTTCCAAGGTTGAGTAGCTCTGGGTTTGATCAGTGATCCTTATTTAGGAAGGAGGAACAGTGAAAGTTTTGTTCCTGGCTTCTATATGAATTTTCAATATGTATAAACAGGTTCAGGTAGTCCTTGACTTACAACCACAATGGAGTCCAACAATTTCCATTGCTAAGCAAGACAATTGTTAAGTGAGCTTTGCCTCATTTTACAACCTTTTTTGCCACAGTTCTTAAGCGAATCAGTGCATTGTTAAGTTAGTAACATGGCTGTTAAGTAAATCTGGCTTCCTCATTGACTTTGCTTATTACAAGGTTGCAAAAGATGATCACATGACCATGGGACACTGCAACTGTCATAAATACATGCCTGTTGCCAAGCGTCTGAATTTGGATAATGTGATCACGGGAATGCTGCAATGGTCATAAGTGTGAAAAACACTCATAACTTTTTTCAGTGCCATTTAAATAGCACTTAGACTTATATACCGCTTCACAGGGCTTTACAGCCCTCTCTAAGAGATTTACAGAGTCAGCATATTGCCCCTAACAATCTGAGTCCTCATTTTACCCACCTCGGAAAGGTGGAAGGCTGAGTCAACCTTGAGCCAGTGAGAATCGATTTGCCAAATCGCAGGCAGCCGGCAGTCAGCAGAAGTAGCCTGCAGTATTGCATTCTAACCACTTTGTCACCACGGTTCTTGGTCACTAAATGAATCTTTGTAAATCAAGGACTACCTGTACAAAATATTGGCTATTCTAAGCTCAGTCAAGTGCCCATTTGGGAGAGTGGGTTTTACAGTCTCTCAATTTTTATTGTTGCTAAAACAAAGTTGCCAGGAGCGCCAATAAAAAAAGCAACTTGATTGTCAGGGGCAACAGTTTATTCCTGTGACATGACCTATTTCCAGCTGCTGCTTCTGCCATGCAGCACTGTTGGAAAGATTTGTTAATGTATTTCATTTGGTAATGTGCAGAGTATGAAGTGAATGTTGCCATTGAGAATAAGATAGTTATTTGTGCAGCAGTGCCATTTTCTTAGAGCCTTTTTCTTCCCTTCCTTTATGATTGGTCCTATTTAACAAATTATCCTGTCATTGTGATTTTTAAACACTCTTAAGGGAGGAATCTATTTCCAAACATTCTGCTTAAAACTCTATAATATTACCTTCATGGTAAAATGAATTAATGATCTTGCTGATACAACTTTCTTTTGCAATGTCTACACTTGCAATAAAAGAGTTTTTAGTTGTTCTTGTCTGTGTTTGCTGCTTTCATCTTTTATTATGGTCACTGGCAATTAACAAGGCTGTGCCCACACATTTTTGAAAATTAGTCACCCCATTTTTGGGAAGCTAGTAAATTAAATAAAATAATTGAAGTATTCATATTATTTCCCAAAATATCCCTCCCCCCATGCCTTATCTGATAATGAACGTTTTTAATGTTGTATGGAAACGTGCGAAATAGATAACTATGACGCTTGTGTCACATATTTTGGGAACGTGGAGAAAATGAGGGAATATGATTAGTTGCATATCTGATTGAATGTACAGAAAATAATGTCTGAAATTGCATCAAAGTGATTTCTTTGAAGCAAAGACTCTAGTTCATTTTCAGCTATGGTTGAACATGACTCCTGTGAACTAGCTTCATCTGTACATCAAAAATGTCTTCAAACAGGTTAATAACCTTATTTACCTCCTCATTTTATAATGGGTTGTGGTTTCTGAATCTCTCTGTCCTAGTAAAAATAGTCTACTCTGCCTTGTCTGTATTTTGGGTGTTTATAGAATGCTCAAAAATGGTGGAAACTGGGAGAAAGTAGAATATCTTGAAAGGAATTCTAGCCAGCACAAATTACAAATTACAATACTACTATTCACCTTGTGGACTACGGCATCCTTGACCATACTCTGATTGGCAAAGCAGATTTCAACAAGACTCCATAAGTTTAATGAAAAGAAGGATTAGGAGTGATATGATAGCAGTGTTCTGATACCTCGGGCTGCCACAAAGAATAGAGGTCAACCTATTTATTCTCCAAAACACCTGAAAGCAGAACAAGGACCAATGGATGGAAAATAATCAAAGAGAAAAGCAACCTAGAACTAATGAGAAATTTCCTGAGAGTTAGAACAATTAATCAACTGGAACAACTTGCCTCCAGAAGTTGTGGATGTTTGTTCCAACACTAGAAGTTTTTAAGAAGAGATTGTACAACCATTTGTCTGAAATGGTGTAGAGCAGGGTCTGCAACCTTAAACACTCAGAGCCATTTGGACCTGTTTCCCACAGAAAAGAAAACACCGGGAGCCACAAAACCTGGGTGGGCATGGCCAACTCAACATCACTCACTTCCACCAGTCACATGACACCCCCCCTAGCCATGCCTACCCAGCTGGTCATTAGGTCAGAGAACTAGTTGTTAAAAAACACTGGGAACCACAAAACCCTTTTGATCTCTCCCTCCCTCTCTCCCTCCCCCCCTCCCCCTCTCTCTGTCTCTGCCCCTTACCTTCTCAGGCCTGCGAGGAGTGACTGGGAGGGGAGGGTGAGGGGTGGGGCGGGGCCAGCCAGTGGTGGGATCACCTGACAGGGAGCCACAGCAGAGGTCCCAAAGAGCCACATGCGACTCTGGAGCCACAGGTTGCTGACACTCGATATAGGGTTTCATGCCTGAGCAGGGATTTGGACTAGAAGACCTCCAAGATCCCTTGCAGCCCTGTTATTCTGTTACAGCAAACATTTTGAATGCTTGACATTATTAGATATTCTGGTTCAGTAAGATAGGATAAACTGTAGGTTATCCTATCAACCAACCCCCCGCCCCCAAAGAGTGAAATATAATTATATTTTTATGCATCTCTTTGAGGTATTCTGTTATAGAACAATAATAATAGTAATAATAATCAATAACAAAGCTACAAAGGTTTTTGTATTTTTAAAGCTAACCAGGCTACAATGCATTAACTTGAAATCTAAATTCAATATTTGCAGATGCCGCAGATAGAAAGCAGAACATAATCCTACTTCAAAAGCCTTATACAGTAGTCATTATTATCAGCTAAGATTAAGTAGGCAAATAAACAAGGGGAAAAGTTGGATTCCACGCAGAAGTCAGGTTTTTACAGAACTCTGGAAGGCACGGATGATAATTTTAATTAAGAAAACATATACATTCTCCCCTGCCTGAAATACGCTGAGGGAAGTTTAGTCTGAACAGTATGTGTCAGTGCCCTCAATCTTCTCCTCTAGAAGTAGCTGCTGGGTAGGACTGTGAGACATTTCTAGGCTGCCACTATTAATTTTCAACATTCATTTTGAAGGGGGAGAAAAAAAAAGCTAAATAGAAAATAAACAATTAAGCTGTATCATTCTACCATGCCTGTAAGTTACTACCGTATGTCCACAGTAGAAAGTCAAAAGCAGATTCATTTTGAAGTGTTGGTTCTCTAAAAGTTTATGGCTTTCCTTAATTATTTTCTGAAAAAAATTATTATAACAGGAGCCCTTTCATTATCTGAATAGCAAGGAACTGGAGTTTCCACTTACTTGTTTGTTGGGCAATGTTCCTGTGCAATGTGAACAAAAAAGCACACCACAGTTTAATGATAATTACTGTGAAGCAGGGAAAGTGAAAGAGGTACGAAAAGAAATATCATTTCTTTAGAAATGTAAATCAGCAGAAATCTTTACATTTCCTGACATGTCTATTTTTTCCTGTTGAGTAGTACTTTACTTTCTGTTACCAATACCACATTTTTATAGAACCTGTCTGTAAAGTTAGTTTGTGGTTAATTTACCAGCTACTTTCAGGAGTTAATTATAAACTGGTGTTGATACTCTATTATTCATACCGTGCTAAATGTGTATGGGATGGCAAATTTCATTTGGTTTGCAGTTTTCAGCAAGGAAATCTAATGTGTGTTTTCCACACTAATAGGCTGGTTGGAATGCAGGTATTTTTTGGGTTGTTTGCTTTTCCAAATTTTGCAGTACATTTCTTACTCAAAAATGTAAACAAAATGTTTACCTTGCCTGAAAATACATTATTTTAGGGGGAATTGCATGCAGAGTGGTTATTGTAAAAATAAACAAAATAAACTTGTGTCTTAAATATACAGACTGAGATTTAAATGGGATGAAACAGATTTATAAAGGAATGCATGTAATCTAACCATGGATTGGAGGTAGATATATTTTATTTATGCGGTCATTGAAATTCTAGTCTCAGTTTTGAAAAACTTTCCAGGAAGAGAAAAATCTCAAGTGACATAGCTGCTTTCCATAAATAACATTTCTGTATCATTAAATATCTTTGATAAAGTTTATAATCTGGGCCTTCTAGGCCAGATGTATTCCCTCAACATTTTGGCGGGGACTCTAGAGTCCAGCAAAAACCAGCGAAGTAGCCAGCTGTAAGCAAGAAGGCATCAATATAAAAGAATACAAGGCAAGAGGTTCCTGTATACATAAGAGATACACCTTTTCAGTGTGTCAAAATATGATTTTCATGGGCTGTCTTGAACAACTAATTTCAATCAGATTTCTGCATTATTACATAATTAAATTATGAAACTTCAGATTAGTGGCAGGCTGATGTTAGTTGTCGAAAGCTGATTGAATGAATAGGAATTGGGCTCCGTAATTGTGTGGGTTTCAAAACTTTTTACTACCGGTTCTGTGGGTGTGGCTTTGTAGGTGTGGCAGGGGAAGGATACTGCAAAATCTCCATTTCCTCCTAATCAGCTGGGACTTGGGAGGCAGAGAATAGATGGGGGCGGGGCCAGTCAGAATTTTTACTACCGGTTCTCCAAACTACTCAAGATTTCTGCTACCGGTTCTCCAGAACTGGTCAGAACCTGCTGAAACCCACCTCTGGTTTGTGCATGTGTACTTTAAGAAAAGACTCCCTTTCCTTAAAGCACCCATCTGAATCAGAATTCATTAATCTGAATGAATACGGCTGCCATGATAGTTTGATATTATGCTATAATACTGTATTTCAAATAGATGGATGAATGGATAGATAGATATTTTCATTACAGTTATAAACCAATTCAGAAAAAAACAAAAGAAAACAGAATATGGGGCAATAATGATAAAACTGGTGTAGGCAAGGTATTATACAAAGCATAACAGTGGTGAAATGCTCCGAAGTCTGCTACCGGTTCACTGCGCGTGCACATGTGCAGTGCATGCCAAACACCCACTTTGTGCACAGGCCTTTTCTAAGGTAAGTAGAACAGCGAAGGGGGAGGAACAGCTGTGCCACGTCATTTAGATTCACTAGTGTCAGATATTGCCTGCTTATGATGCACCAGGGACCAGAAGGGGTTAAGTCTTTACAGGCATCACATGTGACTATATCGGCCAATGAACTCTCTTATTGGACTCTTACCCAGAAATCACTTGGATATCTCCCCTTCTTCTTCTCATTTGTCTCTCAACAAGACAACATGTGAACTTCTCTCTCCTCTCAACATCTGAGTCATACAGTTAGGGTAACAAATGCAACAGGACACCCTGTTCGTTATTGCATGCATGTAGATATTATATATAATAAAACAACTTTTTGAACCTGAAGCTGTATTGACCAAATAACTTCCTCATAGAACCAAATGAGCACGACCATCAAAATATATCTGACAGCTAGAAAGCAGGATTTCTAGTAAATGTAAATCGCGCAGCATAGCTGATCGTCGGAAACACCGGTTTATCCAAACTGGTAGCATTTTTTTTACTACCAGTTCACCTGAACTGGTAGCATTTCACCCCTGAAACATAGCCACTATAAGAAGAAATAAAATTACATTGATTGGCCAGTAACAGCTATAAATAAAATGGATCTGCTGACTTGAAAATCTGAGTAGATGTATTATTAGATGCAGCTGTGCTGGCTGGGGAATTCTGGGAGTTGAAGTCCTCCCCTCTTCAAGTGGCCAAGGTTGAGAAACACTGTTTAGAAAGTGGGTTAATGTTTCAGGAACTCCTTCGTCCCAGGGCCAAAGTTGTTTGAATAGAATACTCCATAATTTCTGCTGAGAAGCAGCTGTCAGAGGGCATTAAATCTTGTCAAGGTTAGGATTTTTCTTAATTTCAGAATCATTGTTTGGCATAGAATCTAATTGGCTGAAAAAAGTGAATGACACCCCCCCCCCCCAAAGAACCCATCTTTAAGTATGAAAGTCAGGTCTGATTGGGCTTCCAAAGCCTTGATACACTGTTTAAGGGCTGTCTCTGTATGTTCAGTCTGGGTCCTGACACATTTCTCCAACGTGCTGTACTTAAAGGTGAAGTTAAATGGAATTTCAGTTTATGTTTATCTAATGAAAGGGGCAAATTACAAATGATGGAGTCTGTGCATTTATGCGGTGTCATTATGGACAAAAGTTGCCCTTGGTGACTGATGTCCCTGCATTCACCAAAGCAGAGCTGAATACAGTCTGTATTAATTTATATTATAACATATGTACTAGAACAGTGATGGCTAATCTTTTTGCCGCCACGTGCCAAAAGCGGGGGGAGGGTGCGGGGGCGCGTGCCCACACCCATAATTCAATGGGCCCAACCCCCTGCACATGCATACGTAACCCCTCCACATTCTCTCCCGCTTTTGGCATGTGATGACCCGGTAGGCCCGGTAGGCCTGTTTTTCACCCTCCCCAGGCTCCAGGGGCTTTCTAGGAGCCTGGGGAGGGTGAAAACAGCCTTCCCCCCCGGAGGCTGGAAACAACCCGTTTCCTGACTTCCGGTAGATCCGAAAGGCCCAAAAATGTGCTGGAGTTGAGCTAGGGCAATGCTAGTGTGCCCACAGATACGGCTCCGCGTGCCACCTGTGGCACGCGTGCCATAGGTTCGCCATCACCATACTAGAAGATACTCTAGAAAAGCTGAAACCTGTTCCTTTTTTTTTTGTGTGCTGACAGATAAATATCATGATTCTGATTTCAAATCAGTATTAAATCCATTGGCTGAGCAGCATGATGGCCTAGAGGTGAAGATGCCCATCTCCCACTTGGAAGGTTGACAGTTCAATTCTAGGCAGCGGCAGATGTTTCTCTATCAGGGCGTAAAGAGTAAATACATGCTATGAACTCTGTGTAGGCGTCAGGAACGGTATTTGGCCAGTAAATGCTGAGTTACATTCAGTCGCCCAAACTCCACCCTGGAGAAAGGGATTAAAGGGTCATAAAAAGAAAAAAAAATCAAATGCATTGGCAAACTCCATTGTTTGTTGAAAATTTTCTCATCATATGCATTGTCCCAGATACAATTTGGTATTTTAAAGAAAATTATGTTCGCGAAATTAAAATACGTTTTGGCTGTAATAATATGCTGTTTGCATTTTGACCATAGGCATCTCTAGTAAAAAAAAATTCTCTACATTTTATGTCTTGACATCACAACATTATAGTCACAGAAAAATTGTCTGAGCATATTGCTCAAGATCCTTAGGGCCAGACTTAGACATGATGTTAAGCAGATGACTCATGGGTGATTTTAAAAATTGTTTTTGAACTACTTTGGCTGTCTTGCCCCACCCATCCTTGTCTGGGAGAGGAGATTTGGAGCCTTGCAAGGGTAAAGAGAGGGTTGAACATGCTGTGGTTCTAGTCGAAATCTCCCCTTTGTAACTGCTGTGTGACCCAGGTGCAAAATTGTCACTAGAACAGCTGGTTTGAATATTTGCCCATAGATAATGACACTTCATATTTAGTTTTGTAAGGAAAATAAGCAGGTTATCCATAGGCTACTATAAAGATCAAAACATTTCAATTCTGCCAGTTAGGACTCGAAGAGTGTAAGACAACATCCAGAAAATTCTATGAATGTGGAAGCAAGGAAAAGACCCACCCTGCCTATGATAAGACTTCATCCCAATATTTTAAAATCTGCTACCTTAGCTATGGTAGCCAATTTTAAAATATTGGGATGAAGTCTTATCATAGGCAGGGTGGATCTTTTCCTTGCTTCCAACTCTTGGAAGTTTCCTTTTCCCAACTCTTATTTTTCCAAGGGAATTTTGCTGTTGTTGTTCTACGTACTTAGTTCCCTATTAATGTACAATAAGAAATCATTTAAGTTTTTAAAAATAGTGAAATATTAGCTCCTTCTATGATTCCTTTTATGATTTTGCAATGATGGGTCTTTATTGATAACATAAAAAGTGGGGTTTTAGTTTTACCTCAAATGAAGTTGCCAATATCAGATTTAATTTGCAGAAAGTTTCTCAGCGTGCGCTATCAAAACACAGTTCCTCATTAAGTGACTTAGTCATCTTTTATTGGCATCATCTGACTGACATTCCTCACACACCCTTCTAGGAAGATATTTTTCTTCCTTTCTTTCACCATGGGAGTTAACTCTTGGCAATGCATTCCTAAGAGAAGCAACAACCCCGTATTAGGCAGAAGGAAACATTTTAGAAATTAGACCATATTAAAAAAGCAATTTTTCCCTTTGTCAATTTAACACATTGATAATTTAGTGAACTTCAGATCATCCCCAGATCTTAACCAATCCACACATAGCAACATTAATATTAATGTATACATTTTAATATCATAAAATGAAAGTAATAAGAAGAGAAAATATGGAATAATTGAATAATGATAGACTATAACTTAATATAAGTATGTATTCTACTGTACTATTCTTGGATAGTACAGTGGTCTAAAGCCCTGTTATTAACATCAGCTGCCTGCAATTATTGCAGGTTCGAATCTCACCAAGGCTCAAGGTTGACTCAGCCTTCCATCCTTTCTAAGGTAGGTAAATTGAGGACCCAGTTTGTGGGGGCAATAAGCTGACTTTGTATAAATATACAAAAGTATGAAGGCTATTGCTTAGCGCATTGTAAGCCGCCCTGAGTCTCTGGAGAAGGGCGGCATATAAATCAAATTATATTTATTTATATATATATGCGAATTGAATGTAAGGATTGTGATTAACTTGATTAGTTTTATTTGTATTAGAATGTATGACACCCAGGTGCTACACAGTTCAAGCATTGATTTGATATTTATTATAAAAAAACAAACAAACATCCCTGCTCTAGATCTGAAAAGAGTGATGGCTGAGCTGACATGCATTACTTAAGTTGTCTGATGAAATAATACAGAAATTGACAATCAACCAATGCCATGAGCTATATCATCCTCACTTGGTATATTTAGTGGGGAAACGGCCAATTTCTGTGTGAAAACCATTCTTCTGCTCATTTCGAAACATGAGGAGAAGCAGTTTAATTGCAACAAGATGCCTGGACTTCGGCATGGAAGAGGAAGGAAAGATAGGAGAAGGGGGAAGGAAGAACATTCTGCAGGTGGAAATTGCTTGTATCCATGCTCAACTGTTGTCATTGCAGAACCATTTTCAGTGACTACTGTTCTGCAGAGATAATAAGCTAATGCACAGCTTCCACTCTGATTGGCTGTGCTTAGTTATAAAAGTGTTTAAGCTCTTCTTTTTTAAAGAGCAAAGCACATATAGCTTTCCAAACATATCCATCCAATTATAGCCAGAGAAATTGGATGGGTAGCTTCTTAGAATTTCCTCAGGAAAGGAGAAATTTACCAGCAATTCCTCAAGAGCAGCTCTTCTTCTTAGTAGAGATAGTAACTTCTTGTGGAAAGAACCCAAATAAATCAATTGCCTGTTGAGATCTTCCTTTGGGATTTAATAAAAGCATGAGAAGTCAGAGAGGTTGCAGATGAATGTAGAGAGGATGGTTAGGTTAATGAGGGATATTCACATTCATCTCTTGGCTGCTTAGTAATTAAACAGATGCCACAATGTCACACTCTGCCAATGAGAATTTCTTCAAAATTGTCTTCTGCTTTGAAACAGGTTTTTTTTTGTGGAAAAATATTGGTTTTTTGCCTGATACTTTTGATTTAGAATTTCTTTCTCTCTTCCTTGCAAAGTCAGTCTGGTTCCAGTGGTGTAAACCAGACGTAACTCACCAATAATGGAGACTATTTGTAGCCCAGGGTGGAAATGAGAGGTCCTTGATGCTCTCTGACCTTGGTTGTTTTCTTGTAGATGTTTCATTACCCAAACTAGGTAACATCATCAGTGCTAGTGATGGTCTGTTCCAGCTGTTCCTGGAGGTTTGCCATGGCCTGCTGATATTTGTTTCATCTAAGGCCGGGATGGCGAACCTATGGCACGCGTGCCACAGGTGGCACGCAGCGCCCTCTCTGCAGGCCCGCCAGCTGTCGCCCCAGCCCAGCTCTACCGCCCATACGCATGTGCCTCCCGCCAGCCAGCTGGTCTTTGGATCTCTGCTGCGCATGTGTATGGGGTGGGGCGCATGTGCGGGGATGCTTGCATTGCATTTTGGGGCCTCGCGTGGCACCCCTGCGCCCTGTTTTGGCTTCCAGGTTGGTGCAGGAGGCCTTCCAGGCCCAAAATGGGATGCAGGGAGGCATGCAAGCCCCCCACCCCATTTTGGGCCTGGAAGGCCTTTTGCAACAACCTGGATGCCAAAAACGGGCGGGGGGAGGTGGGGCACATGTGGGAGAGGGTCACGCGTGCATTGCCTTATGGCTGTGTGCACTTTCGGCACACGACAAAAAGGTTAGCCATCACTGATCTAAGGTGTGCATCTGTGATCATGAGCCATGTCATTTTCGCCTACCTTATTGGGTCATTTTCCATCCAGCTGTGCAGTTTGTTGGAGGTTTGCATTTGACACTGGTAGGTAGGGTATGTTGGCATTAGGCATTCATGCAAGGAGAAAAGTTGTTCCTTGGTGAAAGTTTGCCTGCAAGCAAATTTTTCCCATTTCCCAGTGCTGATGACGTAACCTAGTTTAGGTAATGAAACTTCTGCAAGAAAACAACCCAGCTCAGAGAGCACCCAGGATCCCTCAGATGTAACTCAAATTTGAGGGTCCCCAAGTGGTTCCAGATAGTGGGCTTCACAGGTTAGATATTATGCCGAATGAATAAAAATGCCAAATCTGGGGATTCTGCAGTACTTATTTCTCCATCATTAAAATTCTTGCTACTCCTATTTCAGGGAATTGGAAGAAAATGCAGTGGCCACCCAAGTTCTTCACAGAAGTGGAGGGCTAATTAATGATCTGGGTGAATCCAATTCCTCACTTCCTTTTAAAAATTGTATAACTTCTATATGTCACTGCATATGTAACGTATGTATGTGTGTATGCTCACAACACACACACACCTGTTAACCTTCTCCAATTTGGCACACTTGAGATGCTTTGGATGTTGTAGACACATCCAATGAACATATCTGGAAGATGCCAAGTTGGAGGAGACTGTTTTAGAACTAAATTCAGACTGCAAAAATATAGAAGTTAATTACATTCATGTACAAATCTAAATCAGTGGCTTGACAGAGGTACTAAACCTTTAGAGAGTTCAAAACATTTCAAGAAATAAACATTCTAAATGTCAGCGCAAGGAGGGAATGCTTCTCCGAAAGCAAATCTTCCCAAAGCTTAATGAATAGTTTTGAAAATAATGAAAACTTTGTGGAAAGAAAACACTAAATATCAGAGGCAGATCATCAGTTATTAAAATATTTCTTCATGTACCATAGATAATATAGAATATTTGAATGGCCTATAATTGTATATTCAGAGATGTCGCAATCCTAGAGGAAGAGTATTAGAATGCATTTTTTAAAAATGCCACACAAAATGATAAAATAGTGGAATGGATTTGACTGCCATGTGCTCTTTTGAAGAGCTGAATGGTTAATTGTACTGCAGATTTGGCCTTCTGTTCATAAAACCATAAGAACTTGCTTTTAATGAGTCAGTTTATTGCTCTGTGCAGCCCAGTACCATCTACTTGAATTGGTTATCTTCTCAGTCAGAGACGCACATAAGCAAGAAAATTCATTCATATTCTCCCTCCCTCCCTCCCTCTCATTACAAAATGCTAATGAACTTGTAAAGAATGCCTATATCTTTCAAAAAATGACACTGAAGAGCATTAAATATATTTTATCTGAAATGAGATACTACCACGTTAATTTGGGGTGTGAAACAATGTGAAGTTAGCCTGAAGCTGGCACCATTTTCTGTAAGTGTTTTTTTTATTTCCTCCTTTATCACATTTGTATCCCACCAGAAACATGAATAGACTGTGGCTCACAGCATACAATGGAACAATATATAACAGTGATGGCTAACCTTTTTGCTGTTGTGTGCCAAAAGCAGGGGGAACGTGGGGGGTGGGGGGTTGCGCACATGCTTGCCAACACCCATAAATCAATGCACCCCACGAATGTGTGCGCGACCCCCCCTGCTCCTCCCGCTTTTGGCACACGATGGCCCGGTAGGCCTGTTTTTCACCCTCCCTGGGCTCCAGAGCCTTTCTAGGAGACTGGGGAGGACGAAAACAGCCTTCCCCATCCCCCAGGGGCCCTCCAGAGGCCAGAAACGGCCCATTTCCCAATTTCCGGTGGGCCCGGAAGACCCGAAAATCAGCTGGCCAGCATGTGCATGCGTGCTGGAATTAAGCTAGGGCAATGCTCGTGTGCCCACAGATATGGCTCCACGTGCCACCTGTGGCACGTGTGCCATTGGTTCGCCATCACGGATATATAATAATGAAAAACAGGAATGCTAAAATTTACAGCCCAAACAGAATCTGGGATTGATACCAAATACCTGCCAGAAAAGCACCATTTAAGCTGTTCCCAGAAGACAACTAAAATTGGATCAGTTGGACTTCTAATGGGAAGCCATTCCAGAGATCTGGGTTGATTATAGAAAAACAGTGTTTCTTGGTTTCAGCCTCCCCTCCCTCTCCCTCCTAAAAGGGGCATAACCAGCTGTTTCTTTTGGCATGATCAAAGTGCCAGGCTAACCCCAGCAGAGAGGTGTAGTCCTGAAGGTTTTCTCGGTAGATTTGCTGTCCCAAACATTCCCTAAACTTTTTTGCTTTTACATCAGTAGGAAAGCAGAAGCTAAACTGAAAGAGGCACCTGGTAAAACCAGGAGCTACTAATTCCTCTTTCTTTCATCTCAGAAGAAAGTGATCATGTAAAGAACAAGGTTGTTATCTTTTGGTATTAAGAGATTCTTGGAGATTTCCATCAAACATAAAACGAATGGAGCAACAAACAAACAGGAATTCTTTGTTTTTCTGTCATGCAATAATCAAAGGTTTTGATTTAAATTAGTAGAGGGTGTCCTAATTTTTGAAAATGATTTATTTGCAATATTACATAATTAATCATCTGTTTAGATGAGGAGGGAATTGGCTTTGAGAGAGCAAATTGGAATCCATTAGCATCAAGTCAGATAGCCTATAAATCAAATATAGGATTTATAGGAGCCTGAGTGGCGTAGGAGGCTAATGCCTCCTACAAGGCAGCATTTAACATCCAGCTGCCTGCAATTACTGTAAGTTCGAATCTCACCAGACTCAAGGTTGACTCAGCCTTCCATCCTTTCTAAGGTGGGTAAAATGAGGACCCGGTTTGTGGGGGCAATAAGCTGACTTTGTATAAAATATACAAAAGTATGAAGGCTATTGTTTAACGCATTGTAAGCTGCCCTGAGTCTCCGGAGAAGGGCGGCATATAAATAAGAATTTTTTTAAAAATAATAAATACAAAAAGAAAAGCAAAAGAGGGTGCAGTCATAACAGCAGATATCAAAATGTTGCATCTTCTTCAAATGGATAATATTTATTTATTTATATTTCATACTTCTTAACCACCCATCTCCCTTGGAGCTATGACCCCAAGATCTGAAGTTGGAACTTATTAGAAATGAATTGAAAAAATGTGGAACTTGTTGGCTTTTTCTTTCAGTGAAAAGTAGATTATAAACATTGCAAATAAAGAAACTATATCTTCCAGCTATGCTGGCTGGTGGTTCATAGAAGTACTATCTGGTGCAATTATGAGTCCTCTTGGCTAGGTATGGATTAAAATCCAATACATTTGAATGTTGTGAAATTGGGGAAGTCTGAATTACCATATTGCTGTTTTTCTGATATTCTGTGCATGCCATGTTTTTAGTGTGATAGTTAACTTGGGCATTAGCAAACTTTTGTATCTCTGTTATGCATGTATCAAGTACATTTCAGAATTCAGAATATTTTATAATGCCTAGTTTACAAAATCCTGTAAAGCAGGTTAGGCTAAAAGAGAACAATTTGCTCCAGGGTATCAGTAATTATTGAGAAAATATTTAAATTCAGACCTTTAGTGCTGTTATACTGTATACTACTGCTGATATTTACATATATTTTATACTGTTATTTTTTGTGGTTTTTCAACAGGCAAGGCACCTGACTTGTTGGCCTGTTTCTTTCTAGGAAGGCTGTAACAGAGTAACAGATATGGTTATTCAGAAATCACACAAAATATAATAGAATTTGCTTCAAGTAGGAATGTAAAACGTGAAGTACTAGAAAGCCAGCTGAAAGGTTTTTCTTGCCCTTCTGTATGAATAAATATTTTAATTTATTTGTTATATACTCTGCTTTATTATTGCCTGATATTTTTATTGCATTATTTTATTATTGAAAGCATTTCAGAGGTGCAGCTTGTTTAAACAATGGCAAAGAAATTAAATAAGATGAAATATATTTCATTTGTTGCTGACAGTAGTGTGAGGCAACTTCTCTGGATTTTCTTCTTCAACATTCAGGAACCGATCACGCTATACCTTACCAGTGTCTTCCACTGCAAAGAAAGGAGAACATGTGATGAAATATCTCATATTTGACCTTGCCTTATCATTTCCAGTTATGTAAATTAATGGGAGTATTGTGGAAAGAAATAGATCATAGTGTATCCACACCATCATAGAGATCATTCCTTGATCAAGGTTAATGAGAAGATCAAATTGTGGAATGGATCCAAGTCAAATAAAATCTTTGAGAGACTTTGCCCTCAAGTCAGGAACTTTCTTTTTCAGATTACATCTGGATTTCATTTGTCCAGGTGTTTCACCCAGCAAAGTACCAGTAGTGACAAGTTGGTAATAGCAAGCTGCTGTTAAACATAGGGATTATCTATATCCAGATTGGCTCAGTGTTCACATGATCACATATGGTTGTTGCCATTTGTCAAGTGGGCCAGTTAATTTTGGCTTATATGTAGCAGAGCAAAAATTGCAGGAAAAGTAAGGCTTCATACCATGTTTTCCCGAAAATATGACATGTCCTGAAAATAAAGCCAAGCCTGATTTTTAGGCTGGGTGTATAAATATACAGTCTCTCCCGAAAATAAGCCCTAGTGAAGGGTTGGGCGTGGGCAGCACAGAAGGCAGCCCTTCTCTTCCCCAGTCAGCTAATGGCAGCTGGGCTCCTTAATGGCAACCCGCAGATCAGCTGAGCTGATCAGGAGCTGCCCCAGCGTTCTTGGCGCTCACACGCCTCCCATCCATCCATCCCCCTTGCCTGAAAACTCCCGCCCTGCTCGCAAGAGAGCAGCCACCTGGCACCTCTTGCCACTTGGTGCCCACCCAGCGGACACCCCCCCCCAGCCTGGCAGAGCGCCACTCACTGACCAAGTGGTATCCCAGGATCATGATGTAGGCAAAGCCGGTGAGAACCAGGTCCTTGAGAAGTCAGCGCTGCTGCCTTCCCAGCACTGAGGATGGCTTCCTCTGTGGCTTCCAAACCCCAGCTGGAAGTCGCTGGAAGTGGAGAAGAGGCCAGTTGGGCCAGCCACCTGCTACTGAGTCTTTAGGAGCCGGGGCAGCCACATGGACCTGGAACCATAGAAGAGCTTGGCACAGGAACGTGAGGATACAAGCACAGCCTTGGGTGAACAGCTGCCGCACCAGCGCAACACAGCAGCAACCATGAGCATCCCCCAAACTAATAAGACCCCCTGATAATAAGTCCAAGCCCATTTTTCAGGGTTCAAAAGAAAATAATACCCCGTCTTATTTTCAGGGAAACACGGTATCTTTCTTTGAAAGTAGAGCCAACATCCATGACAAAGACCAAGGAACTGGTGAGTAAGCCCTTTCCTTGGAACCTCACCAGATAAGGAGAGGACAAGAGATTGCCCACATGCGGTCTGAATGGTTGCTTCTCACAAGGAGATTGCAGGACAATGGTTTTCTGCAGGTTTGAATGCCAGGAGATGAAGGGATAAGCCATCTTGCTCACTCTGGCAGCAGACTTTTAAGGGATATTAAATTTGCAAACCACACTTTCTAATCACTTTTGGAAATTGCCTATTAACTATTCTAAAGCTATTGAAAAATTTTGAAAAATCATCGTTGGGTGACTTCACCTTCAACTCTGAACAACAGAAAAATTAATTACACGGTTAAAGAATTTAAAATAATCAGCTAGAAACTAAATGTGATTTTTTTTATCTAAGAAAGTTATAAATGGATTAAAGGTCCATGTACATTTGTACCGTTCATATTAAAGGTTGGGAAATTAGTGGCAAGAAGTCCATTATTTCATAAGTTTTGATTGCTTGATTTTGCAGTAGCTCATCTTTGTTATCTTTGGGGTTTTGGGTATCTGCAATACAAGCAATATCTTGTGCTGTTGGCTCCTGAGAGTGGAATACATTTTTAAAATGAAATGCTTTGCTCTGGATGAAGTTCTGACAGCAAATGCAGTTTTGCAACTGAACTGCTAGAACATACTGGAAGGTATTTTTCTACTGCAATGTACTTCTACATCACCCCGCCCTCTGGTTCTTCAGTTTTCTCTCCTTCCTGTTGGGGTTAAAGAGCTATGGTATCCTTTTCGTCACTATGAAAGAAATGCAGTGCAGAGTTAGAGTTTTGAGTATCTACTTATTTTTGCATTCTTCTGTCATCTGCAGAAGGAAGCAGTATTGAGCCCATGAACTGGTTTTGGCACTTGAAGAATTACAGGATAGATTCTGATTGAGAAAGTCTAAGTGTGGTAATGAAAGCTACAGGAAAATACCCTTCAACAATGAATAAATATTCTACCTGTCATTGCTTGTTAGTGACCTGGGCAATAAGAAGTGAATGAATCTTCTATAGAGCAGAACATATGGGTTAAGAATCTAAACCAGGGGTGTCCAACCTTGGCAACTTTAAGATCTGCAGACTTCAACTCCCAGAATTCCTCAGCCAGCATAGCAAAGCAGAGTTAGTTGAATAGCTATTAGAAACTCTGTATCTGAGCTGTATTAGTGTGGAAATTGGGATCGTAGAAAACACCCAGGAGCATAGAAGAATCCAAGGCAGATGCATAAACAAACATCTTGAATGTATTTAATCATGTAACAAAACATTAACTATTTACAAAGGCTTTCTTAATGTTCATTTTAGTATGGGGGCACACAGCATGTGTGACCACCCTGATCAAAGATCATCTCTCACAGAGAACAAACGTAAGAAGAGAGCTTGGTGGAAAGGTTAGAGGGGGTTTTATACTCAGTGTAAGCCCCTCCTTTCCACAAAGGGGTGGAGACACTTTCTACCTCCACTAGTGTCTGAATGACACATGTGCCAATGGCTTGCAAATACTTGACAGTTCCCCTCCTTGCGAGCCAATGGCATGCAAACATACAAATGCAATGTACAACAGATTTTACCATGTGAGACATAACTTTTTACACAGATCTTTGTGCCTATCCGCTGGTAGAGGTTTTGTGTATTTGGTAATATGGACTAATATGGACTTTTAGAAGAAAAGAGATTTCTTTCTACCTTAAGAGATTTGTTCTGTCGGAGGAGGAGGAGGAGACGACAACATGGATTAACTATGAAATTAAGCCTGACATTGAGAAACCATTGTAACGAGTGGTGAAATCCAATTGTTTTTACTATCGGTTCTGTGGGCGTGGCTTGGTGGGCATGGCAGGGGAAGGATACTGCAAAATCTCCATTCTCACCCAGAGGTGGTATTTGCCGGTTCTCCGAACTACTCAAATTTTTCGCTACTGGTACTCCAGAACCTGTCAGAACCTGTGGGAATTGATTCTAACCCTGATTCTAACCCTGAAAACAGCGCCAGATGCAGTTTAATCTAAGGCTCTTGCAGGGTGCTATAAAGCAACCATATCCTTTCTTGAGGCTTCATCTCAAACAGAGCAGTGATCTCCCGGTAGTACAATACTGTAGGAAATACAGGCAGAATATTAGAGGATCATAAAAAGAAAAAATAGCAATAGAGAAAAGCCCAGAACCTGACTTCAATGGGAAAGAGGTAGACCCCTCAAACAAATCTCGACCTTCAGCCTCGTGAATATATTCCACAGAAGATTTGTTTGATACAATTAATAATTTGCTGTTTCAACTGATGATTGTCACACACAGGAAAAGCTCCTGATACTATTAAAAATGCATCAAACTGTTGGATAAGTTTCAGAGTAATTAGTGTGAGGGAAGGACTGTCAAAATGTAGATTTGTACACCATAACTCATAGCTCATATTTCTCTCAGAGGATTTTATTTTTCAGAAAACATCCAAATATAACTGCGTTATCTAAAGAACTAATCTGCTAATCAAGGGCCTTTTTATTGGGGTAGGAGATGGGAGGGGTTGATAATGAAAAACAGTAGAAATGCTGCCACCTTACTGATTGAGGCTTAAACATTAAACATAAAAATAAACTTTACTTGTGTGTCCCCACTTTTATGGAGAAATAAGGCTTTATTATAAATGATTCTGATTGTCAAACAAAGTTCTTTTAATCTGATGCAACAGGGAGCAGGTTTAGAAAAAAATGCTAATTGTATACCCCAATGCAAGAATTGTTGGAATAAATCAGCACTAAATACAGCAGTGCAATGTCGTCTGCAGAGGTACCTTTGATTTTTTTGGTTCCAAATAGTATCAGAGTCACTTGGCTGAACTGAGCAAGACTGGGACTGAGTAGATTTCTGGGTAGGAATTGTATTGACACTACTGTGGGTTCTATGATAGGAAACAAAGCAGGATAAAAGTTATGTTAAATTATTCTTGGCTAAATTTGACATACCAAAGTCCAATATTTGTTGGTGACTTCATTTCTGTCAAAAGAAGGCAGTCTGTATATCCCAGATATTTTTATTTTCTAGCCCCTATCCCAGTGATGGCTAAACTTTTCTGGACCGAGTGCCCAAAGCGCACATACCTGAACCCCCCAAAAGTAAATGCACGCATGGCCCCCGCACATGCACCCCACCCCCGTGCATGCGAGTGCAGACCCTTCATGTACCCTGCTCCCTGCGCATGTGCGAGCAGCCCCCGCACATGCCCCAGCCCCCACACATGCGTACTCACCCCACACACGCGCCCTGACCCCTGTGCATGCATGTTCGGCTCCCTGCACACACCCCATCCCCATGCATGTATGCGCAGCCCTCCGCACATCCCCCACCCCCAGTGCATACGTGGTAGAGACCCAAAGACCAGCTGGCCGGCAGGAGGTGCACACACATGCACAGCAGAACTGAATTGGGGCAACGGCTCACGTGCCATCAGAGAGGGCGCTGCGTGCCCCCTCTGGCACGTGTGCCATAGGTTCGCCATCACAGCCCTATCCTACCAATGCCCTATTTTGATAATATTTTTTAGTGTCAGTCATTGAGAGAATAGGTGGTGGGCAGGGGGAGAAGGTTCTTGATTCTGCTGCTCATCACTCCTGAATACTATGAGCTGAATTATGGAGAAATATAGCTGGGTTCACCTGAGCTGCTCATGTTTTATATCAGTCTTTTCCCCAACTTGAAGTCCTTCAAATATATTGGGACCATAATGTTCAGCATTTCCTGAAATTTCAATGTATTTGAAAAATTTGTGACTCATAAAAAGTATTCTTTTTTTTCTCAGAGATTCTTCAGTCTCTCCAGTTTCAATTATTATACAGTTTAGTAGTTTCTTTTTAAAGTCAGGGTGACCTGAAGAAGCTGTTTTAAGTAGAGATTTTTTTTTTACCTCCATAAATGAGTCAATCATGCAGTTACATGTGGAATATGATAAAAGCAGCAAATGCAATTTAGCAGTACATCTTGCACGTCAAACAGCAACAATAAAATCACTTGAGTTTGTTATATAATGGCACTTTTGCCTGTCTTGTTAGCCAGGCTACTTATACTTTGCTACGGTATACTTCTCATCCATATATTTTAGCTTGACTCCTCTGTTCCTGAATTTGCTATTCCAGTACTAATGTGCTGTTGTTGACCTGTTGTTCCAAAATCATCAACTTTATGAAAAATTCAACTTCATCTCTTGTCAATTTTCATCATGAGCGTCTTAAACAACTTCCTCCTCCTCATTATCCTTAGCCTAGACCAGGCCTGTCAAACTGGCAGCCAGTGGGCCGGATGCGTCACACAAAAGGCAAAAAATGTCATGATACATCACGCGATGCAATCGAGTTTGACACCCGTGGCCTAGACCAATCTATGCAACAAATGCACTTCTCTGATGTCACAGTACAACTTCACAATGGACATATAAACGTCATATCTATACAGGAAGTGTATGGATCATCACGTACACCTATATACATCCAACTTCCACCCAGAATGTACCATCAAATTTATAATCTATAGCTAGCTAGTGTGTTACAACTACATTTGTTCTGACCCATTTGGCAGGAATGCTCAACTGATGGAATTAAACCAGGCATTCAGGATACTGAACTATTTACCCCAAAACATCAATAAGACAAATCAGTTGAGGCAGATAGGTTCCCAGCGAGGATCTATTAAAAGGTACAGACACTGAACAATTACTGATTGTCACCTATAGCTCACAGCTTGTCATGTCAAGTTCCAAATCAAGAAAGACATGGGGTGATACTTCCAAATGGAGTTCTTTATTGTTTCACACCTATAGCCAAAACCTTGCCAGACTGAGCAATTTACAGGTCATCCTCAATTTATGACCACAATTGGGACCAGAATTTCTGTTACAAAGCAAGGCAGTTAAGTGAGTTGTGCACAATTTTAGGAATTTTTTTTGGGGGGGCTATGATTATGAAGTGAATCATTGCAGAAGTCAGTCATTACAGTTGTTAAAATGAATCGCGCAGTCAGTCAATAAATCCGGCTTTCCCCAGTGACTTTGGTTGTCAGAAGCCAGTTGGGAAGGTAGCAAATGGTGATCACATGACCCCAGAATGCTGTAACCATTATAAATACATGCTGGTCGCTAAGCACCTGAATTTTGATCATGTGACAATGGGACGCTGCAATGATTGTATGTGCAAGGACCAGTCATAAGTCACCTTTTTCAGTTCCATTGTAATTTTGAACAGTTGCTAAACAAATGGTTGTAAATTGAGAACTACCTGTACTATTCTGCATCTGTGACCTTCTTACTCACACACCATATCTGGACTGAGTTGTCTTTTATTCCTCTGGATTGTGTCCCTTCCCTCCTGGACATCCACTGGTTTACTACGTTCAATCACACTGCTCCAGCCACTCAAATACATTATTAATAAGCTTCAACCCATACTGAATAATAGCATCAGGCACTAGATAGCAGGTCCATATTTGTGTACAAACAACCATCCCAATCTCAAGTAGCTTCTCACAAGCAACAAGAAACAGTAAGACAATGCCAATATGGGAACCAGATCTTGCAAGAAACTCAGACCTTTACTTTGCTCCTACATCTCTACCGTGCGTACAAGCTATTCCTCCAATGTGATATATGCCATATCAACTGCTACCAATGCTTCTGTAGGTCCTACATAGAACAAATGGACAAACTCTGTGTAAAAGTTTGTCCATTTGTCCTATCGACAATTTGATAGGATAAATAGACATTATCTTGTGTTAATGGACACAAGATTGATATCAGTACTCAAAACAAAGGCTTAGTATTATCTGAGCATTTCAACCTCCAGGATACTCCATAACAAACCTCAAAGTAACTTTTTCTTTTTTAACAGAACTTTAACAGCACTATTGAGTTAGAAATTGTCCAAGTCACATACATCAAAAAGTTTCAGGCAATCTCAGAAAGTCTCAACAAACACAGTGGGTTTTTAACCCATTAGAGTTCTTGATAAGATTCTTGCAATCTATCTCACACAGTGGTGGGTTCCTCCCGGTTTGGCCCGGTTCCACCGAGCCGGTAGCGGTGACGATATGATGTCACCGAACCGGTTCTGCCCCCCGCCATGTTATTCTTACCTTTTATTTGGCCCCACCCCCAATCTATTGCTGACTCCTGAGTCCCAGCTGATGGGCTATAAGGAAAAAAACTGTTTAAACTCTTGCCGCGGGGCTTCAAAGGGCCGCCCTACGGCTGATCAGTGGTAAAAGGCAGTTTGGTGGTAGACCGGTGCCTCCAAAAACAAATGAGTAGACCGGTGCCTGCAAAAATAAATGGGTAGGCCAGTGCCTGCAAAAATACATGAGTAGACCGGTGCCTGCAAAAATACATGAGTAGACCGGTACCTGCAACAATAAATGGGTAGACCAATGCCTGCAAAAATAAATGAGTAGACAGGTACAGCTCTGCAAGCAGTTAAAAGCCTGGTAGACCAGTACCTCTGCTAAATCCTAAAGAATTGTCACATGACCATCAAGCTATGCCCACAAAATAAGCCACGCCCACAGAACCAGTAGTAAAAAAATTTAGAACCCACCCCTGATCTCACATATAACTGCATCTGTGTCATCAACCTGCCTTCTCTCTTTCTCCTTTTTTCCCTCCAGCCCAGTTAAAATTTTTATTAGCTTAGCCCAGTGATGGCTAACCTTTTTGTCATCGTGTGCCAAAAGCAGGGGGAGCGTGGTAGGGTCATACGCATGCCTGCCTGCCCACATTCATAATTCTATGTGCCCTGCCCCCCCATGCTTCCCCTGCTTTTGGCACGTGATGGCATGGTGGGCCCAGTAGGCCCGTTTTTTGCTCTCCCCAGGCTCCAGAGCCTTTCTAGGAGCCTGGGAAGGGCAGAAATGGCCTTCCCCACCCCCCAGAGGCCCTCTGGAGGCCAGAAACAGGGTATTTCCTGACTTCTGGTAGGCCCAGAAGGCCCGAAAATCAGCTGGCTGGCGCACACATGTGTGCCGGAGCTGAGCTTGCGTGCCCATCGATATGGCTCCGCGTGCCACCTGTGGCACCCGTGCCATAGGTTCGCCATCACGGGCCTAGCCACTCCATACATCTGATGAAGTGAGCTACAGCTCACAAGAGCTTAAAAATGATACCAGAGACCTGTTTTTTATTTGCTATGAAAGACTGACAAGGGACTCCTACATAAGCAAGAAGTATATTTATCTTTACAATGTGTAGGTGCTGAATCATGGCAAAATTGTACATTCATCTGCTTTATCCATATTTTAAAATGTATTTTCTTTTTTGGGATTCTCTGAAATCTTAAAGGGTTCAGTTATCTCATAAAACACTTGACCATTTTAAAAAGTAGGCAATTAAAATATAATTGGCATTTAGTTTCCTACTCTTTTACTACATGCTTATAGAGAATAGAATTCTTAATATTTCTGCATCTATATTCTGCAGATTGCAGCATATATTCCAGCTGAGTTCATTCAGAGTAAAATAAATTAAACTGAGAACTTTGGGTAATGAAACATCTGCAAGAAAACAACCAGGCTCCGAGAGCACCAAGGACTCCTTATTTGAACCCTGAGCTACAAATATTCTTCATTGATAAATTAATCTCATATATATTACCATGCATCTATATTTTATAGATTGCAGTATATATTCCAGATGAGTTTATTCAGAGTAAAATAAATTAATCTTATATTTGCTGTCATACTACTGTGTGGAAAACAGACAACACACATTTCTGCATGTTACACTAATCTCTGTCAAGGGAAACTTGCTTGTTGCCTTGTCAGTCTCTCCAGGTAGATCAGGTCAAGAAATTGGAATGTCAGAAATTCAAGGAATGGTCTTTATTGTAAAATGATAGAATAACAGGATCTTGCAAACATATCCAAGTGTCTTTCTGTCCCATGTTATAGTAAACAAAATCAAGGTAGTCCCAAAGGTGCTTCTCCAAAAGCAAAATGTTTTCAAGGAAAAAAATCCCAAGAGAAGTCCAGTTGCCTTTTGGAAAAGCACCTTTGGTACAGTCATGAACTGGATGATCGAGAATCTCCATAGGTAAAATCAAGGTGGATTACTCTGAGTTGCATTCTTACACGTCCCTCTATTTTTTTTTCTCTGCCTGCCTGTCTGCCTGTCTATCTATCTGGGAGTGTAGTGACTTGGCAGACTTGCATTCGAGACCTGCCATGGGACGGAATGAGTTCCCGTCAAATGCTGACCCAAATGGCTCCGAGTTGATTAATGGTGGGCAACTTCATGGTGTCCCCTGGCAATGGTGATATCACCAGCAAATCCTTTTGCCACTTCAGTGTTTCTGACACACACACACAAAATCAGCCTGCCTGCCTGCCTACATCTTTCCCTCCCTCTCTCCCTCCCTCTCTCCCTCCCTCCCTCCCTCCCTCCCTCCCTCTATCTATCTATCTATCTATCTATCTATCTATCCATCCATCCAGTGGTGGGATTCAATTAATTTAACAACCGGTTCTCTGCCCTAATAATTTCTTCCAAAAACCAGTTTGCCAAACTGCTCAGAAAGTTAACAACCGGTTCTCCTGAAGTGGTGCGAACTGGCTGAATCCCAACACTCTCTCTCTCTCTCTCTCTCTCTCTCTCTCTCTCTCTCTCTCTCTCTCTCTCTCTCTCTCTCTCTCTCTCTCCCCTCCCCCTCCCCCTCCCCCTCCCGCTCCCGCTCCCCCTCCCTCCCTCCCTCCCTCTCTCTCTCTCCTGCTATTATTATGGTGAATATATCCAGCATACCTCCTCTTCTTATTTTGCCCACAAGAATAATCCTGTGAGGTGACTCGATTGAGAGAGAGTAACTAGCTTAAAGTCACCCATCTGGCTTTCATGATGAAGGCGAAACTTGCATTCACAGTCTCCCACTTTCTAGCATGGTGCAATGGTGGGTTGCTCCCAGTTCTGTCCGGTTCTTTAGAACCGGTAGTAAAAGCGGCGAGAGGCTCCGCCCACCCACCCGGACATCACAATTGATGATCTGCATATGTGTGCGCGTGCTCCTGTTGCGAACCGGTAGTAAAGGTAAGTAGAATCCACACCTGGCATGGTGCCTTACTTTTCAGCAAGTCCTCTCTTAACAATTTACTTGTCTTTCCCATCATAATGGCTCTTCCCTACCTTCGCCAAAGTCAGTTCTAAATTCTTTTACAAGCCCACTGTGATGGTGGCAGACTATGAACATGCTTTTAATTATTTTGGAGTTACTCTGATGTTATTTTCATTATTCCATGAATTTAATTTTATTGCTGATTTATAATTCATCCTGAAAATCTTTTATGCTGAAGACCAAAATGTAATTTTATTAAATCAACTCATATGTCAATCAATAATTGAAATGTTCAACATCTTTCTAAAATCAATACAAAACAAAGCCAACTAAAATAATTGATGTTCACTTTCAGATTCAGAGCACAGAATCAGTAGAAGGGATGTATGTTTGCCTCAAGGGAGATTTGGAGGATTAATAAGTGTATTTTTAATTATCTCAAGGTAACTTCTCTCTCCCTACATTTACAACTTTTTATTATCTGCACATTTTTAGCACAAAGGAATGTATTCATTTATTTAAAGTAATTTGACATTGCTCTTTCCAGTCAATTACTACTGTAGGCAAAGTACAAATAATGAAAATGCATAAAGTATAATAAGCTGAATAATTTCTTGCATAATAAGGAGGAATGCATTGTAAAAATTAGAAAGTGTTATTAATTGTGCAAAGCTATGCAAAATGACACACAACATGTTAGCCAAATCCCCTTGGAGTTAAATGTGAAAGACCTCTTTTGAGTACGAAACAACCAACTCTGGTTTAAGACTGCGATGTACAACTCTGTTGTGCTGATGGCTGCAATTGAATTTTGAACAATATGTTAGGGGTGAGGAAGAACAGAATCTAATTCTGGTTTAATTTAATTGAAATGGAATGTAATGAAATTAATTAATTACCGCCAATAGAATTTACTTCCTGTGTATTTATTAATTTTCAAAATACTGAAGATTACATTTGGAAAGGGCCTTGGAGGCTGGACACTACCAGGCTTTGGGGAATTGGAGTCTGCATGCTCTAAATCAGGGGTGTAAGCCACACTGGCCCGATGTTGCCTCTTCGTATTGGGTAGACTGAGCGAAGTGGGCCAGCCCCTTACATTTTGTAGGATGGCCCCGCGGGCCGGATCCAACTACATCGCAGGCTGAATCTGGCTCGCGGGCCTTGTGTTTGACACCCCTGCTCTAACATGTTCTTTAGCATCAGTTCTTTATGTTCAGTTGGTAGGAAGTTTCTGTGAGAAAATGTTATGTTGCTATTCATGGAAAAGAAGCCTTTAGTGATTCTCATCAATGCTGCTTAAGTAATGCACCATGATTGAGCCTTTAGCTGCCGAAGGAGTCCCTTTAATTGAATTTCACTATCAAGAGCCCCTTGTTTATGGTAATGACAGTGTTAATAGTGAATACTGTGCATCACTGTGCCAAAAAATGTCAAGATGGTAAAATAGGAAGTGCTTATTTATGTGATTAAAAACAAAGTTCCAACAGAAGAGAATATCTAAGAACAAATGTCTAAGAACAAAGTAAATAAAAGCTGTGACAGCAACTGATCTGTTTTAAATTAGAAGGGTTGATGAACTGATTAAAGACAATCGGTGGATCATTCAAAGGGAAGTTAATGTAAAGCCTGGCATTCCACAGGAACATGTGGATCACATTATTAATGTTCTTCAATATCCAAAGGTTTGTGCAAGTCGAAAGCTTTGCATTCGGAAAGCAGAGATGAAAGCTTCAGAAGCTGGAATTTGCCATGCTACAAGAATGAAGGTGAAAAATTTCTTCACAGCATCATGACAACCAATGTAATATGAACACATAATTATAACCCAGAAACCAAATATTAGGCCACAGAATATCATCACAAAGTTTCATCTGTATGTGTGTGAGGAATCCAAACTAAGGATTTGTAGGACAATTCATGGTTAATGTTTCCTGGGATGAAGATGGTGTAATTTTCATGGATTCTTTTGAACTTTGCAATGATACCAACTTAGAACACTACATTGCCTGACTCAATACTTTGAAACTGTGATTAAGCAAAATCCAGAAGCACAAGAAGAAAATTTGCTGTGAAACAATAACACCAAATCTTGCCTCTTATGAATTAATCAAAAGAAATTGCGAAGTTGGATCTCACCAGTTTCCCTCATCCACCATACAGTCCAGAGTTGATCCTACCTTTTCCCAAAATTGAAGGCATTGGTTTGACTCAAATCAAGAAGTGGAAAGGACCGTCTGGACCTATTGGGACAGGCAAAGCATAGAGTTCATTTGAGATGTCTTCAAGTAGTTGTCCATTATTGTCAGAAGTGTGCAGTGAATGGCGGTGATTGTGCAGAAAAGCAAAATCAGGCAACAAAACAGCTCATCTCATGGATTATTTTTGTTTCATTCATTGAAACATCTCTATTTAAATTAAAGTCATAAAAGTGGAAGACCTTATTTTTCATGCACCTGTTGTAGCATTGTATAGCATCAACCTGCTGCAAATCTTCATCCTTATGTCAAAGCTGGGTCTTTGAATAATTTTTAATACTAGTTTCAAAAAATTAATATAACAAGTTACTAATATATAAATGGTATTGTTTTATGAACTCTGATTCTTATGATTTATAGAGTGTTTTATCTATCTCTATCACCAATCAGCTTATTAGTGTAAGAACGTCTGTGCCACCAATGAACAACTATTTTGTGAAAAGCACTATCAAACAGGCTATTATGACTGTATGAACTTTTGAACTTTGATTTTTCCTGGTTATAAGCAAGAAATCATGGTAGTCTACATAAGTGTATGTGCAGATAAATAGATGTGATAAGGTACCACCAGTTTTTTTTGTTTCTGCTACTTCACAACTTAACTTGAAAACATCTTTACCTCAGTTTAATATGTATAACACAAACATATAAAACTCCACAAGATAAGTAGTGCAGCACCTAAATCAGCAGAGTTTTCTGAGCTACTTGTCTATTTTCCAGTTAATGCATTTATTTGTATTTGCATTTTATGCATGAAGAGTTGTAAGTGAGGTGATAGAGGTTTACCACAGCCAAGTTAAGTACTAAATAATTTAGTCAGAATTTGAAAGCAAGGTCCTCAGGTCAAAACCAGACATGCTCCTTGGAGCCTTTGACTTGTATTGTTAGTTTAGTTCTATGTAGATCACACGGGAAACCATAGGTGGAAAGTGTGAAAGTAAAGCAAATATTAGGAATTTATTGTTCATGAAAAATTTCTTTATGAATAAAACATGGATGCAGACAAATAATTCTTGTTATGTTTCCTTTCTTTTCATTCACTCTGTTGGTTTTAGCCTTTTTTCCCTATCTCTCTCTCCCTCCCTCTCTCTCTCTCTCTCTCTCTCCCTCCCTCCCTCCCTCCCTCCCTCTCTCTCTCTCTCTCACATACACATACACACACACAGGGAGAGCGAGAGACAAAGAGAAAGACCCAGAAGATACAGAATTGATCCAGTTATTTTCATCCATAACCTCATCAATTTAAAGTAGTATTTAAAAATAAGAACAAAATGACTTCTGAGTACGAGTTTATGAAATAACCGACATTGGAATTGGATGATGAATACTATTGCATGGAAATTCTTTCCTTGCATTAGCAGTTACTGTATATTAGAAAGCTGGATATTATTTCTTTACTGTTTTACTTTATATATTTAACCATTTGCTGCATCTAGCAACCTACAATATTAAAGTACTCTGTATATAATGATGCACTTGCAGATAGAACAATAAAACAATGGATACACTAAGTCTAAATTAATGGCCAAGACTAGTGGGATACAACCATCATGAGATGTCATAAATCAATATGAATGAAAATGAATTCAGCATGAGTGTAGCAGCTGAATATATTCAAATGGGAAATTTTTGACCAATATTTCATCCTTATTACTGGCTGTGTCTTTCATTGTTTAGGAGCTTGTGTTACAATTTTTCTAGGTTCCGATGTTGAGGATTGTTCCCAAAGATCCCCCTTTCTCTGATGTTCCAGGGTTTCTTTTCTATGTGGTTCAGATACTGTATGCCTGTATTTTATTTTGATATTATTTACATTCAGCTCAGGCTGATGCCTTTTTCTGAATGCTGCTTTCTTCACTTGCTGTGCTAATGTTTGCAAATATCCCCCGTTAATGGAAAAACTCTCTGCACATTGCAACACCCTGTTGGATGAATTCATATGAATTCACAGTAGGTTTCGTACATGCTCCTAAGACACATTGTAGTAAACTAGGATTTATGATGGCCCAGCTCTGTAAACTTTAAGCATATGTCTATAAATAATTAAATGACATAGTGAATTGCTTTCCACCAAGTCTGCTATGTAATGTAATGTAATTATCTCCAGAAGTATTTGGGTGAAAACCTTGCCTCAAGGTTTGTTGAAATGAAAGGTGGCAGAGTGGCAGCTCCACCTTTTTCTGGGGAAGCAACATTTTAGTTCCGTGATGGTGAACCTATGGCACGCGTGCCACAGGTGGCACGCGGAGCCACATCTGTGGGCACGTGAACGTTGCCCTAGCTCAGCTCCAGCGCATGCGGGCACTGGCCAGCTGATTTTTGGGCCTTTCAGGTCCACCGGAAGTCGAGGCCGTTTCCAGCCTCCAGAAGGCCTCCAGGGGGGTGGGGAAGGCCGTTTTCACCCTCCCCAGGCTCCAAGAAAGCCACTGGAGCATGGAGAGGGCAAAAAACGGGCCTTCAGGGAGTTGGGAAACGGGCTGTTTCTGGTCTCCGGAGGGCCTCCGGGGGGGGGGGGGAGGCTGGTTTAAACCTCCCCAGGCCCCAAGAAAGCCTCTGGAGCCTGGAGAGGGTGAAAAACAGGGACCACTAGTAACCTTTTTGCCATTGTGTGCCAAAAGTGGGGGGAGCATAGGGGGGGGGGTCACACGCAGGGGCAGGGAGGCATTGAATTATGGGTGTGGGCATGCGAGCGTGCGATGACCCCACATTTCCCCTGCTTTTGGCACCCGATGGCAAAAAGGTTAGCCATCACTGCTTTAGCTGGTCCATTTAAGCTACCTGAAAGCAAGGTTTTGGTCAAGGTGCTTCAACTCAAGACTGATGTGGACCATGCCACAACATTTCTGCTTTTCTTTAGGTTTAGTGCTCAAATACTGAGTCAGAACAAGCCTTGTATAATTGCCTGCAATTATATTCTAGTGAAATACAGTGAATAATAACGTTAACCAGGATCTTATGGGGATTGAAATTTTATAATGGTTGTGGAATGCTTTGGACCAGTGGTGGGATTCAAATTTTTTTTACTACCGGTTCTGTGGGCATGACTTGCTGGGCGTGGTGTGGCTTGGTGGGTGTGGCTTGGTGGGTGTGGCAGGGGAAGGATACTGTAAAAACTCCATTCCCACCCCACTCCAGGGGAAGGATACTGCAAAATCTCTATCCCCCCGCCGATCAGCTGGGACTTGGGAGGCAGAGAATAGATGGGGGCAGGACCAGTCAGTGGTGACATTTACCAGTTCTCCAAAGTACTCAAAATTTCTGTTACTGATTCTCCAGAACTGGTTAGAACCTACTGAATACCACCTCTGCTTTGGACATTTGAAAAACACTACACAGATATTAAGTACTTACACTATTACCCTGGCTGTTGCTCCCTGCCCCCCCTTTGAGTTTCTATAGATATACTTGTTAACACTATTATTTCTCCTGTTTTGATATGTTTATGGAAAAGAGGAAAGTTACAATGAGACTACAGGTAGTCCTCTATTTACAATGACAACTGAGCTCAACATTTCTGTTCTTAAGTGAGACATTTGTTGAGTGAATTTTTGCCCCATTTTACAACCGTTCTTACCACAGTTATTAAGAGAATCACTGCAGTTGTTAAATTAGTAACACAGTTGTTCATTGAATCTGGCTTCCCCATTGTCAGAAGATCACAAAAGGTGATCACATGACCCTGGGACACAGCAACAGTTATAAATATGAGCCAGTTGCCAAGCATCTGAATTTTGATCACATGACTTATGGGGATGTTTCAATGGTCGTAAGTGTGAAAAATGGCCATAAATCACTTTTTTCAGTGCTGTTGTAATTTTGAACGGTCACTAAATGGACTGCTGTAAGTCGAAGTCTACCTGTACTCAAATTCAGCTAGCTCAGTGTTTCTCAACCTTGGTTGCTTGAAGATGGATAGACTTCAACTCCCAGAATCCCCCAGCCAGCGCTGCTGGCTGGGGGATTCTGGGAGTTGAAGTCCACCCATCTTCAAGCTTCCAAGGTTGAGAAACACTGAGCTAGGTGAAAGAGATCTATGTATACAGTAGAACATCCTGACACTTTAACTACAGGACTAAAACTAATGTTAAGAATTTATAATTTGTTAAATGTTGATTCATAAAGACATCTTGCTCACCTCCCAAATGAACTACTGCGATGTGTTTTACGTGGAGTTACCCTTAAACAGTATCCAGAAGCTACAGCTGGTATAGGATGCAGTGCAGCGGCCCAGGTAGTTATGAGTGCCACTCAATCTGTACACATTAAAATACAAAATCTATAAGCTGCATTGGTTATTTTATGCTTCTGGGTTCAAATCAAGATTATGGTAGTTACCAATACTGTAACACCCTTCAAGGTTATTTGAGGGACTGCATCTTCCCAATGATCACTACCCATGCCATTAGGAGGGGCATACTCTAGGTCCCATCTGTTTGGGAGGTCTATCAAGCAAGGTCCAGGAAGAGAGCCTTTTCTTCTTGTGGCACTCCCCTTTGGACCATCATTTCCTCTCCTGGAGATTAGATTGGCCTCAGTCCTGATGACCTTTTGTAAGGCCTTCAAGACATGGTTGTGTCACCAAGCTTGGGGATCCAGACATGTAGCAGAACCTGTGCAATGGCTATGTTGATTTGGTATAGGTCAGTGATGGCTAACCTTTTTGCCATCGTGTGCCAAAAGCGGGGGGAGCATGGGGGGTCGTGGGTGCGTGTGCCCACATCCATAATTCAATGCGCCCCGCCCTGCTGCGTATGTGCACGTGACCCCCTCCACGCTTCCCCCGCTTTTGGCACGTGAGGGCAAAGTGGGCCCGGTAGGCCCGTTTTTTCCCCTTCCCAGGCTCCAGAGGCTTTCTGGGAGTCTGGGGAGGGCAAAAACAGTCTTCCCCATCCCCCCGGAGGCCTTCCGGAGGCCGGAAACAACCAGTTTCCTGACTTCCGGTGGGACCGGAAGGCCTGAAAATCAGTTGGCCAGCGCACACATGCACGCTGGAGCTGAGCTAGGGCAACACTCGCGTGCCCGCCAATATGGTTTCGCGTGCCACCTCTGGCACCCATGCCATAGGTTCGCCATCACGGATATAGGTTGTTTTGCATCTTATGTTGGCTGCGGATTAGGTGTACATTACATTTATCGTTATGTATTTTATGGGGTTTAAAACTATTGTTAGCCTCCCAAAGTTATGAGCTTGAGATGGGTGGCCATATAAATTGAAATGAATGAATGAATGAATGAATGAATGAGCAAGCCGCAGTTGACTAAGTTCAGACATGATAATAAATTGATTACGTACCAAGCACAAGTAGTCCTTGTTCAGTGCCATCATGACTTTGAACAGTTGCTGAATGAGTGGTAGGGAGTAATCAGAGCAGCAGCATCGTTGCTTCTCCATTGCAATTGCACTTGCAATTACACTTAAGAGTTATATACCGCTTTTACAGCCCTATCTAAGCGGTTTACAGAGTCAGCATATTGCCCCCAACAATCTGGGTCCTCATTTTACCGACCTCAGAAGGATGGAAGGCTGAGTCAACCTTGAGCCTGGTGAGATTCGATCTGCCAAATTGCAGACAGCTGGCAGGCAGCAGAAGTAGCCTGCAGTACTGCATTCTAACCACTGTGCCACCACGGCTCTTATTCCCTCCTTTTGGCAAAAGCAAACACAGTGAAGAAATGAGGATGTGGGTGGAGGTAAGAAATTGTCTGGAGTGCTCATTGTTTTGCTCCTTGGTTGATGAACTAGGCAGCCTTCCTGTTCTCTCACTTCTCACCCAAACAGCAGCAGTGTCAGACTCTTTGACAGCTGCCTGAAACTGCAAGTGATTGTTTGCTAGTCACAATACTCACTGAGTTCTTTGTAGCTAGATTGATTGAGATCAGTGAATGGAGACTACAAGAGACTAAAATATATTCCATTGTTCAATCAGTTCATTCCTGTGTACATCAGGGCAGAGATTGCCTCACTTTATGTCCATCTGCCTATGATCTGTGGTGCAGGTGGATGTCTCATCTTTAATGGAGAGGCTTGCATCTGGCTGTTTAATAATGGTCTTTTGAATTCTTATCAGTCTGGGAACCAGTTCTTACAAGCCTTGGGGACACTCATGAAGGAGCTTTAAAATCCTGCAGTGGGTAAGTGGGGATTCTGTACAGAATTGCTCTATCTTTATTTAAACCAAAAGCAATTTTATATCTGCACAGGTAGGAGAAGAAGAGGCTGAACTGGAAGGCAGGGTTAAATGTGTCATCAGTTTAGAGCCATTGCATTGATACAAAAGATCTAGGTCCATGAATTCCCTTGACACTTATCTAGGGCCAATTTACCTTTGACCATTAGTTGACTAGATGCTTCTTTTAGAGGTAGTACTAATAAACCCTTTTGAGTTTTGAACTCAGTGAATGCTTCTGATTATTTGCACTTGACAGCCCTGTTCAAAAGGAAAAGCAAACTATGGTACACATTGAAGACATGAAAGAAATGGAAATGGATGTGCTGAATCACATGTCCTGGTATCCTTGATCCACATGTCTATGATCTTGAGAATAGAATAGAATAGAATAGAATAGAATTTTTTATTGGCCAAGTGTGATTAGACACACAAGGAATTTGTCTTGGTGCATATGCTCTAAAATGCTTTAAAAACTGATTCATATTGATTTTCCAATTGTAAGTATTTGTTAAGTTTCAAATAAAGATGAATGTTCATATTTTTTCTTTGTGCTGCTACCTATCGTTTAGAAAAGTGCAAATGTCAAGCAGAATATCTTGCCTAGTTCCATTATATTCATCTGCAAAATATGGCATTCATTCATACAACTTTGGCAGCATCAGTGGAACCATACTGCTAAAAATGGATGTGAGTGAATAATGGGAAATACCAGGCAGAAGGAAACAAGCCTATATGTCATTGTGTGCATCTGTCCATTTTTTGAGAGGAAACTTTTTTTCCTTTTTAAAGAAAGATGCATCTTACATTTTTTTTATTTACAATCCTTCCAGGTTAAATATAAAACAAAACACTAAATTACATCTTTAGATAATTGGACTAAATTCCTATTCTATTCTACTCTACTCTACTCTACTCTACTCTACTCTACTCTACTCTACTCTACTCTACTCTACTCTACTCTACTCTACTCTATCTGCCTATCCCTTCTGATGATCACCTGATATGGTGGACTTCTATCATTATAATTTTCAGTTATGTTGGCTGGGATTACTGGGAGTTGAAGTTCAGTCCATACAGACACAACCTGATTAAGAAAGGTTGTTATATTATTGTCTTGTCTCTTGTTTCAACATACCCTTTAGATGAGCCCAGTTTCTGGTGATTACACCAACACAATCATGCAGGTTTTTTTGACAACAGGGCATAAATAGTTGGCTGTTGCTATATTCTGGTTTTAAAGACAGAAGAAGAAAGAAGTAGTCCTGAAATGTGAGATTTGTGCACTATTGAATGCACAGCTGCATTGTTGAGGTCATATGGCAGAATCAATGATTGTTATAGTATTTGTAAGTAATTTACCAATCAAATAAAATAGTTACCACATTTCCAAGCTATTTACTAAAATAAAGTAATTAATTTGAACCAGCAATAGCATTTTAGGAAGGCAGTCAAAAACTGCACAAATTTCTGTAATGAAAATAGATTATTGTTTTCAGGACAAGACTTTCTCTGTTGTGCAGATTGCAACCCTTATTATGCCTTGATCGAGAGATAAAATAATCTTGCAGTCAATTCTTTCTGGAGTGCTTAGATACTCAAGGGAGCTAAAAGGAACAGCAGGTTCTTCTAGCATTCTTCAGCAAATGGAATATGGAAATCTTGCCCTTGCTTTAAATTTTAACACTGGAATATTCAAATACTTAGAATTGGGTAATATGTGGAGCTAAAGTCCATTTTTTAAAATGAGAAAGTGCATTTCCTCTCAGGGAGTAATAGTAAATAAAAACTAGGGTCCAAGAGGAAATGAATGTAAGAAGTGGGATCGCACCAGGGACCCATCTATCCCATCTTGTTAGCATAGGAAGTCCACAGTTGATTGTGAGATGTTAGCATCCTTTGGCTCATAATTTCTATAATTGAAATTTGAAAGTACACAGCTTCTGTTACTAGAAACACTATATAGAGAGTAGTATTATAGAGCAGGGATGTCAAACTTGCATCGTCATGGCATTGTCACATGATGTATCATGACTTCCCCCCCTTCATTAAACCGGATGTGGGTGTGGCCAGTGCATGACGCATCTGGCCCATAGGCTGCGGAGTTTGACAGCCCTGATACAGAGAAACACCATACAGAGCCATGGTGGCACAATGGTTAGAATGCAGTACTGCAGATTAATTTGCCGCTCACTCCAGGAGTTCGATACTGAACGGCTCAAGGTTGACTCAGCCTTCCATCCTTCCGAGGTCAGTAAAATGAGGACCCAAATTATTGGGGGCAATATGCTGACTCTGTAAACCACTTAGAGAGGGCTGTAAAGCACTATGAAGCGGTAAGTCTAGGTGTTATTGCTATATAGCTTTTTTTCTCAAAATAGCTATCAATAACCTTATTTTTATGAACGTTACGGAATCTGTAGACACTTTCAAATAAGTTGGTAATAGGCACATTAATTTTTTTGAACTTTGTATTAAAAATCTATCTGGGTATGTATCAGTATAACAAATACTACTTGTCACTCAGTTATGCAAGGGTATTGTGGTAAAATCAAGGTCATTGTGCATGACTTGGATTTGGGTGTTTAGGTTTATAAAGCAATGGCACTTTGCTATTTTTGCCAAAGCTGGAGGGTGTTTTTGATTATACATTTATCCTGAGATCCTACAGAAAGATTCTGAGAATGCAACGTGGGAAAACAGATAATGTGGATGTTATGAGTATACAAATCTGAGGCATCTAAAGGCAGTACTTGGGGTTTAGCCAATGTAATACCGAATACCCATTAAAATTCTGTCTGAACTGTTATCAAATCTTGGGATGTGATCATAGCTGCCCGTCATTGAGAGGAAATACACAACCTTCAAAGACCACTTCTGCATTGAAATTCTATAAGAATTTTACATCAAGCTGATTTCCCACATGAGCCTTATTAGAGTAATCAAAATTATACAAATGAATAGAATAAAAACAAAATCATCTTTAAGCTGCTGCTGCTTTCCAGATATGTTGGATTAGAACATCTGGAGAGCACTACAGGATTTCTGGCCAAGTGTTCATAATCGGTGGTTGCGTCACCCAAATTTTAGGCTGAAAGTGACCACATGTGATAAAACACATTATATGTTATATTGAGTTGAATATATTCTTGAAAAAAATCATGGGGGAAGGGGGAGGAGGAGGTTAGTTGAAACTTTTCCATCCAATAAGGCTTCATCCATTCATCTGAAATGGTCTAGTCCAACCTCCTGCCTGAGTAGGGGGTTGGACTAGAAGATCTCCAAAGCCCCTTCCAAAGTTATTCTGTAAGGAGCTACCACAAAGCATGAATTGCAGCCATTTCCCAAAGAAAGACTCTCTCTCACACACACAAACCCCCAGGGAGGCACCTCTGTGATTCAAAGATCCGTTTTTTTCATGGCATAAGCTGCACTTTGCTAATTAGTTAGTTTCGAGAGGGTTTAAGTGCATCTTCAAATTCATAGATTTGGCTTTGCAGAACAGGGGGAACACAAATATGTTTAGCCTACCCAGTTTCTGAAACCTACTGAGGATGCTTTTCTGTTTTGTTTTTATAATTAATAGGGTAGGTATGCCAACATTAAATAAGCACCCAGTAAATGGGATCTTTTTTTGCCATGTCTTCCAAGTCATTTATCATGGAAAACAATAATATATTTAGTTCTGAATATATGCCAAGAACAATGATGTTCAAACATTTTGTCCTGAGATTCAGGATTGTCCTTGTTAAACTGCCAGACTCTGCAATTCTTCCCAACTAGGATTCAAACAGAAAACTGAGAGGACTACATGACCACCAGAAATTTCTGTGCATGAAAGCAGTGAAATAAGAGATCATATTTTAACAACCTTTTACATTTTGTGCCCTTCAGATGCGTTGGACTTTGGTTTCCATATTTTTTGGCCAGAATGGATTTCAGAATTCAGTAGCACCATCACATTTTAAAATCTTCCTTCTCCCACACCAAAGCAGAAGCTTGTCCAAAACTAGTACACCTAGGAGAGAAAAATTAGCCTAATTTTCTATGTTATGTGGCAATTACACATTTTTATAATATATAAAGAATGACATGAAAAATACAAACCCATCAAAAGCTATAATGAACTTGAGGTGCCTGTTTGATTAATCAGCTCCCTTGCTTTATTGGAAATCCATACATGCTGATATTCCCCCCCCCCCGGTAGTTTCACACTGATTATAATCAATGTTGACAGGACACAAATGACTTTTGTGCAGGATTTATACTTACGAGCAAAGAGCTTGCGTTCAATGGTTGGTAGTAAAATATTGCAGTACTTATAACAAGTTACTATTGACCTTACCTTGTCAGTAATCATTGCCAGGAAATTGAGCTTATGTTCTCATTGGTGATATACCGTCATGTTTAATCTTTTCATTAAATCATCTAAAGTATCCCTTTATCAACTATCAAACACCAGCATTTCATTCTGATATTGAAACACATTAAAGCTTTGATTTTTAGACCTCTGCACTTTTTACACCTTGTTCTTTGCTATTTTGAAAACTAAGATTCACTTTAAAACAATTCGAATTTAGCTGGCAAGGATGGACACTTTAGAACAACATTTCCTTGTCAGTAGCTATAATTTCAGCTCTGGTACTGTTTTTGAGACATTTGCCTAGGCATAGCAGAGTCTTTTTATTAAATAATATAAACTGCAAAAGTAATGCTTGGGAAACAGAGGGTATACAAAAAATGTTAAGAATGGGATTTTTAAAACACATAGAAGGAAGATAGTGAGGGGTCATAAAAACTTATAAGAAACAATAGAGAACAGAAATCTACTATCTGTGCAAATGAACTGCAAAGAATTTAAGATATTGCAGGAAGAACCTAACCCGAATTAAGCAAATGACCACATCTGGAAAGGAATAGAATCTGACATCACACGTTATTAAGATGCATGTCTTGAACTTGACTCAACTCTTTATGTTTTTCTCAAACTATGCTTCATTAACATCAGATCTTTTTCTTTAAAAGTTATCTGTCCACTCACATATGCTTGTGCTGGTACTGCTATTGCTTTTCCTGTTTTGTGCAGAGGGGAGGTGGATTTCTAAGATTAACTATGCATAATTTGAAATTAAATGAAAAGTAGCAAAGAAATACAGAAGAAATTCTTCAGTAGCCTGTTCAAAGGCATTTAAAAAAAAAAGAAAAATAAGCTGAAGGTGCACGTTCACCTTGGTGCACTTTCTTATCCAAAGAACTTCCCCTTTCTTATATGCTTTCAGGTACTTACAACATCATGTTTACCCTCCTCCCATATATATAAATAGTAACACAAGCTCTGTTCGAAATACTCCTTTGGTGTGGTTCAGCTGTTTAGTCCTGCATGCGAACCAAAATTCTTGAAATAGTATTGAGCAGCTGAGGGGGAGTATTGAGAGTTCTCTGAGGGGGAACTCTTGATTGATCTATACTGATGTTAACACTAAGGAGTGGGATGGTATGAAGGTGATCTTTGATTGTGCTTCAGGATTGCTGAAGTTGGATGTATGCATTGTCACAATCTTTCTCCTTTTGCTCATATTGAGAGGAATCGGATACAGAGACTAGAGCAGTGATGGCTAACCTTTTTGCTGTCGCATGCCAAAAGTGAGGGGGAGCGCAGGGGGGTTGTGCATGCATATGGCCACACCCATAATTCAATGTGCCCCCCATGCATGTGCGCGCTCCCCCCGCGCTCCCCCTGCTTTTGTCACACGATGGCACGGTGGGCCTAGTAGGCCCGTTTTTTGCCCTCCCCAGGCTACAGAGGCTTTCTTGGACCCTGGGGAGGGGGAAAACAGCCTTCCCCACCCTCCAGAGGCCAGAAATAGCATGTTTCCCAACTTCCGGTGGGACCAGAAGGCCTGTTTTTCTCCCTCCCCAGGCTCCAGAGCCTTTCTAGGAGCCTGGGGAGGGCGAAAACGGCCTTCTCCACCCCCCCGGAGGCCCATTTCCTGACTTCCAGTGGACCCATAAGGCCCGAGAATCAGCTGGCCAGCACACGCATGTGTGCTGGAGCTGAGCTAGGGCAATACTTGCGTGCCCACAGATATGGCTCCACTTGCCACCTGTGGCACGCATGCCATAGGTTCGCCATCATAGGACTAGAGTTTGCATCAGCTCACAAAGACTATATTTGTAATTATGAACTGCCTCTTAGTTCAAATATGGTCCATGGAACAAAAATTAATTGTAGAGCAGGAATTCGGTCTGTGGCTGAATTCCTAATGATGTGTCCTTCTTGCTTGCCTATTTCTTACAGCAATCACAAACGTAGTTGTTTCTTTTACGCACATAAACTTATGTAGCCAAGCATTAAATGTTTCCTGAAGCAGAAGGTTGGTTTTAGTTATAAATGAACTGCTACAAATACTTCTTGAATGATATGATTGCAGTCTATAGTGTTGATTTGAAAGGTAGGCATTGCCCTCATTTCAGAAATATATTATTTGTGTGATTAAGGATTTGTCACTGTCAGCTCTGGACTTGTTATCCTTATCATGTTTCCTTGTCCACGTGATCTCTTTGATAAAGGTAGAGTTAGAAAGTTTCTGTATCAGGATTAAGGGAATCATGAATCAGAATGAGTTGGAACCAGCCTTGTAAAAGCTGAAGTAAAGTGGTTTCTATAGGTAGCAAATACAAGGTAGCACTGAGGGACAGGAAAATGTTGGGGACTAAACCTGTCCTGCCTTTCGTAAACTTTCCTAATCTATATAGTGTAAGTTTATATATATTTATAGTTTAAGAGAGAGCTTCTGTCTCAACTTCAAACACTTATATAATGGACATTTAAAAGGAAATATTTGAAGTTGAGTACTGCTGATTTATCCATAGACAATTGTTTCAATCATCTTTCTTTTATGAGTAAAATACAAGAAAAAGAAGATTAAATTCAATTACAGAATTACAGAACCCAAAGGGGATCCTTGGAAGTCTTCTAGTCCAATTCCTTGCTTAAACAGGAGACCCTACATCATTTGAGACAAATTGCTGTCCAATCTTTGATCGAAAGCCTCCAGAGTACCCACAACTTCTGGAGGCAAGCTGTTCCACTAATTGTTTTGTCAGGAAATTTCTCCTTATTTATAGGTTGGATCACTGTTTGATAAGTTTCTATCTGTTACTTCTTGTTCTGCCCACAGGTGCTTTGGAGAACAGATTGACCGGGTCAATCTATTGGAAGACTGCTATCATTACCCTAGTCCTTTTCTTTATTAAACTAGACATACCTAGTTCTCTCAACCATTCGTTTTACAATAGTGCAAAATTTAAGTTCTAAAACAAAAAATATAGTCTTCTATGAATGTCTGCAGTATAGATTTAGCTATGATTTACATTACAAATCTTACATTTTGCAGAATGCATAACAATTATCCATCTAGGTTATCAAGGACAGTTACCTTTTATATATAGTTTTGCTCAGTGGTGAAATGTAAAATTTGTTACTACTGGTTCTGTGGGTGTGGCTTGGTGGTGGTGGGGTAATATGACTGAGTGGGCATAGCCAACTTTTTTAAAAAAAACTTTTAAAACCATTTTTTCTACAACTTCTTCAGCTGAAGAGGTTGTAAAAAAATGCTTTTAAAGCCTCTGACGATCCCAGCTGACTTGCCTGATCGGCAGAGGCTTTTTTTCCTTTTAGAAACATTTTTTCTATAACCCCTCCAGGTTCGGAAATGCCCTTAAAGTGCTCCTTTTCAGGAATTAATTGGGCTTTTGGGAGCTATAAATCGCACCCTCACCCACTCCGTTCTGACGTTACTACCGGAAGCCCTTTTTAAATTTTTTTATTTTTAAAAGCATTTTTTCAGCCAAAGAGGTAGAAAAAATGCTTTTAAATTTTTTTTTAAAAGCCTCTGATGATTGCGTGGCTCAGCTGGGCAATTGGGGGTGGGCAGGGATTTTTGCTACCGGTTCTCCGAACCATCCGCCTCCATCGCTACCGGATCGGGCAATCTGGTCCGAACCGGGAGCATTTCATCCCTGGTTTTGCTCTGAAAAGATAAGGAACAAATGACAAATTGTAAACTAGGCAGTTTTCCTTTTGCAAAAGCAGATGTACTGTAACCCAGTTATTTTCTTCTCCAGTGAATAACTTCTTGACATGGAAAAAGTAGTGTTAAAATAATAGAAACAATAAGAATTGCAGAAATAACTACCAAGAAAATTTGTAGTTGAATCTAAAAATATTGTATAAAATGGAGAATCTAGAAGAAAATATTATAATTGTGATGCACTTCAAGATGGTTTGGAAACGTTGGCATGTTTTGTAAAACAACAGCACCTTTTGGTGTTTTAATAAAGTAATCAATTATTTCAGTCTTCCAAGTGTTTTAATAAAGTAATCAATTATTTCAGTCTTCCAGCTTTAATAATTACATTAACTCAAATTAATGGATTCCTTCAATCAGTTTTGGTTTTATGCAAGAGCTTGAAAAAAACTTGGGTTACTTTAATGAATAGAAAAAACTGCCAATCTTGTGTTCTCCATAGCGCTTCTGCCGAAATACTCCATAGCCCTTTTTAAAATACGCAGTCTTAGAAAAACAGTTAAATTTCTGAAAGATCTGGAAATCATTTGTTTGTATGGCCTATGATATTACTCCATTTCAAGTATAAAATAATGTATGTGTGATCTCTAACAAATTTTCCTAATCTGTCTCTTGTACTGGATATGAAATGTTGTGAGATTGAACAAAAAGCTGACATAAAAAGTATATTTTCTTATGTTTACAATTTAAATATTTCCAGGTGTCGGTTAGATTAAAAGTTTCAATAATTGTTTGCAGCTTTGGAGAAGGAAGTCAGTGATTTGTATCTTTCATATTTTGCATTAAAATTCCTTTCCAGAGTTTCCAAGTTGCCAAGTTGAGAAACACTACTGTATTGCTTTGAATATTATCTTTTAAAAATACTGGTTTATGGTTTCTGAGATCTTAGAGATATTTACAACTATTACTTTCCAGTCCTGTGTTGCTTATATTTACCACAATCAGGTGTTACAGTCTTTAATAGCTCTGTTAGTAATGCAAGATATCTTTTATCATCTTTCCTATATGACTCTTTAAGGAAAGGAGACCTGACACATTCCAGATGATGGACTACAATTCCTAGCATACCAAGAATAAGCCAGCAATCAAAATGATGGAAATTCATTAATATCTAGATGTCACAGGTTTTTTTACACTGAACATGAACAAAGTTTACTGAACCTTTAATTTATGCAGAGGATAGATGAGAGAATTTGCAAACATTTCATAGTTTTTCTAACATGAGTTTTCTATACTTTGCGCCCCTCCCCCGCCAATATTACTGTCTTTTCCATTTTTTCCCAGCCATACCATCTTTCCCTACTTTTTATGATATTAATTATTTTCCAATTTGTTACATTATTTGCAGTTACTTCCATATTTATTACATAGTAAAAATGCCAAAAAGAACTGATATAACAACAAGAGCCTTGGTGGCGCAGCAGACTAAAGTGCTGTTAAGTAGCACCAGCTGCCTGCAATTACTGCAAGTTCGAATCTCACCAGGCTCAAGGTTGACTCAGCCTTCCATCCTTTCGAGGTAGGTAAAATGAGGACCCGGATTGTGGGGGCAATAAGCTGACTTTGTATAAAAAAGAACACCGCTTGGGGGGCCCGAAAGCCCTACTAAGCAGGTATATACAAAAGTATGAAGGCTATTGCTTAACGCATTGTAAGCCACCCTGAGTCTCCAGAGAAAGGCGGCATATAAACTGAACAAATAGGTTTAGGTTTAGGTTTATTTAATTTATATACCGCCCTATCTCCCGAGGGACTCAGGGCGGTGAACAACCATATAGTAAAGCAATATGCATACAAAATTTAAAACAAATTAAAATCCGATTAAATAATTTGGCCTTAATGTTTGAAACCCTAAGAATTTAAAACAAATTAAAAATTTAAAATTTAGATGATTATTAAAAGAGGAGAATTAGGCCGGGCCGGCCTGGTTAAATAAAAAGGTCTTGAGACGCGGTAGGTGCGTAGGTCCGGGATCCTTCATATCTCTGGGGGGAGCTCATTCCAGATGGTAGGTGCCCCCACAGAGAAGGCTCTCCCCCTGGGGGTGGCCAGCTGACATTGTTTGGCTGACGGCACCCTGAGGAGACCCTCTTGGTGAGAGCGAACCGGCCAGTGGGAGGCTACTGGTGGCAGCAGGTGGTCTCGTAAATAACCAGGTCCTAAGCCATTTATTTATTTTAAATAAATAAACAATAAATAAATATTTGCAAATGAAATTTTATAATGCACAAATATTTATTGTTTCCTGAGATACACTCCCCCCCAATTATGACACAGGCTCTTTTAGTGCATTTTGTAAGGTATCAGTCAGTCAGTCAGTCAGTCAATCAGCATAGAGCTGGAAGGGACTTTGGAGGTCTTCTAGTCCAACCCACTGATCAAACAGAAGACCCTATGCCCGTGATGGCGAACCTATGGCACGGGTGCCATAGGTGGCACACGGAGCCATATCAGTGGGCACACGAGCCTTGCCATAGCTCACCTCCAGCATGCATGCGTGCGCCAGCCAGCTGACTTTTGGGCCTTCTGGTCCCACTGGAAGTTGGGAAATGGGCTGTTTCCGGCCTCTGGAGGGCCTCCGGGAGTGGGGGAGGCCATTTTCGCCCTCCCCAGGCTCCTAGAAAGCCTCTGGAGCCTGGGGAGGGTGAAAAACGGGCCTACTGGGCCCACTATGCCATCATGTGTTAAAAGCAGGGGGGAGCATGGGGGGCACACACGCAAGTGTGGGCCGCATTGAATTATGGGTGTGGGCACGCACGTGGGCAACTTCCCCGCACTCCCCTCGCTTTTGGCATGCAACGGCAAAAAGGTTAGCCATCACTGCCCTATGCCATTTCAGGTAGGTCTAGTCTTTTCTTAAAAACCAACAACTTCTGAAAACAAATTGTTCCACTGGTTAATTGTTCTCACTGTTAGGAAGTTTTTTCTTAATTCCAGGTTGCTTCTCTCTTTTATTAGTTTCCAACCATTGCTTCTTGTCTTACCTTCTGGTACTTTGGAAAATAAGTTGACTCCTTCTTTGTGACAGACCCGTAATATATTTTTGTGAATTAGCACAAAAATGAGCACATCAGTGATATGTTTTGTGCAAATGAATTGTATCAAATTAGTTGTCTACCTACTGTGACACCCGTATTAAATATGTGAAGCTCAGGAACTGACTTCCTCTGCCCATCAAGCTTAGCCAGAATGAGCTTTGTTTTTGGCTTAAGATGAATTTAAAGCAATGTATAAAATATTCCATAATGTCTTAGGGTAATATGAGTATTGGGCCACTGTGGCTCATTTAACATCCCATGAACCTGAACAGCGTTTTTATTAAAAACTTATATTAAGTATTATGTATAAAGGCATTCATGGATTAATGCCAGTAGAATATGTGTACAGAGCTGTGGTGTCTCCGGAATAAATGGAAAAGGCTCTGGAAAATGAGCTGTTAGATTATTTTCGTTTTGCTGATGAAAATGGAGCAGTTCTCCATTTTGCTTGCATTGAGAAGCCAGAAATCTGAATTTTTAACTTTCTAGCTGGATGGCTGAGAGATATATAAGCTGGCTCAGAGACATTAGCGGAAGGCAATTTTGACAGAATCGCCTAGAAGGATATCTGCTGGGAGATACATGTCCAATTTCCTCTCTGGGGAGACACTGACATAATCTTAATTTGTTCCTGTAAAATTATGGGAGAAAGTTTTAGCTGCTTTAGCTGCAAGATACAGTCTAAGGAAAGATGCTGTAACTGTCTATAATGCAGAAAGCCCAGAGCTGCTACGACTGTTTCTAAAATATTTATTTATTTATGCCTGCTTACTTAGTTATCACAGCTTATTAGCTGCTCCAATCAAAAGATAACTCTAAGCAGCTTACATAACCTATTATAATAATCAGATTAAAATACATTGTCAGGAAATAAAACCAGAAAAAAGCAATACTATGTCATAATCACTGATTTGACAAACTTCAAATTCCTCCACATCCATCAGGTTATAGAATAGGATAGAATAGAATTAGAATTAGAATTAGAATTAGAATTAGAACAGAACAGAACAGAACAGAACAGAACAGAACAGAACAAGAGTTGGAAGAAACCTTGGAGGTCTTCTAGTCCAATCCCCTGCTTAGGTAGGAAACCCTACACTACTTCAGATAAATGGTTATCCAATCTCTTCTTAAAAACTTCCAGTGTTGGAGCATTCACAACTTCTGGAGGCAAGTTGTTCCACTGATTAATTGTTCTAACTGTAAGGAAATTTCTCCTTAGTTCTAAGTTGCTTCTCTCCTTGATTAGTTTCCATCCGTTGCTTCTTGTCCTGCCCTCAGGTGCTTTGGAGAATAATTTGACTTCCTCTTCTTTGTGGCAGCCCCTGAGATATTGGAACACTGCTAACAGGGCACCCCTAGTCCTTTTTTTTTTAATCAAACTAGACATATCCAGTTCCAGCAACCATTCTTTATATGTTTTAGCCTGAAGTCCTCTAATCAACTTTGTTGCTATTCTATTCTATTTCAGTGAAAACTTGCCCCTGGTGTCTCCAATGATGATGTTTGCTAGGAACTGAGCTCCACTACTAGATCTAACTCAATGGGCAGATTCCACTTGGAGAAGGAAATCTTAAAAGGTCCTGAGTCATAAAGATAAAAACATACTCTTTGATCACACCTGCAAGTTTACTGTAATCAGTGCAGTAGATTGTCTGAAATAAGTCTGTAACTCGGGCCTACTCAAGCCCCTTTTCATTTAGGCCACTGCACTGTGGACCAGCTGTAACTTTCCATGTCTTCAAGAGTAGTCTCATGTAGGGCAAGGTGCAATAATCCCAGGTGTGAGAATGGATTAAGTCTGAGACTCCAATTTTGCTATCCGGAGCCTAACAGCCTCCAAGCACAGAGAGAACATTTCAAGCTGCGGCTGGAGATGTGTAACTGTGTATTATCAGCATAGTGACGATAGTTTCCCCTGTGCCAGAAGATGAACTCTTCTGTTGGCTTTACATAAATATTAAATAGATTGATGGATGAAAGATACTGATAGATGCTTTAGAGCTCTCACATTCCAAGCAAATAAATCTGGCATTCTTGGCTGAGACAGGTAAAAAATGTAAGGCATCAAATATGTCTTATTAAATTATTTATTCTTCATTGTGATTTATACCCATGGGTTATATACTATTGCACAGAGTCATGTTTGGAAACTATTGGAGATGGTATTGACAGTCAGGTTCCCATTGTCAATAATAGACAAGGAGGGCAAGAAATTTAATATTTTCAGGTGTAAGTTGTGTTCTCTAGAATGCTCTTCCTTCCTATTACCTATTATCCGGCATGTATAGCACAACAACAATTTTTTTGGGGGGAAAATATCCCTATTCCCATTTCATTTGCCAGAGAACAAGAAGAAATAGTCCATGCTCTTCAGAGAGAAAGCATATTTTGCCAGGCAGGAATTAAATACAATTCATCATGCAAGTGATTTGGCAGATAAGGTTATAGCATTTTCCATTGCCCTGTATCACCATGCCTGGCTTCATTGTGTTGGACTGTCATTAAAAGCTTAAATCTAGAACTGAAGACCTTCCCTTCAGTTGGGGTGAATAAAGGTAACCTTGAACAGGGTTCATGAATAATATCCAAATCTGCCAATTTACGTAATGCTATCCTTATCATGGGCTCTCAACAGTGTCAATACTACCTATACATCCAACTTCAACAAAGTAATAGGAACCAGCTTCAAAGATTTTATATATATATATATATATATATATATATATATATATATATATATATATTTGATCTTTGACCTTGATATTCTGTTACATAATTTTGTTCAGAGGCTGCCTAACTTGCTTTCAAGGTATGTGCATGTCTTCTGTCACTAATGAGCTTCAGACTCCATTCATAATTTCATAGGATAGGGATACCACGCTGAGTTTTAAGCTAGCATGGCACCAGACCATTCTGTTAATTTTCTAGCATCTCCAGGGGGCTTCCTTCCTTCCACACACAAAAAAGTCATTAGTTATTTTTGAAACGATGCTCCTGCCTCTTTTCTAAGCAGTGTATTGTTCTTGAGGAGGATGGCAAGCTTGGAGTTATATTCAGCCTTCACCCTGTATCAATTATTGTTGAGGTACCCTGATTTCAGAATATCTTGTGAATTCCATTCTTTCTGTCTTATAGAAGGAGGTATGCTTCAGGCATACAAATTTACTTTTACATATCCCTAATACCCTAGAATCACCTTTTCCTTCACATTATAGTGAAGTGAATTCATTTACTAATTTTGTATTATATCCTTTATCTGTGAATGAATGGGACCTATAACTGCATTCTCCCACCTCCTAGTTATCATTCTGTTCCCTTTTTTAGATTACCTGTTGCACATTGCTATGCTCAGCTTTCTCTCCACATAGCTCAAGTCCATCTGATCAAGTCCTCCCAAGAATGCTGCCTTTTGGTCAGGGATGTTAAGTTCTTCCTTTCTTCTCTTCCAGGTTGTCCAATGCATAGAGATAATGATAGATGCTATTAGAGGAGCTGTTTTCCTGACATTGTTGTTACTCCATACTGGTATAAAAGTGCTCTTTGATAAGAAGGGCAGAGTCCATTTAACTATTGAGCCATATCATGGCTGCAAGTTCAGCTGTTCAGCCATTTTTGGATGTCTCCTCTATAGGCAGCCAATCTTGTAGGAGTGGTCACTTTATTTCCAGGTGCAGATGTAAGCGTCAAGGAATCTCTATACTGGTGACTGAATTCAGATAATACCACCAGAGGTGTTCCCTTCATGACTTCTTCCCTCAGAACTCTGTATCCACATGCAGTTTAAGCCCTTGCAATATCAGACGTATCACACTGTAGCCTTTATCTTGCATTTGAAATAGTGAGACTTGGGTTCTCCTTCTTTAAAGGTAGGTCTTTAGATCATCTCCTCTTCTTTACTTTACCAGGGGGGCTTGCTTGCTTGCTTGCTTGCTTGCTTGCTTGCTTGCTTGCTTGCTTGCTTGCTTCCTTCCTTCCTTCCTTCCTTCCTTCCTTCCTTCCTTCCTTCCTTCCTTCCCTCCCTCCCTCCCTCCCTCCCTCCCTCCCTCCCTCCCTCCCTCCCATGTATTTGTGGCTGCCAGTTTAGAGCTTTCCAGTCTTCTTCTTATATTAATCCCAAAATCCTTTAAATCCAAGGCTAATTTCTTGATTCACCACCTCTCAGAGAAGCTTGCCTTTTTGGTAGACCAGTAAGTCATCTTGTCAAGCTGAAATATTGTATGCCTTACAAGTGATTCTATTAACTTTCTTTTTCAAATGGACACAATAATCCTTCACCTAGATATTTACTTCTTCCAAATTCAGTCTAAATCAAGAGATTATACTGCTTCCCCCCCCGCAATCCCTCAACATTATTGGAAATACTGTTTCATTTCTTGTGCTGTTGCTTTTTACCTAAATCCTACAGCACTATGACTAGCATTTATTTCAGGCCTTCCAAGACCCCAGATTTTTCCAAATGAGTGGCAACATTAAGCCTTGTTGCATGCTACTCAAATAATGCTGCTCAAATAACTACTGCACTGATTCTCATTTACCCCATAAGTGTAATGGCAGCTTCAGCAGCTTTTCTTCATGGTATCTCTTTCTGCTGGGCTCCCCTGTGCTTTCACGTCCAACTTCATTCAGCATTATTGCCTGGATCTCCAGTCCAACAGAAATGCAGCCCTTTGTAAATAGATCCGCCTCCAGGAAAACAGTTTGCGCTTCACCCATGTGTGAATAGTATATATGAATCAAACAAGGATTTACTTACCTATAACTGCAGTTGTTCAAGAGTATCTGTGGATTCATACAATCTGCTTTTATTCTGCTTGGTTTCAAATTTTTCTGATCTACTATATCTTAGGAACTGAAGGGGCTCTGTAGAAACACACTTAGTCATATGGTATATGTATTACATAGGGTGCAATTTCCCACCAAACATAGCTCCCAGCGACCAGTAAGATCCCACAGAGTTGGCCTTCTCCGGGTCCCGTCAGCTAAACAATGTCATCTGGCGGGTCCGCGGGGGAGGGCCTTCTCTGTGGCTGCCCCGGCTCTCTGGAATCAGCTACCTCCTGAGGCCAGGACCGCTCCCACCCTACTGGCCTTCCGGAAAATGGTGAAAACCTGGCTTTTCCGGCAGGCTTGGGGCCGTTGATCTCACCACTACGATCTTGTGAGATCCGGCCATTAGCAGTGTGTATGGATTTTTAACGTCTCTTATTGTATATTGTTCATAGTGTCTTTATTGTAAGCTTCCCACAGTCCTTGGAGAGTTAGGCGGCATAGAAATACGAATAATAAATAAATAAATAAATAAAAAATGACACTGTGAGCTCTAGAAAATTCTGAATTGAGCTCTGTACATCCCAGGTACATTACCGTTATATGAGAACATGAAGAGATGACCACTGAATAAATTTGTATTTACAAATGAGAAACCAGTTCTTCAAGTATTCCTATAATTTATTACTTATCAAATCACATTTTAAAACATGGGTATGTTCCTTCCAACTATGTTATTCTGTTATTCTATTCTGGTTGATACAAGAACATTATTATGCAGTCAGTTCTTTGTATAATTATTCAGGATTGAGGCACCTTTGACTTCAATGGCAATTCTCCCCAGTAATGTAGATATTTTTAGGTATGCAAAAATATGAATGTTATTCATTTCTCCAAGTTGGAGTCAGAAGCCAAGGATAGTAGCTACACTTTTTCTTGGGGAAATTTACAGAACGGCTAGGAAGTGTTTGGTGACATTCTTGGAAAGGGAAAATAAAGAACCCGGTGGCGCAATGGTCTAAGTGTTGTTAAAGTAGCACTTAAGTTGCCAGCTGCCTGCAATTACTGCAAGTTCAAATCTCACCAGGCTCAAGGATGACTCAGCCTTCCATCCTTTCTAAGATAGGTAAAATGAGGACCCAGATTGTGGGGGCAATAAGCTGACTTTGTATAAATATACAAAAGTATGAAGGCTATTGCTTTAACACATTGTAAGCCGCCCTGAGTCTCCAGAGAAGGGCGGCATATAAATCAAATTAAAAAAAAATATTGTGGAGTCTACTATACAAATTCAAAGTCCTTTTTCCTGGCAGAATATTTAGCTTGTCACTTAACAAAATTTTAATTGATATTAAGCTTCATCATGAACAATGCTCCTGGGTCATTTTGTGGAAACAAATTATCTAGTGTAAAATTCTGGTTTATTTAATACTAGGAAAGTGATATGGAAGAAAATGGGGATTATGTGATCGTAAATAGATGGGGATATATATAGGGTCTCCTGCTTGAACGGGGGGTTGGACTAGATGACATACTAGATGACCTATAAGGTCCCTTCCAACTCTGTTAATCTGTTAAACATATATACAATCAACATCTTTGGCAAAATTGACTGCTGCGCTATATTATCAGTGTTTGAAGAAAAATACTCTGCATGTCTCATCCTTCAAACACCTTATTTATCAGCAGAGGTTTTTCTGGCACTTGAAATAAGCTTTTCCTGGGCAGTTAACTTATTCTATTGAAAGAAGGAACTTGTGCAGTTGATTAGCTCCTTTCATCATGCTGGTTGTGCAATCAACCTGCCTGAAACAGGAAGTTATAGGGAGTTGAAATTATGACCTGTTTTAGTCATGATCCTTTTGAATATTCCCATTGACTTTGTCTTCATAATAAAAATGAAAGAAAAAAATACAATGTCTTTTGATTGATCTCATTAAAAGCTGTCCTTGTGGAGGTCTCTATTTCAAATACTCCCAATAAGGTGTACCATAGTACATAGCAGCAGATCTTGGCAATTTCTTCTGCAGCTATTTTGATTCTTCAATGCCATATAGTGGGTGAAGTAGGAAAATTGGCAATGCCCAATAGCAGGAAGTCTGGCAATACTTAATAGCAATAGCACGTAAGACTTATATACCGCTTCATAGTGCTTTACAGCCCTCTCTAAGCAGTTTACAGAGTCAGCAACTTGCCCTCATTTTATCGATCTCAGAAGGGTTAAAAGCTGAAGTCAACCGTGAGCCACTGAGACTCGAACTGCCAGCAGCCGGTAGACAGCAGAAGTAGCCTGACGTACTGCATTTTACCCACTGTGCCACCACTGCTCTAACAGAGTGATGGCTCTAAATGACAACAACCTTTGCCTTTACTTGTGTTTCAGTTATAGATTTATTAAATAATCTGATTTCAAGGGTTTGCAGGAGTCACTTTAAATAGAATTTAAATTTAATGAGAAGGAGAAAAATTATCTCATTAAATTATCACAAAATATGTGATAATAGCTATTTCAACTTTTAGGATGCTCTAGCACTTTTGTGGTTATTCCTATAATTCCTGGTTGATCATTGTTGAGCATTTTGCCAGTTGAGCTAAACCAGTGCTTCTCAATTATTTTCTGTCATGCCCCCCTAGGAAGAAGAAAACATTTTTCGCGCCCCCCGCGCGATTGTAAATAGTATCATTATTAAAAAAACAGTATCATTATTAGAAAAAGGTCTGTTCTCCTTGAAAGGGAGGAGCATGCGCAGTCACATATACTGGCTTAATGTTCACTATCGATGCAAATGTCAGCAGCGGTAGCCCGATTTCTTTAGCAAGTTTGATTAATTGGGGCAGCGTTATGTTTCACAGGAGAAGGTCATTGTCAGTCATTTGAGCATCAATTGGGCGCACATCCGTCGGGCAACAAAGTAAGTGTGGACGGACGTCCCACACTAAAGATGGCTCTGACAGGCTCGTGTCACAAGGGTTTTGGACAGCCAATCAGATGCTCCCGTTGTTCTCTGATTAAATACAGAGACATAAACACGGGGCTTAGCTTGTTATGACAGTGTTTGCCGAGGTCAAACGCGCCCTCTTTTACGGAGCCTCGCGCCCCCCCCGGGGGGTGCGCCCCACTATTTGAGAAGCACTGAGCTAAACTAATTGATCATGTATGAACCGTTGCTTGTATTTGCATGCATAAAATAATATCTTTTGGAAGCAACACTAGTTTTAGATTATTATATGCAAATATTGTAGCTGGCATGGTTGTATATTCTGCCTTCTCCTTACTTTTAGTAATACCTACTTTAAAACCTGTTTTACTAACTCATGAACCTTTTGAAGGTTATTATCTAATTGATTACACATTGCAGTTCAGCTTAGACAGTTTTTCAACTGTCCTTAATGCCTTCAAACTGAAGTTCTACATCCATGTATGAGACATCTGAAAATGAGAAGAGGTGATGAGCTATAACAGAGAAAGTGAGCTTCTGTCTTCTTCTCCTCAGGAAAAAAAAAACACCTGAAAATCTGATTTTCAGCAATCTGAAAATCCTTTGCTCAGTATTTGTCCCATTAGCTGTCAGATTCTTGGATTCTACTGTGGAAGTCATCATTATAGCAGTGTTCCCCCCTACATTTTACAGCTTCCTCTCTCCTCCCCAGCAGGAAATGACTGGAGGGAGGCCACTGGCAAATAAGATATGTCTGCCTTGGAGAATTCCCCTAGGAAACAAGGAAGACGCCACTTGCTGCTAGCTGGAAGATTAAATTCCTTGGGGGGAAATGGCATTCGAAATGGATATATATGTAAAATAAATACAGAGTTTGCAGATCTTTCTTTAGAGGATTTTTTTTTAGATGGAATAGATTCATAATTGTGTCTTTGTTTTCTACCATTGGGAGGTAGAGATACAGAAAGGCTTGTAAAGGAGGAATAGAATAGAATAGAATTCTTTATTGGCCAAGTGTGATTGGATACACAAGGAATTTGTCTTTGGTGCATATGCATGTACATAAAAAGACACAATGCATTCATCAAGAATCATAAGGTACAACACTTAATGATAGTCATGGGGTACAAACAAGCAGTCAGAAAACAATCAATATCAATATAAATCGTAAGGATACAAGCAACAAAGTTACAGTCATGCAGTCATAAGTGGGAGGAGATGGGTGATAGGAACAATGAGAAGACTAATAGTAATAGTAATGCAGCCTTAGTGAATACCAGTAGTTTGACAGTGTTGAGGAAATTATTTGTTTAGCAGAGTGATGGTGTTTGGGAAAGAATATCTTGCCCTCACACATCTTGTGTCTAGTTGTCTTGGTGTGCAGTACTCTATAGCGTTGCTTTGAGGGTAGGAATTGAAACAATTTATGTCCAGGATGCGAGGGATCTGTAAATATTTTCACAGCCCTCTTTTTGACTCATGCAGTATGCAGATCCTCCATGGAAAGCAGGTTGGTAGTAATTGTTAAAATAAATAAAATGGATCTCTTTAAATACATTAGAATTGTCTTCAGGTTTAGGACTGGTAACATCATACATCACAATCCCAATATATACACTTCTGATGAGAGCAGAACAACCTTCATTTTCATAATTCGTTCTAAAAACAAACTCAAGTACTTAGATGCAGAAATAAACAGGTTAAAAGTAGCTTGACACTTTTCAAGTTCCCATATGAGAATGAAAGGGAAATGCCATTGCTTAAAGGAATTCATTTATAAATGTTAATATAATTTTTAAAGAATGCATGGAAACCTTTAAAAAGGACAATTTAATGAATGGCATAAAGGTGCTTCCGTTTCAGTGGGATCTGAAACCATTCTTCTGAACCATTTTGAAGCATGCCGAGACTTATTAAATTGTCAATTTATGCTTCGTGTGCATATTTGTAAGTAAACAATAGTTTTATAAAATACCACTAAATATTATTCTGAAAAAGACCAAACATTTTATCTATCAAGAGCAGAATTCAAAAACTATTTTTGATAACAACACCAGGGAACATTACATTTATTTGTTGCCTATCTCACAGCTCGAGGCACCAGATATTGCTCACCAGAAGGCATCACATCACCAAATTGGCCTTTGTTGGGACTTCTTAGACATAGATACCCTGATGGTATTCTATGGGGTTAAAAATGTCTACCAGGAATTGAACTCACAGATCTTTGCATTTTAATTTGATTTATACAGTGCAGGAGCTACAGTATATACTCGAGTATAAACCGACCCGAATATAAGCCGAGGCCTCCAATTTTACCACAAAAAACTGGGAAAACTTATTGACTCGAGTATAAGCCAGGGGTGGGAAATGCAGCGGCTACTGGTAAATTTCAAAATAAAAAAAGACTGGTCAAAAGTGCGAGGACCTGTCAGAAATCACTTTTTTCAGCCCTCTGGGTAGTCCTTTTGTGCATATGGACTACTCAGAGGGCTGAAAAAGTAATTTTTGACTGGTCCTCGCACTTGTGACCAGTCCTCGAACTTACAACTGTCCTCACATTTTACGTTTTTGTCCTATCTTATCACCATTTCTCTCTCCCCCTCTCTTTCTCATTCTTTCTCTCTCCCCCCTTTCTCTCTCTCTCTCTCCCTCATTCTCTCTCTCATTCTCTTTCTCCCCCCTTTCTCAAAGAGAGAGGTGGTAGGTTTGAGGAGAAAGATTGCTGTACAATAAAAAAGATGAAAGGAAAGAAAACCAACCCCAAACAAATATAAAGCTATCAAGATAAAGAATGAATTGTTAAATGTTAAAGAATAAAAGAGAACAAATATGAATAAATAGCAATAATTAGAAACACACATACAAACATACAATGTATTTTCTTTGAACAGAGTATTTGGCCGGTTCACAAATTTAAACAGTATTTAGTCATTTCACTTAAATTTACGATTTCTATATTTCCTTTTTGCCATATTTATTCCTCATCTATTTTTTAAAAAAACCAATATTACCCTTCATCCTCATCTCTAATCTTAATCAAATTCAATTTTTCACTTCTATTCTATTTTTATATCCATCCTCACATTGGTTAATTATGTAATATTACAGTTATTCAATGCAAATTCAACATTTTAATATAAATCAATTAGTTATATAACTATCTTTCTTGTATATTAATCAATATGAACATGAATATTCCAATTATTTCCATGCAATCCAATTTCTTACAAATCAATTACTGGTAATTATATTTACCAATAATAATAAACCAAATAATTTCCCCCATATATTCTTCCAAACTACAACTTAACCATTTCTGCTTTCAACACAATATATACTTAATAATATCTCAATTATTACAATTCCCTAGTTAAATAGAGCTTTTTTTTCTTTTATGCTTTAAAATCTTGAACCTCCTCTTTTGCCCTAAATTTCCCATTGTTTGCAGTTTTCCACCTACCTTTTTTGGTGAGGAAAAAGAAAAAGAAATCTCTCTCTGCCTCATTTTGTCATGTTGCAGCAAAGACCCTACTTTACTTTCAGTTTCGCGTTTCAGCATGGCTTGGGGGGAAAAAATCTGCACCTCTTTGCAGCTAGCAAAACAGCTGAGAGCAACTCAGCTGAGACTCGGGAGGCTGTTCAAATCAACTTATGGTAATTAACCTATACTGAAGCTGAAAGGGCTGTTTTTTCTATTTTTGCAGACACGGGTCTACTCATTTGTTTTCTTTTAAAAAGGCATTTTTTTCCGTGACTCGAATATAAGCCAAGGGGGACTTTTTCAGCCTGAAAAACATGCTGAAAAACTCGGCTTATATTCGAGTATATACGGTATTCAAGCTTTGGTGCTCAATAGTTGCAATAAGGGATCCAGAAGCTCTTTCAAACAGTGAATGCAGTCTACCCTCTTGTAAGCTCTCACAGCGTAGAGTTATAGATGTGACATTAAGTAATGACCCCATGTAGGTTTCAAAGGACAATGGATGGATGGATGGATGGATGGATGGATGGATGGATGGATGTATCTGCGTACGTACATACAGTATACATATGCCTTTAAATCAGTGTTGAATTCAGATGATTGGCAAAGTTTACCATTGCCTCCTTCCTAGGGCTGAGAGTGAATGACTGGCCCAATGACATCCAGCTGGCTTTCATATCTAAGGTGGGATGAGAACTCAGTCTTCCAATTTCTAACCTGATGCCTTAACCACTACGCCAAACTGGCTTTTTGGTATGTTGATACTACCGTTTCTTTATTGATAGTAAGGATAAAAATCTTAATTTTGATTTGTCCTTGCATAAATAAACAATTGTTAGCAAACATGTTTTTTATATAATTATAACAGACGATACTGAAAACTTTGTAAAAGCTTTCTCTTCACTGGGAACCAAAAAGATCAGTCATTTAATAAGGTTTCAAATAAGGTTTTATGCTTTATTCAGGTCTTAGGAAATTGTGAGAAATCAGTGGAACAGCTGAATTTAATACTTTATTCCTAAAGAAGGAAAGTGCTTAAGAGTTCAAAGAAAATAATATCATAAATTCTTGGAAGTTAAAGTTTGACTTACAGAAGAATTCTGTAAGTATAAATACTTTAGATCAGGTTTCCCTAAGCTTGTCATACTATGTAAGACTATAATTCTCATTTGTCTTCAACAAACAAGGTTCTTCAAGATGTTTGTTTTAGATTTTGCATTGTTACATATCAACTCTTTCTCCTCATTATTCATAACATCTAGAGTGTCTAGTAGAGGGGTAAAAAAAAAGGCAAGATGGCATCAACACACATAAAAAGGAGGAGGTTTTCAATCCCATAGTTTGGGCTGCCATTTTGGTGCACACACCTGATCCAGTACTTGTGCTGGGTTGATCCTTCTATTCAATCCTGTGTGGTTAAAAAAAGGGAATGCATGGCACTGCTACCCAGAATAGCAATAGCAATAGCATTTAGACTTACATACCGCTTCACAGTGCTTTTACAGCCCTCTCTGACTCTTAAGAGTCAGCATATTGCCCCCAACAATCTGGGCCCTCATTTTACCAACCTCGGAAGGATGGAAGGCTGCGTCAACCTTGAGTGGGCGGGACTTGAACTGCCAAACTGCCCTACAGCCAGCAGAAGTAGCCTGCAGTACTGCACTCTAACCACTGTGCCACCATGGCTCAGAATAATGTTCTGATATGATTCAGTTAAAAAGGAACATTTTAAATAACACCAATATTTTAGCCATGTATAAATGTCCTCCTTAATGATCAATAGTAATGATAATTCAGTTTAGGGAAGGAAATGGATATGCAGTTTTACACGGAAACAGAACAGATACTAAAAAAAATCAGTTTTCTTGAAGACATAATAAGGAGGCATTTGACTTCTGCTAATCTGCTTGTATTTCTTTTAACCAGCAACTGCTTTGCAAATTGCTTTTCAAACACAGTGCTAAAGTAACTGTAGAGAAAGAATTCTGAGAAACCTAGCAGTTTAGGGAAGAGTATATTGAGAGAGCATTTCAGTGAGTCATTCATTGCTGAAAAAATTTGATGACACGTTATTGCAGTATTAGATTTAAGGGAGCAAGTTGGATTCCTGGTAACATAGCTCAATAGAAGCCATCTTTCTTCTCTACTAAAGCTGTGCTTGCAGTATGTTTTACTGTCATTTGTCAGGCACACGTTTTATAGTACAGCCTCTGCTCTAACCTCAGAAGACCTCGCTTCAGTCTTGTGTATTATGCTAAGTGGTGCTGTCATTCACATTGAAATATCATCACAGAAATCAGCAGCACATTTTCACCAAGGTTATCATGATGTGGTCTTACACCACGGCTCCTGGAATGTTTCTGAAATAAAACCTTGCAAGACCACACAATCTTTTGAAAGTTTGGTACTCCCAAGATTTTAGATTTTATTTAATTTTCAACTCTTGGAGACACTAATTATGATCGCATTCGGCACCTAACGTTCAACTCCATACTACTATAAAACGGTCCATATTTTAAGCCTCTACTTAAATATAATATACTAAATTAGCAAAATTATAATAAATTTTCTTCATCACATTCACATATTACCCAGTAAATTTGCTAAAGGGTAACAATCTAGTTTATACAGTCCCTGGCTGCCATAAAGTTATATCATGCTGTCCAAATTTTGCTCATTCTCTTCCCTTGCACTCCTTCAACCAAAATTCTGCCAAACATCTTTCCAGGCACTTTAATTAACCTCAGCTTCCTATAGTTTTTGCATTCACTTTTGTTACTTTTTCTTTTCTGTAGGGGAACAATCAGTGGTGGAATTCAATTTTTTTTACTACCGGTTCTGTAGGCATGGCTTGGTGTGTCGGGGTGGCAATTAATCCCGTTCCCCTTTGGGTAATTGCACCTGATTAACAAAAGGATTATGGCCTTCCCTTGAAGTATACTTTATAAGCAAAATAAACCTGAGATATATTCTAATAAACTCATTTTATTGTAAAGAAATAAAAACATCTTACTGGCTAATTAGTTACATCTTGGCAGTGTTCCTACCGGACCTCTTGGTAGGGGAACAAAGAAAATTAGAAGAGTGAAAGAATGTGGACATGCGCAGTTAGCTTAGAGATAAGAGTTCTGAGCATCTACAGTAAGTCTTAGAGTTCAAGCACAGCTGGCAAATATAAAAATGCAGTGACATGGTGGGCTTGGTGGATGTGGCTTGGTGGGCGTGACAGGGGAAGGATACTGCAAAATCTCCATTCCCACGCCACTCCAGGGGAAGGATACTGCAAAATCTCCATTCCCATCCCACTCCAGGGGAAGGATACTGCGAAATCTCCATTCCCACCCAACTCCAGGGGAAGAATACTGCAAAATCCACATTCCCTCCCTACTCCTGGGGAAAGGATATTGGAAAATCTCCATTCCCACCCCACTCCAGGGGAAGGATACTGCAAAATCTCCATTCCCACCCTACTCCTGGGGAAAGGATATTGCAAAATCTCCATTCCCTCCCCACGCCTGGGGGAAGGATATTGCAAAATCTCCATTCCCACCCCACTCCAGGAGAAAGATACTGCAAAATTCCCATTCCCTCCCCACTCCTGGGGCCAGTCAGAGGTGGCATTTGCTAGTTCTCCAAACTACTCAAAATTTCCACTACTGGTTCTCCAGAACCTGCTGAATTTCACCCCTGGGAACAATCACTGACCCTCTTTTAATTGTCAAGCATGGATACAATTTTCATACCTGCGTAAAAAACTCGCATGGTGTAAGTGGGAAAGCCTGCAGCTGCATAACAGGCAGAGAAAGAAACTTAGAAAGGAATCTTCCTATCTTATCAGGCTCTAGAAAGAGACAGCAGTAGATTCTTTCAGACTTGCAAGATTCTATTAATGTAGCCTAAATCCGGTTGTGTTTTCTGTCTCTTCTACTTGGTTGACACACAGCCCTTCCATAAGCAAAGCATATCTGTGTTTTAACATTACTTTAATTACATCATCCACACTTTCAACATTACAATTTTTCAACAATTCCACAGAATTATTTCTTTTTCATCAGTTTGGGCACTAATATTTATAGCACTCATTTTAATTCCAGACTTTGATATCATTCACCCGGAAATCACTAAACTACCCCTTCCAGCATTTCCTCCCTTTGGTTTCATCCCAAATTAGTTTTATCACTTTTACTTTGAATGCCATTCATTCTGCTAGAGGCTCCTTGTTTAGTCCTCTTTACCCAATTCCAAAACTACGTGTTATTTCCATCAAAAATGCTCCACATTTATTCTGCTTTTTTGGATTGCAACTGTCACTTTTAGACTTTGTCGGCATTCTCTGGAACTATCTTTTTTCCTTTTGTACGCTTTAAACAATATGTTTCCTCCATCTCGTTTTGTAGTATCCTCTTTTATTTTCTTATATATTATATTTCCTATTCACAGCCTTCTGATTTCATTCCACCAAACAACCTTTTCATATTTTGCATTAGTATAAGATCACATACTTCTCTCCCATTCTGTAACGTAATTCTTGTTTGTTCGTTTATAATGATTTTATTAAAGATTGTAGTTACAAAAGTAAAGACTAATGCAAACTGAAGAATGGAAAAATGAAAGAGTAGGAGCTGTAGAAAAGAAAGGAAAAAAAAGAAAAAAAATAAAGAACTAGAAAAGGACAAAAATAACACAGCAAAGAAAAGGGAAAGAAATAGATAAAGAAATGATTTCCCATCTTCGTCACAACAACCACTTGAACACCATTGTGATTGACAAAGTCACTTTCAGTCAAGCGCAATAGGCAGCTATACTTGGAACAAACAATTTGCTCTAGCACCGTGATAGTGAACCTATGGCACGAGTGCCACAGGTGGCATGTGGAGCCATATCTGTGGGCACGTGAGTGTTGCCCTAGCTCAGCTCCAGCGCACATGCCTGCGCTGGCCATCTGATTTTCGGGCCTTCCGGGCCCACCAGAAGTCGGGAAATGGGCCGTTTCCAGCCTCCAGGGGGATGGGGAAGGCCGTTTTCACCTTCCCCAGGCTCCAAGGAAGCCTCTGGAGCATGGGGAGGGCAAAAAACAGGCCTATCAGGCCCAGCGTGCCATCGCATGCCAAAAGCAGGGGTCGCACTGGAGGGTGTGTGTCACGCGTGCATGTGTGGAGGGAGGGGCACATTGAATTATGGGTATGGGCACGCATATGCGCGACACCCCTGCCCTCCCCTCACTTTTGGCACGCGATGACAAAGCGGTTAGCCATCACTGCTCTAGCGATTAAGCACTAGACTAGAAAGTGGGAGGTGGTGAATTCAAATCCCACCTTAGCCATGAAAGTCAGTTGAGTGTCTTTGAGGCAGTTGTTGTCTGTCAGCACAACCCACCTCACAAAGTTGTTGTGGGGAAAATAAAGGAGGAAAGTGTGTTAGATATGCTTGCCACCTTGAATTATTTGTAAAAATAATAAAAGGATATAAGTAAATAAATAATAATTATGAATAATAATAATAACAACAACAGCTACCCTGTGATGATACCATTAACATCATGAAACAGCATCTGCCTATCCCAGGTTTTTGGGAAGGACTCAATAAGTGGACAAAATTGCCAAATCTAGTCTAAACATGTGGCTGATTGTGCAACCAACATATTTATTAATATTATTAAACTTACTAAGTTATTAATAATAACTTATTATTAATAGCTATTGCTCTTGCTCTGAGTAGTTACAGAGAGTGGTAAGGACAATCGAGAAGATTATAGGAAGCTCATTTCCTGTTGTTCAGGATACTGCTTATAAGCGCTACATGCTTAGAGCTCAAAGCATTGTTAGAGACCCCACACAACCACTTCACGGTCTGTTTCTGTTGCTCCCTTCTGGGAGGAGGTTTCAAAGTATTTCTAGCAGGACTACCAGATTCTGCAACAGAACTAGACTGTGTTGTTTCTCCGTGTCATATAATATATATGAGTATATGCATAATTTTGTACTTATTTATTATTTTGTACTTATTTATTTATGTAGTGTATATTGGAGGTGGTGACCCTTTGAGAGCTGTATGCAACTAAATTTCATTTTAATGTACGCTGATTAGTGTAGATTCAAAGTGCTAATAAAGTTATTCTAAATCTTAAGTTCTAAGTCTCTAAGTCTTCTAGCTCACAACTATCAAACAAAGAAATTACAATAAAATCGATGAAACATATGTTACTCTTCTATACAAGAGTAGAATGGGGGCTGTCTGGATCTCAGCGAGAATCTGCTGCAGAGAAATTCCGCTTCTCTGCAGGATCAAATTGGCCAGGCAGATGTTATGGGAGATAGATGGTCCCTCAAATAATCAGGCCCGGTGCCATTTAGGGTTTTATAGATAAAAACTAGCACTTTGAATCACATCTGAAAGCAAATTTGCAATTAAAATACCTTGCAAAGCAGATGTATTACACAGGCAAACTGAAGCATGCCTATTACTTCTCCTGCCACTGCATTCTAGATCAGTTGAAGCTTCTACGTGGTCTAGTTTTGCATCAATATAAGTAGGCTAGTTTAAACAAGTTCAAACCTCTATTGTGGAAACTAGTTTGTAAGACAACATTCTGTTGACCAAATACCTCCAAATAGGAGGTGCATGTAATCTACCAAAACACTATTGTTGGTGTTGCCATACATTATCCAAATTCTGGCTTTTAATTGGTGTACAGGATGTTCAGAATTTAAGAGTTCATTTTTAGGAACTTGGTCTTAGGATAGCTTTAATTAAGGCAACACTAACTCACTTTTAGTACAGAAAGAACAGTCTTCAGTTCCCATTGGTAAGGTGGGTCTTGACAGCTGCTGATTTTGTCTAGGACATAGGTATAATGAAGCAAGAGGACACAGAACACAGAATCATGGGGCTGAAAGCAGTGGTGAAATGTAAAATTTGTTACTACCGGTTCTGTGGGCGTGGCTTGGGGGGTTAATGTGACTGTGTGGGCGTGGCCAACTTTTTTTTTTAACTTTTAAAAGCATTTTTTCTACAACCTCTTCGGCCTAAGAGGTTGTAAAAAAAATGCTTTTAAAAGGCTCTGATGATCCCAGCTGAGTTGCCTGATCGTCAGAGGCTTTTGTTTTCTTTTAAAAGCATTTTTTTCGGCTGAAGAGGTTGTAGAAAAAATGCTTTTAAAAGTAAAAAAAAAAAGCCTCTGATGATTGTGCAGCTCAGCTGGACATGGGGAGGGGGGCAGGGATTTTTGCTACTGGTTCTCCAAACCACCTGCCACCATCGCTACCAGATCGGGTGATCCAGTCTGAACCGGGAGCATTTCACCCTTGGCTGAAAGGGACTTCAGAGGTCTTCTAGTCCAATCCCCTGCTCAAGACTGGGAACCATCCCTGTCAAAGAAGAATATAAGAAGAAGAGTATGAGAAGAATATGATAAGGTCAACAGAGCTTCTTACTTGGACAAAGTTCAGGAATTGATGAAATATTTTCATTTTTATGGTCTAGGTCTGTGATGGCGAACCTATGGCACGCGTGCCACAGGTGGCACGCAGAGCCATATTGGTGGGCCTGCGAGTGTTGCCCTAGCTCAGCTCCAGCACGCATGTGCATGCTAACCAGCTGATTTTCGGACCTTCTGGGCCCACCGGAAGTTGGCAAATGGGCTGTTTCTGGCCTCTGAAGGGCCTCCGGGGTTGGGGTCGGGTGTTGAAAGCTGTTTTCGCCCTTCCCAGGCTCCTAGAAAGCCTCTGGAACCTGGGGAGGGCGAAAAATGGGCCTACCGGGCCCACCGGGTCATCACATGCCAAAAGCAGGGGGACCATGGGGGGATCACGCGTGCTTCGGCAGGGGGCCAGGGTGCGTAGAATTATGGGTGTGGGCACGCAAGTGCGCGGCCACCCCGCACTCCCCACGCTTTTGGCACACAATGGCAAAAAGGTTAGCCATCACTGGTCTAGGTTGTCTATCCAATGTCTCAATCTGTGCTAAAGAATTAGAAGACTTTAAAGCAGAATGGCAATGTGGCTACAATTAAGGTTTTTGGGTGAGAATTATATATACCAATTGGGCAGCACCCTGAAATGTCTGATAGCATATCTAAATTTTAATGGAAATCCATGCATATATTCACCTTAAGTAACTATTAAATTTTGAGAGGTTATAGACGAGTAGATATTGCCTTTAAAGTTACCACATATTATTATGGGGTTTTTGTTGTTGCTGCTTCTAGGACAGGGGTGTCAAACTGGGGCCAGATGCATCACACACAGGCCACACCCACCCCAGCTCCGCAAAGCTAAAAAACATCACGATACACCCCGTGACATCACGTGACACGATTTAGTGTGATACCCGTGTTCTAGGACAAAGAATAGTTCTTTAAAATGTTTATGAAGAGTGATCCAGCAATGGAACTTTGTATTAGATGTAAATCTGATGTCCAAAATTACCTAACTAGATCATTGTTACAGATTTTGTTCTTTTGTTGGTTGATTTTGATAACAGTTACAATTGCATGCAATTTATATACCTAATTAGAGTGTTATGTTTTCTGGCAGGTTGACCCCATCAAATTTGTATTGATTCTTCGATTAACTTGAAAACTTGTATGAATTATTTCAGAGAATTGCCCAAGTAAATATGTATGAGCAGATTTCTTCAGCAAGGTGAATTACTTAGATTTTTTTCCCCCAGCTTTAAATTTATAAGGGTTCAGATTATGCTCAAAAGGATTTCAGTAGAGAGGATTTGGCTGATTTACAGAGTTAATTTATAAATTGATTTGTAATCCCTTGCCTTAAAAATATATAAGAATAAGATTAAATTATTGGGCACAGAAAAATGTATATATGTGACCAAAAGATATGACAAATCCTTGCAGGGAGATGTTGTTACATAATCATAAATTGATTCCATGCAGAGAACCCTAAATAAATAGAATTCAGTTTTTAATTACCCCAAAATGTCATCCATGTAATTCCATTTGTACAATGGCACAATTTGTGAAAACTGAACTGTGCCATTATCATTTACCAGAGGACTTTAGGAAGGCAAGCTTAGCCATTAAGTAATTTGTGATCTTTTGATACAAAGATGTAGCATTAATCTTGGCAAAATTACAGTCAGCCACAGTTCCTAAGAAATGTTAACTTACTCTCCTCCATCTTGTGGGAAGCTGATGAAAATAAATGACGAATATCCAAGTAAGAAGCCCAAAACAATCTATTTCTAGCTGTGCATGCTGAGGACATGCTATTCATCTCCTGGTTGGTACAAAGAGCCTATATTGAATCATAAATGTTCCAATAAATAATAGGAATCCTGAATAACATCTTGAAAATTCTACTTTGAGAGACAACACATCGAAGTTGTAAAACTGTAACCAGCCACATTATCTCACAGTAATACAGAAAGACTCTGGGATGCATCTAGTGGCTATCCAGAGTTTTATAACCCAGATATGATTGCTCTAGCTTATTGTTAAAAGCTTATAAATAAAATTTTGACATCGCTTTTATAATTTTTGCTGCATCAATTTTTCATTTAAAAAAAGAGACAGCATATTCTATAACAGGACTTCAGAATACTAAAATATGTGAAACTCTAATTGATCAAGCACAATGAATCCTTAATCAACTGTGCATTTCTATGTTTGACTTTCTCAATAACAAGAGAAAATTCAAGGTAGAATTGGCCCTAATCTCTCAGCCAAAGGGATGGATTACATTCACATATCCTATTACATTTCCTTCTGAATTCCTCTGCCTCCCATCTCCTTGTCTGATCTCCTGCAGAAGACAGCATGACTCTAGAAACAGGCTGGATAGCTATGATAAAATATTTTTAAAATATCGATAGCTTTCTCCCATTTATGCTGAAGAAAACACATGGATTTAAGACTGTAGTTTTATAAACTCTATTCTAGGCAAGGAAAGGGAAGAAAGAAATTATTCATTAATTATTGAAAATATATACCTCATCCCTTCATTATGACCACAATGCTCAAGGCATTAAAATGCATTACAAAATAAGTTAAATAAAGAACAATAAAACAGGAAATAACTAGATAAATACATTGACAACACAAGAATATTCATTATAAATTCTGAAGTCTGCATGTTAAATACTTGCAGGAAATATTTTGGGTAGGAACTGGAATACTAGAAGATATTTCAATAAGATTGTCTTTTCCAACTTGGAATGAAAACATCTCAAATTCCCAGGGCTAGTCAACTCAGTACATCTATATAGGACACTAAGTTGAGGAAGACTGCCATAAAACAGGCAAAACATAAGACAGAGAAGCCTGACATTTTCTAATAAAGGCATCAGGTAGTAAGGACTGCATCAAAAAACATCTCATCTGGTATTTTGTGGAAAGAGAATATCATCCAACTCTTATCCATGAAAACTTGGGAATTAGGAAGGGTTGAATCTAAAGATTCGGAAAACTATGGGTAGGAAAAAACTATAGTAGATAATACAGTAGTTGTCTAGATACTGTAGATAAAAGTCTGAATGGTACACCACAGACTAATGTTTGGTAGAATAGCCATGAACTACTTGGAAAAAATATTCAGATACCAGGATATACAAAGGATACAATGGTGCAGGCAGTGGTTTCTCCTACGATACTCTGTGGAAGTGAAAGTTAGACTTTGAAGTAGCTAGATAGAAAGACCTTTTGACCTTTGATCTTAGAGGAGACCCGAGAATACCTTGGACAGTCAAGAAAACAAACATATGGATCATCATAGTAATCAGTTCTGAGTTTTCACTCGAGACACAAATGACTAGATCTGGAAGATCTGAAGAACTAGGTTGGAGACAGATTCTCCTGGAGAAAATCAATCTATGTGATCAGTAAGAGATAATACTGATTTGACCGAACATAATCATCAATTAGTTTAAGAGATATTTATCAAGCAACCAGATTTGCCTGTTACAATAATAATGTATGGGTACCAATTACTTCTCAGCTGAGAGACAAATGACTTTCAGTCCATTATAACATATGAGGGGCGATACAGATATAGAATTTATACCTAGGGATCCAGCTCAGAGTTTTGCAGTAGCAGATTTTCTTAAATTACTTAGGATTTTTATAACATCTGCAATAAAAGTAGGTTATCATTACTTATAGTTGATCACTACAGGGCATGTATCCAGATGTATCCATAAAGTCACTAGGAGTTGAACTTGATGTGAAGGAGACATTACCCTTAAGAAAGTGTATGCTAAAATGTTCTAATTATGTAAATATATTGTAGTCTATGTGTCCTCCATATACTTTTCTCACTTAGAACAATGCCTTCTGCTTTGATTTTCTTTTGTGAATGTCGGTGCCAATAACTCATTTGCAAAAAAGACAGTTTTAAAGGCTGCCATAAATTTTTTGCCTGTTGGCATTTCAAACTTGAAAAACTATTTAACATGAAGTTTTATTAACTGTAGCTGTAGCAATTTCAGAGACACTGGTTATGTTGGAATCTTTCTTGACACAGTGTACTCATAATGTTCTGAGTATGTCAAAGACAGTATGATCTATAGCTTTTAATCAGCTAATGGTTTGATTTTGTCTATAAACGTTGGTGCATTTAGTATTGTTAGAACAGTAAAGATTTGCTTAACTTGGAAGAAAATTAGATTGATTTTAGACTAAAGCTACAAAGAAATGTTGAGGCTTTGGAGTGACATAGCAGCTAATGTCAAATAATTTCTTAAAGGGTTGATTTGCATATTACACTAAAAGCCACAAAATTGTTTAATCACAGTTTGTAGTCTAGGTCCACAGTGAACCTGGACCACAAAGAAACCCCATAAGTCATCCTTTATATATTTGCTTGACACCTTTTGAGGCCTTCAAATGTTGCAAGATCTTGACATGATTTTAGTGTTCTTATGTGAAAAGATAATAGCATACCTATAAGTGAGACTTGTAAGAAATCTTATAAGATATTGTCCATTCCTATAAATAAGATAGAGCTAAGCCTTACTTAGCAGCTGCCTTGTTTAACAGTGATGAAAAAGTAACTTTATGGCCAATCCTCACATTTACCACCTTCGCAAATCTGTAAAGCAAAGAAAATCTGAAGTAAAATCATAAGCACAGTAATGGTTTAACTTAGTGACTGCTTTGTTTAGTGATGGTTGCTGGCCCCAACTGTAGTAGCTAAACAAGGAGCGCTTCCATTTGTAAATCGGTTTATAGTGCCTAGATCCTGAAAAGGACTGCTGACTTGTGGTTTATTGAATAAATTGTAATAACTGGGTTTATACAGCATGCATAATCCGAGATTTATAGACCATAATGGCTGGACTTATATTAGGAGAAAACAGCTGTGCTGCGTGATTTAGATTTGCTAGAAAGCAGGATTTCCTGCTTTCTAGCGAATGTAAATTGCGCGGCACAGCTGATCGTCGGAAATACCAGTTTGCCTGAACCAGTAGCATTTTTTTACTACCAGTTCTCCTGAACCGGCAGCTTTTATTATTACCAGTTCGGGCAAACCGGTCCGAACCGGTAGCATTTCACCCCTGGAGAAAACCCATTTCCAGTGTGTGAAGACATGGGTCACTTTAGAATATTTTAAACTTGAAAGCTATTATGAGAAAGCTTTTCCTGTGATGCTAAAAGAGCAGTGTGCTATTAATCAAGCAGAAAATTCATACTTTCATCTCTGAAATCAGAGATGGGGAAGGAGTGATATGTATTCAATAGTTTCTTGCTACTCCTCATTGCTTAACTGCACAAAATCATTTCAGCTCGCTGTTTACAATGCAATGTGTTCAGCAACCTCTCTCTCAGAAAAAGGGTGGATTGAGGCACTGTAGAGAAGGGGAAGAGGACAAGAATTTACCAGGCAATGCCTACAGGGAGAAATGTTCAAGCCGACTGCCTGGCTATCTTATCTCAATGCTATCTTACCTAGCATTTCATCTCATTTTTTTAAAAAAACATAAAAATGGAATAGAAGTGGTATTTAAATGAAAGTTAATTAGTCTACATTTCACTTTACGCTTGGCTGGTGGCAGTGTGGATAATTTTGTTTCACATCTTATCCTATTCACTAGTGCATTTTGACAGAATAATGCTTGAGCTTTGTTGAAAATATGGAAGATATTGCAGAAATCGCTGCCATGAACATTTTTGTATTCAATCAGTGCTGTCTTAAGAATCTTAGGAATATCTCTGTTTCATGTTAATTAGCAGTTCAGTTAGATGTTATTTGTGTCAACATGACTTTTGTTAATATCAGTCCCATTTATTTAAGTTTATTTAATTCAGTATTTAATTGAATTAAATATTTATTGACTTTTTTCTGGATTCAAATGCCCTTGCATCTTCTTGGCCAAAATAAAGATAGAAGCTCAACTCCTGAGATTACCCAGTGATATCAGTTTCTCAGCTTCTGGGGTAGTATCCACAGAAGTCGATTGTGACTGAATTTGTTAGATGGACTTTAAAGCAACTGGGGAAAAAGACTAAGAACAACTGATTCTAGAACCAACATAGTCTCATTTTTGTACTGCTGGTATTTATTACAATGCCTTCTCCCCACCTTCTCTCAAATGTTTGCTCAGTGGTTAAGACACTGAGATTGTCAATTGAAAGGTCGGCAGTTCAGCAGTTCAAATCCCTAGTGCTGCGTAATGGGGTGACGTCCAAATAGTTGTCCCAGCTTCTGCCAACCTAGCAATTCAAAAGCACATAAAAAGTGCAAGTAGAAAAATAGGGACTACCTTTGGTAGGAAAGTAACAGCATTCCGTACGCCTTTGGCGCTGTCTCTTTGTCTTTGAAACGGAGATGAGCACCACCACAGTCGGGAACGACAAGCACATATGTGTGAGGGGAACCTTTACCTTTACCTATGTCCACATCATGTTATCTTCCCAGCACATCTTTGAGGTAGAGCTGATTGGGGAAAAGTGACTGTCTCAAGGACTATATTTGAGCTTTGTGCTACAGTGGGGATTTCATTCACCAGAAGTTACATAGTAAATACATGGTACAAGTAATACTAATCTATTTAAACGTATTGGCTGCCAACTTCAGTAGACTTTGGGGTGGCATACAAAACTAAAACAAACAAACAAACATAAAAAGAGCTAGAAATAATAAATCGACAGGCAGCCCAGACTAAAATACTCACCTAACAAAACAGAAGCCATTAAACAATGACAAAATTTCAACCCCAGGCTTGGGACCAAAGCCAAGTTTTCAAGGATTTCCAGAACCCCAGGAGAGAGGGTGCCATCCTTATCTTTGGAAAGATGTTGTTCCAGAGGGTGGGGGCTGCAAGAGAGAGGACTAGATCTCACAAGAGGGCAATATTTAATGGAAAGGACTACTGGAACGCCCTGTGGGGAGAGAAATGATTGAGATAAGCAGCCTCTCAGGCATCCAGGCATTATGCCCTATGCCATATAGGGTTGTATAGACAATAACCAGCATCTTACATTATTCTTGGAGACCAATGGGCAACCAGTACAGCTCACACAGCACTGATGACACATGAGCACATATCAAACCAGCTGTAGTTCCAGGTGGTCTTCGAAGGTAGCTCCATATAGAGTGCATTGCAATAATCCAACTTTGAAGTGACTAGGACATGAGTGACTATTTGAACTAGGAATTTCTCTCGTATTCTCTCACTCCCATCCACCCCTCTCTTGAAAACACACACACGTTTTGAAGTTTAAAACGTGGCCTTAATATGATAGAACTTCAATTTTTCTTGAACTGGTTCATTGCTCCCCTCTGCTAGACCACTTTCCCTGCATTCCTCAGTAAATTCTGCCATACCAATATTTTTCTCTCCTACAGTGTCTTCCCAGACCTCCTCTTGGTTCTAATAAGTCTGCTACATTCTTTGTCTGCACCTTCTGACTTCCAGCAAGCCCCTTTATCTGTTGCTTGGAGCTCCTCTGTCTTCCTGCAGTATCAGGTTTTCTGTTTTTCTTTCATTCCACAAAGCCTCAAAATGACAGAAGTATGTGGACCAGGGTGATGCTGAGTAAGAGAATATCCCTTTCATCTGTTGCTGCTTTTGAAGCTTAAGTGCCCACTCTTACAAAGTGTTGCTTCAGGCATCTGATGCTCTTGTAAGCCTCCTCATGTTGGGAGAAAAGCAGGATGAAAACACAAAACAGAACAGAACCAAATGGAAATTGTAATAAAATGTTTTGGTACAGAATACTCGAGTTCATATTTCCAACTAGCCATGACATTAATCTTAATTCAATTACTTCCAATTAATAATCATTATCAAGGGTGGATGGAAGGGAGCTAAAAAGGTGAAAGATGATGGTTGTGGTTGCATATGGGAGGGAAGCTTAGATTTCATGGCCATGGCCTTCTTGATACACATGCAGAGTCACTTGCAGATGCTTTCAATAACTATTCCATGGGAATTGCTCTCATTGGGCTGGATTTTGGAACCTCCACACTATTATATTTCCTTCCTCGAACCTTGACTGTGGGTGACATGATAGCAGTCTTCCAACCTCTCAGGGGTTGCCACAAAGAAGAAGGGGTCAAGCTATTCTTCAAAGCACCTGAAGGCTGGTCAAGAAGCAGTGGATGGAAACTAATCAAGGAGAAAAGCAACCTAGAACTAAGGAGAAGTTTCCTGACAGATAGAACAATTAATCAGTGGAACAACTTGCCTCTAGAAGGAGGTTTTTACAAAGAATTGGACAACCATTTGTGTGAAATGGTATAGGGTTTCCTGCCTGAGCAGGGGGGTTGAACTGGAAGATCTCCAAGGCTTCTTCCAACTCTGTTATTCTATTACTTTGATTCTGTAGCTACTTTGTCTATCTTTGCCGAGGAGTCACGATGGCACAGTGGTTAGAATGCAGTACTGCAGGCTACTTCTGTTGACCGCTGGCTGCCTGCAATTTGGCAGTTCGAATCTCACCAGGCTCAAGGTTGACTCATCCTCCCATCCTTCCAAGGTGGGTAAAATGAGGATCCAGAGTGTTGGGGGCAATATGCTGATTCTGTAAACCGCTTAGAGAAGGCTGTAAAAGCACTGTGAAGCGGTATATAAGTATAACTGCTATTGCTATTTCTATTTGTAAAGATGGGATAGGCAGACGGTATCTACTGTAACAATTTAAAGATTCCAAACAATACAGTTTTTATTTGTATGTTTTCTCCTTTTTTTATTACTTTGTAGTAGTAGTTGTTGTTGTTATCCTTGGTATAGTTCTGGTTTCACTAAAAAAAAGAGAAGTTAGAAAAATAGATTTAAGTGGTAATACTTCAGAATCAATTGGTGGCTGAAGCACAGCAATAATCTAGATAGCTGAGAGGTGTCACATTGTCCTGAACATAAGTAATTGGCTGAGATAGAAAGAAAACAACTAATCACAAAGAATCATGAGTTAGAATGATATTTGCCAGTGATGGACTTTCTGCTTCACCTCACGTGGAGATGATCAGATGAAGGCAAGTGAAAACTTCACTTTCATTTTTCAGATGCTTCTGCAATCTTCAGGCTGAACTGATCTTCTCCTTATATAGTCTGGAACTGGTGGTGGAATTACTACAAATTTTGAGAGCGGGAGACATTGTCGACCTACACGTGGAGAAAAAAAAAATTGCTTCCTTAATGTATACTCTTTACTGTCCTTCCTATTTTGGTTTTCTCCAAAAGCACTGAATGAGAATTTGAAGAATTGCCACCTGGGCTTGTGCCCACAGTCTCTGAATCATAAGAAGATTCATATTTAATGTGCCTGCCAAATTTAAACAGTTTCAACATATAAGCAGAAATTGTGTTAAGATATAAGGTGGTTTTGGCTCTACTATCAATGCTTTCTTCACTGACTTCATATTTCTGCGCCCCCCCTTTTTTTCCTTTAATGTTGATATCTCAGTTGAGCATTTTTCCAGATGTCAGAGTGGTTTTTGCTCAGTTTATTTTTAAAAAAATGATTGCCTTGTATATTTTATATTTAAGTGGAGAAATGAGTGTCTCAGGAAGAATACACTTTAATTGATACAAACCAACCTTTTGGATATTATGATTGCAGGCAGCATTTCTTTCTGCTCACTGTTAACTGTGTCACTTTATTCTCATTCGTTCTTGTGAAAGTTGCGATACCGTTAAATAGAATTCTGCATAATTTGGTGCAAAAAGCAAGAAAGGGGAAGAGCATAAGTAGTTGAAAATATGATTCTCTATAATACTCTATTCTGATTCATGATTCTTTTCTCAATATTGTTCTTATTGTTGCAATTATATGTGCTAAACCTGTCAAGAAATTTTGCTTCACAATTGATTATTCTTAATTTGGAGGGAGAAAGTTCCTATTGGCTGGACTAACTTTTCACAGGTTAGTGTCTTCCAGATGTGTTGGACTACAGGTGCTAGAATTCCCAGATGGCACGGTCAATGGCCATAAAGTTTGCGGAGTCTGATATTTTAGATCGATACATATGCAAGTCATCATTTTGTGGAAGGCTGAGCTAGACACGTACACTTTCATAGCATAAGAAGCTATGTTTCATCTGATCACTGTTTCTATATTCTATATAGAATATAAATATTCCTTTATAGAATATAAATATTCTTTTCTTTATAGAAAGGAAAATAAATCTTTCTTGGAAGGGTCATATTTTTGGAAGGATAATCTGTTTAGCATCACATGTCCACGAGAAAAGGAACTAAAGTTTGGTGAGGGATCAGAGTTTGGAATGATTTGCCCACCGAGCTCAGGATAGCTCCGGACCTCCTCTCCTTTTGCCACGAACTGAAGACGTGGCTCTTCCATCAAATAACTTGATTTACTAGGGGTTGCACTTGTAATAATTTTAAATATGGTTTTTAAGGGGTTTTTAACTTATTTTGTTATTTTGTGATTTGTATTATTGATTGTTGTTGTAAGCCGCCCTGAGTCCTTCGGGAGAATGGCGGCATATAAATCGCAAAAATAAATAAATAATAAATAAATAAAAGAGACAGAATCATTTCCTTGATATCCCTATTTTACTTTGATTTTCCAAACTTCTCCTTCTTCTCAGAAAAGGGCAGGTAGCTTTTCTAGAAGGCTGAACTACTTGCTTGAGAAGGGCTTTTTAAAATTAAGGCAAACTCCTCACTTAGCCTTAAAGCTGCAAGTTGATTACAGCAGGTTTAGTTATTATTTATTTATTATTATTATTTTTTATTAGTCATATTTCTATGCCGTCCACTCTCCGAGGACTCTGGGCGGCTTACACCAAAGACAGTATACTAAATAGCATATTGCCCCCAACAATCTGGGTCCTCATTTTACCCACCTCGGAAGGATGGAAGGCTGAGTCAACCTTGAGCCGGTGAGATTTGATCTGCTGATCTGCTGAACTAGCAGTCAGCTGAAGTAGCTGCAGTACTGCACTCTAACCACTGCGCCACCTTGGCTCATAACTGGTGGTAGTGCCAGTTGCTTACAGTTGACTCTGTTGTTTCTATTACCTTATCAACATATAAAAATATTTATATAAGGGTACCCTTTAAAAATACTTATATAAAAGATGGAGTCACTGAAGCAGTCGGCATGAGCTTCAATGGACTCCGGGGGATGGTAGAGGACAGGAAGGCCTGGAGGAACATTGTCCATGGGGTCGTGATGGGTTAGACACGACATCACGACTAACAATAACAACTACCCTTTCCATTATATTTTCAGGATGGTCTTTTCTCTTGCTGGATCATTCCATGTGGCATTATGCTGCTTCATCCCCCAAATTCTTCATTGTGAAAATAAATTAAAATCTGGATAATGAATTTGCATCTAATCATTACAACTAGTTACCAATCTACTAGGTGCCGTAATGTGTGAACCCATCCAGAGATGTCAGAGAACCTTCAAATATTCAGGGTTAGTTTACCTTGGTTCATTTACAGACATCTTCCTCAAATCTATTCTGTATGTTTTGGCTCCAATGCATTGTGAGTTAAATTTTGTGATGTGCTGAAATATTAGACTGAATGTCAAGAAAGATAAATACTCAGGGATATTTGTAGTTTCATGCCTCTTGGTGCACCCAGAAGCCCTGAGCCTATCACAAAATTGCTATGCTCCCTAAGGGGGGGGGAAATATTTCTAAAGGCTGTATACTGAGCTGTAAACTGTCCTTTAATTTGGAATGCTAGCCAAACTGCTTTTTGTGTTTTGTATGAATAAGCTTATTATAATAACCCAGTTAATACACACCCATCTCTCCAGCTGCTCTATTTACATTGATGTATGTTGTTATTTGGACCACCTGGTCAAAGACAGCATCTGTTTAAAATTAATTAGGCTTTAACTAAAGGCTTCCTAGTCTTTTTCTTTACTTTCTTCCAAATCCTTTCCAGTTCTTTCAGTTTGATGACCAAAAAGAAGCAAATCATCCAGCAGATAAAAAGCAGTGTCATATTGGAGCCGAACTACAGTAAATCCTGACAGAAAAGATGTATAGAATCTAAATCCAGCAACTTTGCCCTCTATTTTTTGGCAGTGTTATAGAGCAAAAGAAATAGGACAAACCCAACCAATGCTAGATTAATTGAGCAAAGCAATGTGGTATGTATTATCGAGCACTGAGTGACGAAAGGTCGGAAGAGATGAAAGAAATAAGAAGTATTCATTTCAAAATCTAAGTAAATTGAAAACTTCTGTCCTGGCCAGAAGAATTGATGTAGCAGATTCTGAAAAAAGATCACCCAGTCTAAGTTAAAATGCATCCCTTGTTAAAATGTGGTTAGATTAGTTTTTATCCTTATGCGTGAGGATGAAAGACATGTCACAAGACAAGCCGACAGCTAATAAGGAAAGAAAAGTATATGCAGTCAATTCAACATAATAAACAGCCGCATAGCTGAAACAGGGGGAAAGATTAATAACATACATCAAGAAATAGTTTAAATTTGGCAGCAAGAGAAAGACTACATCTGTGGTAGTCACAGTTGGTGTTGGGTTCTTATCTTTTGTCAGCTTCAATAAGTATAATCGGTAGCCAATACTCCAATAACACGAAGAGAGATTTATGTTGTCCACCTTAGCCATATAGGAAGGGCATTCAATAATTGGAGCTGGAATGGTGCAGTTCTTAGAATGCAGTATTGCAGGCTAATTCTGCCGATTGCCAGCAATTTGATTCTCACCGCCTCATGGTTGACTCAGCCTTCCATCCTTCCCAGGTCAGTAAAACGAGGACCCAGATTGTTGGGTGCAATATGCTGACTCTGTAAACCACTTAGAGAGGACTGTAAAGCCCTGCGACACAGTATATAAGTCTAACTGCTATTGCTATTGGGACAATGCTATAGAAAAGAGGGAGCCAGCTGGTATAGTAGTTAAGGCATTAGGCTGGAAACTGGGAGACAGAGAGTACGGGTCTTTGACTTATGACCACAATTGAGCCCAAAATTTCTGTTGCTAAGTGAGACACTCGTTAAATGAGATTTGCTCCATTTTGCGACCTTGCTTCCCACAGTTGTTAAGCAAATCACTGCCGATGTTAAGTTAATAACATGGTTGTTAAGTGAATCTGGCTTCGCAATTGACTTTGTTTGTCAGAATGTTACAAAAGATGATCACATGACCTCAGGACACTGCAATCGTCAAAAAGTCAGCCGAGACAGTTGCCAAGCATCTGAATTTTTATCATGTGATGGCGGGGACGCTGCAACGGTCGTAAGTGTGAAAATGGTCATAAGTCACCTTTTTCAGTGCTGTTGTAACTTTAAACGGTCACTAAACAAACTGTTGTAAGTTTTGGACTACCTGTATTCATTCTAACTTAGGCATGAAGTCAGCTTTAGTCCAGTCACTTTCTCTCAGCCCTAGGAAACAGCCAATGACAAACCACTTCTGATAAATGTTGGCAAGAAAACTGTAGGGACTAGTCCAGCGGTCTGCAACCTCAAACACTCAAAGAGCCATTTGGACCCGTTTCCCATTGAAAAGAAAACATTGGGAGCCACAAAACCCTTCCCTATACATAGTATAGAAAGACAACTTCTTTATATGTGTCAGAAATTCTTAAGGTATTGACAGATAGATATGCTTTTTACTTTGGTGTTCTGCTTAGGAGTCAGATATAAACACGAGTTGGGGCAAGATTTGTTTCTCTAAAATATTGCCCTATAATTCCTTCTGGTAAATGTTGAGCAATTGGCATCTACACTGTCATTTTGTCCAATTCTTGCTCATGTATTGGAAAAGACATCATGCAACGTTTAGTGGGTAATGCAGTGCAGTGCAGGAATTAAAATATTATTGGGAGGAGTTGGTTTGCAGTACACATTTCTTCTGCAGGAAATATGCAGTGCCTCTATAGAGAATAGCTTAGCTGGTCTGCAATATTCATCAGTGAAAGAATTGAAGATGAAGAATAAAATAAAGATAGAGGATAATAACATTGAGAGCTTTTCATTGGAGACAAACCCTGTGTGTGTCTAATCACACATGGCCTAATAATAAAGTATTCTAGAGTTTTTCTCTAGAACACTACAGTTATTGATTATTGTTGTTGATTTCAGAGTCAGCCAGATGTTTAGACTGGATTTCACATTTTAATCTGCCTATCAAGTCATTTTCAATAACCTCGGATAGGCAAATGTTGTTGCTTGATGATGGTGCTACAAGTATTTTTGTAGGATATAAGATATTCCAAGTAAAACTGCCTTTTGCAATTGATTGATAGCAATTTTGTCAAGGCCAATCGTATTCCAGTGATGCTCCAGATGGTTTGGGATTGCATCCAAGATGTCTATTGGTATTATCTTTGCTTTCTTTTGCCACAATTGTTCTACTTCTGTTTGCAGATCTTTGTATTTTTATTATTATTACCAATATCACCAAACTTCAGGCTTAAAGTTTGGTCAGAAGCATTTGTTTTGTTATGTGATGGTGTTAAAGCACAGACGAGACTTCTCAGTAAATATTTCTCAATATCGATAAGAACTTTAAAAAGAGTCCCTTGATAATATGTTCTCTCAATATTATCGACCAAACCCAGGGAAGTGTAGCAGGAGGAGGAGCAATAATTTAAAATACTTTTAATTTTCCTTTAATTAAAAGGCATGCTTAATGAAATGGCACAACAGTGATATAACAATTCTTGGCTTATTGCAAAATATTAATTGGTAAAGAAGATAAGTTGTACTAAATGTTGCTGAGAAGTCTATCTACAGTGTTTTATTTTTCACTTTATATACCTGTGGGAGGAGTGGCAGAACTCCTGGGAGTGGAAAGAGGGATCATCCTAGAATCTTCACGTAGCCACAACCAAACTAAAGCCATCCCTCCATGCTGTTGACCCTTATCTAACTCTAACCAGGTGCTGACCATTAGATGAAAAGATTCTTGTGCAAAAGCTATAGCAATAAATCTGTTCAATTGAACCTTCACAGGTGGACCTGGCATGTTGTGCCTGACAGTACCCCTCCCCCAGGGGTGGGCTTCAAAATTTTTAGCAAGGTGTTCTCTGGCCAGTTGCTGGATGGGCATGGCCATGGTGGGTGTGGCTTAGTTGGCCTCTTGCACCACGACCAGTGGGGGCGTTTTTACCCTCCCTGGGCTCTGGAGGGTTTTCTTGAGCCTCCGGGAGGGCGAAAATGACCTCCCCAGGCTCAAGAGGTCCTACTGAATTTCTGATAGGCCTGTTTTTTGCCCTCCCTGAGCCTCCATGTGTGCCCTGCACTTACCTGCATCCAAAATGGGTTGCGTGGGGACTCCTGGAAGGGACGGGGTGGGCAGGGCCAGCCAGGAGTGGGATTTGGAGGTTCTCTGAACTGCACAAAATCTTAGCTAGAGGTTCTCCCAAACCCCAGCGAACCCCCAGCAGCCCACCCCTGCCCTCCCCCCCACATAAAGGATTGTAGAAGTCAGGGGTGAAATGCTCCCGGTTCAGACCTGCTTGGGCGAGTAGGTAGTGATGGCGGTGGGCAGTTTGGAGAACCAGTAGCAAAAATCCCTGCCCCCACTCCCCACGCCCAGCTGAGCCGCGCGATCATCGGAGCCTTTTTTTCCTTTTAAATGGCTCTGACGATCCAAGCTCTGATGATCCCAGCTGAGTTGCCTGCTGATCAGGCAACTCAGCTAGGATCATCAGAGCCTTTTGAAAGCATTTTTTTTACATGGTTTTACATGTAAAAAATGGTTTTAAAAGTAAAAAAAAATATTGGCCACACCCACCCAGTCATATTACCCCCCTCCCCCACCAAGCCACACCCACAGAACCGGTAGTAACAAATTTTAGATTTCACCCCTGGTAGAAGTATACATAATACTGAAATTATAACATAATTATAATATAAGACGGATCTCATAATCCATGGAGAAATCCTTTCATAAATTACTATAAACAATAGTAAGCATAATAATAGATGCACCGATGACAGATCTTAGATATCTACCACTGAAACCAGGGGTGTCACACTGACAGCCCAAGGGCCGGATGCATCACACGCAGGCCATGGCCAACCCAGCTCCGTAAATGGAAAAACCATCATGAAACATCATGTGATGGCAACGTGACGTTGTGAGTTTGACACCCATGTCTTAAACCATTCAGTTGTAAGTTAAAAAAAACAAACAACCAAAACATAATGTTTTGGTTTTTATTTATTAAATTTATATGTTGCTCATCTCTCCAATAAGGTGACTCTAGATGGCTTACAGATCATAAAAAGAAAAGTAGAAAAACAGTAAAAAATTTAAAACTATTAAATCTGCGTGAGGTCCACAGTAGACAGTTTGAGGTTGGAGGGTTTGAGGCTGTAACAACGGGATCGGGAAGAGCATTCCAGGCATTTATTTATTTATTGTTTCGATTTATATGCCGCCCTTCTCTGGAGATTCAGGGCGGCTTACAATGCGTTAAGCAATAGCCTTCATACTTTTGTATATACCTGCTTAATAGGGCTTTGCCCCCCCCCCCCCAGCAGTGTTCTTTTTTATACAAAGTCAGCTTATTGCCCCCACAATCCGGGTCCTCATTTTACCTACCTCAGAAGAATGGAAGGCTGAGTCAACCTTGAGCCTGGTGAGATTTGAACTCGCAGTAATTGCAGGCAGCTGGCAGCTAAGTGCTACTTAACAGCACTTTAGTCCACTGCACCACCAAGGCTCATTGCCCACTCTGTTGCTGAAGTCGTATTTTCTGCAATTGAGTTTGGAGCAGTTTACCTTGAATTTGTATCTGATTGTTTGCCTGTGTATTATTGTGATTGAAGCTGAAGAAGTCGTTGAGAGGCAAGACGTTGTAGCAGACAATTTTGTGTACTATGCTTAGATCAGACCGCAGATTGCCCAAGTCCAGAATTTCAAGTCTGGTGGCATAAGGGATTCTATTGTGAGTAGAGGAGTGGAGTACTCTTCTCGTGAAATACCTCTGGACCCTGTCAGATATATAGTGTGGATTCCAGGCAGATGAGCTGAATTCAAGAATTGGTCTGGCAAAGGTTTTATATCACAAAGATCTATATCACTGATTGAAAGGACCCTTGTCATTCAGCTTTAAGATCTGTAGTGCCTTTTTAAAACAACACTTAAAAATGTCCAGAATATAAATGATAACGAAAGAGCAAGTTTGTGTGGAAATGCTCTTTATTTAATCCATAGGACTGTGGGTAAAAAAAGGCTGATATCATTATGTGGTCCAGTCCAGTTCAATTTCAGGCCAGTGGGATTCGTCCTGTAGAATGTCCTGATAGATTTTGCTTCTTGTTTTACACTCAAGTCACTTCAAGTTGCAGCATCCCTCTGATGTATTTCTTATCTCCAGTGTCATTACTGTCACTGACCTAGGAAGAGAATGGACCAGCTGGACAGAAATGAAATTCCTGCCAAAGGAATCTGCAGTTTTAAGAGTTTTATTCCATCTTGACAGTATATTATGTCATTCCCCCCCTTTCTGTCTTGAAGAAATGCACAGAATCAGAAATATTTAGTTTAAAATTAGTTTAATAGTAGTCAAACATGTGTCGAGACTGTAAAACAGAGTGCAGTTACAAATACACACATGATATAAAATGATGTGCTCATTTTTTAAATTTATAGTTTCTTACTCTTCTAAAAATGCTTTACATATGGAATTTCTGCTTAAGTAAAATGAAGAAGAAACGTTATTACTTTAAAAGCATCATTTATAATTGTGGCATCTCTATGAGACACAGTGAAATGTTTCGATTATTCATCTATGAATATTTTTAAAAATAATAATATTGTGTTTTTAAGCTGACAATCAAAGCATTTTTAAAAAGTTGCGTTTCTGTGAATTCTGTTATCTACCTGGTCAAAAGGGCAACTAATAAATGGATTTGTGAACCCTCAAGTATATTCTGATCAATGGCATTTTGTATTATTCTTAGGTAAAGGCAGAACATGGAAATCAGAAAAAAAACATATATAGGAATTTATCAAGGTCAAAAGAGAAATTAAGAACACAGGTTTAAACCATTGGTCACTGACCAAAATAAATAAAAATTTAAATAAATAAATTTAAATAAAAAATTAACGATGTTAAATTCTTGAAAATAAAAATACAGAAAGAGTCACTGAAGGCTGCACCAATTTTTTTTCTTCCTTTAGTGATCAACTAAAGTGCAGTGATGGCTACCCTTTTCCAGACTGAGTGTCCAAAGTGCACATGCCTGCTAATGCACACATGCGTGCCTGAACCCCCAAAATGCAATGCATGCTTTCCCCATGCATGTGCCCCACCCTCATGCATACATACACAATCCCAAATGCACCCCGTGCATACATACACGCCCCCCACGCATGCCCCCCACGCATGCGCAGCAGAGACCCAAAGACCAGCTGGCCGGTGGGAGGCACGCACGCATGCGTGGCAGAGCTGAACTGGGGCGATGGCTTGTGTGCCATAGGTTCGCCATCATGGAACTAGCGTCTATTGAAAGCTCAAAAACAGGACAGGAGCACATTAACATTACTCAGTTTGTTTCCCAGCAACTGGCGGACATCAGTTGTCCTCTATAGCCATTTTAACTAGTAGTATTTGAAAATTGTATGTCTCAAGGTGATCTCTGCATTCCACTTGTAATAAAATGTGTACTAACCCTTGGGAGATAGCAAGAAGAGCCACAGCCCAGAAAACAGTCTGATAAAAGAAATCTGAGCCCAAAGGAGGAATAGGGTTGGAAAAAGCATCTCACAAGAGATCTTCCCTAGTTTTCTGGAATCTAAAGGGGGGGGGGAGGATGCATTCAGACTTGTAAGATTCTGTTAGCGTAAACTTACAATAAAGATAATATCAGTATCTGTTAGTTTTGGATTTCTAGCCCAGACTACCTTGAAGGTTGATACCATTGTAGGATATTTCTAGAACAGTGCTTCAAGGAGTGAGGCATTAAATTTTCTCTGTGTTTTTTTTTTTATTCACTGTTTCTGCTGCTTTCCTTCTATTAAAAAATGGAAAATACTAGTTTTCAGCATGGTTTGGACTGGATTTTTAAATATACAATTATTTTTCCAACTGGAAAAAAATCAGATTGATGAGGTAATTCTGGCAACTGACTACGATGCAGTGATACAACTGCACAATCTGGATTTTCTTTTTTTTTTGGCTAGACAAGTTTAGCATATAAGTATAAAAGAAATATTATATCAGCAGATTATAGTTCAGACTAATTTAATTGAACTTTGGCATAAGAATCCATTGCACCGGTTTGTAAATTTTATTCAACCATGCATATTTCTATTCAACTTTACATTTTGCAATTGTCTCACTCAGTTACGCAGACATAACTAATAATGTCACTATTGCAAATTTCTGTTCAGATCATGACACACTAAATATAAGTTATTTATATGTCCAAAAGATGTACATTCAAGACATCTTTTTATACCTGCGTGTATTTTTAAAACACAAAAAACTACTTTGAGCATTTAAGTGATAGCATTGCAATGGGCCTTAAACATTTGATTTCAGAATTGTGCCTAGGATTTATTCCTTGGTGCTGAATGCATTATACATAGCAAAAAGAAAGAAAATATAATTTATCTTAAACCATTTGAGACAGATGTAGAAATTAATATACTGGAAACATGTAACCCTTTCTTTAAATGATTTTGAGACTTTATGTAGATAGGATATAATCCATGTGGCTCCAACACATAGTAGTAGACATCTTGGAAAGCATATGGAAATAAAGCCTTATTTGACTTTCTTATGAAGATGAGAGAAAATAAAATCTTAGATGTAATATGGTTTAATCTTGTTGCATGCTTTTTGAAAACACATAGACTTTAGTATTGCAAAGTTCATTTCAGTTCATTTGCTCATAGCAGCAACATTGTTTTCTCTTTGATATTAGAATAATCCTTAGGTTTCTCTAATTGTACATCTTGAGTCTAGAGGAAGGTATTCATTTATTCATATTCATTTATTTTTCTCTCAGAGGCTTATCTAATGGATAAGGAAAAATGTAAGGGATTTTCAAAAATGTGTATTTTTTTTGCATTGTTGGTTACACAAAGGCTTTTTTTCCCTGTATATATCACAAAAATCATGGATAGTTTTTAAAGCTGTGTGCACCAGATCACTTTTTCTGCCTATTTGAACAATTTGCACAAAGTTCGGAAACCCACTCTTTAGAGTCCACTCTTCATACTTTTGTAGAGCCTTCATACTTTTGTATATTTTATACAAAGTCAGTTTATTGCCCCCATAATCTGGGTCCTCATTTTACCTACCTTTGAAAGGATGGAAGGCTGAGTCAACCTTGAGCCTGGTGAGATTTGAACTTGCAGTAATTGCAGGCAGCTGGAAGCTAAATACTACTTTTTTTTTAAAAAAAAAAATTGATTTATATGCTGCCCTTCTCCGGAGACTCAGGGCGGCTTACAATGCATTAAGCAATAGCCTTCATACTTTTGTATATTTATACAAAGACAGCTTATTGCCCCCACAAACTAGGTCTTCAATTTACCTACCTTAGAAAGGATGGAAGGCTGAGTCAACCTTGAGCCTTGGTGAGATTCGAACCTGCAATAATTGCAGGCAGCTGATGTTAATAACAGGGTGCTTTAGACCACTGTACTATCCAAGACTTTTTTAACTTTTAACACTAGCATTAGTCTGCTGCGCCACTCAGGCTCAGGCTCATTTGTTTGTATGTATGCATACATACAATCTGGGTTTCCAGATTGTATGGAAAGAGTGGACCAAGTGAGTAGTTGAGAACTGATATTGTATATGAAGTTATTTGATGCGGTGGTAAATGTAGTTTATATGATTTTCTTGGTTATTTAGAAACTTCCTTTTAAAGGAGGGGGGGAAAATCAAGCAATGGTTATCTGTTATATTTAATATGCTATTTATCTCATTTATTTCCAGCAAATGTACAATATTAAATAACCGTACAAATATATAAAAAGTAGACAAATAAGACTGATTAAAATAAGATCATCTTACTGTATAGAACTGAAGGAGATCACTAGTGACATGTGAAATTTATCTAGTAATGAACAATAGCCCTGCAAACCTTATGGAATCCAGATGTCCCTTAAGGCTTCTTAAAGGTATTAACTCTAAAATTAATGAAGAAAGTATTTTAGACTAAACAAATGAGAAACTTAATTGAATTTTTAAAAGCATGAAATATGATTTCCTTTGTACAGTAATTGATATGTACTTTTACTATAAGAAGACGTACATCATCTTATATACAATCGGTAACCAATCGTACAATCATACATCTTCTTATGCATAATCAGTAATCAAAAGAAAACCGAGAAAAACTGTATGGAAAACAAAACAAAACAAAATATTATCCTTCCTCCCATTGCTTGAAACAGTGTATTTACAAAGTGCTTTTCATTCTAGGTGTCATTCAGCCTGGACTTCTTTTTTTTTTCTACAGTGTTTGCTAAACAAAGCTTGAAGATTCTTTGATAGGAAAATAATCAACCTTGATGGCTGGTGTGGCTTCAATTGTTGATTTTTTTCTGCTGTAAAACATAAGAGCTTTGCAAAGCACATGTTCCAGACTTGTAAAACTAAGACAAAACCTGAGTCCCAAATCATAGGCCACAATATAAATATGAGTCCTATAAGAGTTCACCTAGTGCAGAGGTGTCAAACTCAAGGTCCGCGGCCCACATCTGGCGCACGGGGTGTTTAGATCTGACCCTCAGGTCCACCCTGGAAACAGTGAAGGACTGGTCTGCGGTGCCTCTGCCAGAAAACATGGATCTTAGGAGGGCCACATATGGACCACCGGGCTCTATTTTTGGCTATGACTGCGTCCTGCAGCCCTCTGCTAGTGAAAACGGAGCTTGTGGCAGCTGCGCGTGGGTCACCCGGGCTCCGTTTTCAGCCACGGCGGCCTCCTGCAGCCTTCTACCAGTGAAAATGGAGCTTGGGGAGGCCGCTAGTCTAGTGGTTAAGGCACCAGCTTTGAAAGTGAGAGGCCATGAGCTCCATTTTCATTGGCAGAGGCTGCAGGAGGCCGTCACATGGGATTCTGTTTACAGTTCCATTGCAAATCTTGTCATTTAACATCATTTAAAATGATGTTCCTCTGCCAGCATCTGAGAATTTATTCCAGTGTTTCAAGGAAAGATGTTTACTTCCCTATTGTGGGAAAAATAAACTGTTGAATTCCTGTTCCACACATTTTGCAATCGTGTTAATTATCTTTCTCCACCCAAAGTACTTTTTAAGTGTACATTTAATGCAGCTGTTTATTTACTATCAAGTCTAAGCAGACTTAAGCTCAGTAGAATTTCAACAGCTATCCTGTGGATAAGTCCCCCCACCTCCATTAAATCTTTACAGAATTTAATTCCAATGCATTGCTTGGCTTTAAAAAGAGATTAAAATAACATTCCAAGAATATCAGTAGCTGATAAAAATGTTGAAAAATGATTTAGAGAAATTATTTCTAAAAGAGAGATTGAGAAGAGAGAGAAAGAGAAATGATAATGAAAGGCAAAGCTTTCCTATTTTGAAAATTAATGATGATTTATAAATGTCAGACAGTCAGCATCCTCATAAATTTCAGACAAACCTCTATGCATAATTCTGGACATTAATATGTAGCATTCATAGAATCTTGCTGCTTCTTATTATAGTAATGAACCTCAAATTGACCTTAATGCATGTGATATAATGAGGTGGCTTTGTCATTTCAATAATTTCATTTTTCTTTAGAAGAATAATTTCATGAATTCTTTAGAAGAATTCATTTTAAACTCCTAGAAGAGGGAGAAAGACTGCTGTTTCAGAATACTTTTCAGTTTTTAGAAGCTAGTCAATTGTCCTATGTAAGGCAGAGGAAGATGTTGTCTTGATTTACTCAGTACCGTAGCCCACAGAAAACCCTATTCTACTCTGTGCGAATATTTTACATTTCCTACATCTTGCAATACAAACCTCGTTTCCTGAGAGTTGAAAATAGCAATAGCAATAACACTTTGATTTATATACTGCTTCACAGTGCTTTACATTCCTCTCTTAAGGGATTTACGGAGTCAGCTTATTGCCGATGTTTCCCAATTTTGCTCATTTGTTCATACTCAAAAATAAAATAGAAATAAACAAAAGCAGACCCCCAGAAATATCTTCAAAAGAAAACTAAGAGCTGTTAATTGTAGGAATATCATGGCAGCTTTCTCTGTCCATGAAGATCCCATGACCAGTGCCTAGAGGTCTTAAAACATCAGAGTCAGGGGTGAAATCCAGCAGGTTCTGACAGGTTCTGGAGAATTGGTAGCGGAAATTTTGAGTAGTTCGGAGAACCGGCAAATACCACTTCTGGCTGGCCCCAGAGTGAGGTGGGAATAGCGATTTTGCAGTATCCTTCCCCTACCATGCCCACCAAGCCACACCACGCCCACCAAGCCACGCCTACAGAACCAGTAGTAAAAAAAATTGGATTTCACCACTGATCAGAGTGTACAAAATATTGAAACCATTCCCAGGTCTCTTGACTATCTTTTGTTTTTAGTAATCACTCCTTCTGGTATAAAATCCAGGAGTGAATGTTCAAAACATAGGACCAAAACTGGAGCTACTGAAAAAGAAGTGGGATCTATTATTATTCTCAAGAGATTCCTCCAGTACACTACAGTGGTGCAATAGTTCAACCGGATGAAAAAAAAATGTGTGGGGGGTGTGAGAGTAAAATTAGGTAGCAAATGTTAACCAAAAAAAGAAAGGAAACAAGGCAGTGGTGTAATTGGTATTCTAGGGAAAAGGACATGGCTGATTGACTGAAACCCTGAATAGGGATATATTTGTTAAAAGACGGAGCTATACTGCAGTATTTTCTTTAGTTCAGAATATCTTGTATTTCTTTTCTCCTATATATGGAAGCTTTTGAAGTACAATAAATTAGGGAAAGTAGCACTGTAGGGATAACACCAAGCCTTAAATATGAATTAGATTGCAGCCTTACTTTTTGTGTTATGAACAGAAGAAGAGATAGGGATGTGTGGGAATCAGTGGTGGGTTGCTACCGGTTTGCCCTGGTTCAGGCAAACCAGTAGTAGTGGTGGCGGGAGGCTCCGCCCACCCACCCGGACGTCATCAAATACACTCTGCGCATGTGCAGATGTGGTGCGCGCACGCACGAGCGAACGGTAGCAAAGGTAAGTGAAACCCACCCCTGGTGGGAATATCCTATCTATCTGTGTTAACAATTGATTTGTTCTCTCATTTTCTGAATTGTATGCTATATTATGATATTTACACCTTGTTTTAGGGCTTATCCTATGAATTACTGAATTAATGAAGTTTCATTATTTGGAATAGTATTGTGTAAGTCAGACAAGTCCAACGTGCAGCCTGTGGGCTGCATGTGGCGCCAGACACTAATAATGTGGCCCCAAAAGATTTTAATAAGAATACAAAAATTAGGAAGTTTATTATTTACATACATTAATTATATTATATATTTTATATGTGGCCCAAGACAATTCCTCTTCACTCAATATGGCCCAGGCAACCCAAAAGGCGGGACAACCATAGTATATGCCATAACTACATTCATGAGTGAAAAGGAATGTTTTTTAATGCCTTAGTTCAGAACACTGAAATAAGCATTTGTATTTAACCTTCCTAACAAATATTATTATCAGTATAATTGAAACAACAGCTGTACAATAAAGGCTTGGAAACAAGTGCCATTGAATGAAAACTTCCTTTGATATTTTCATGTGCAGAATTGTATGATTTGCATGGAAAGCCAGCAACCATCCTACACAGTCTATCACAAATATATCTGGTGAGTTCCAGAAGGAAATCTGAGAAGTGATCAAAAGTGGGAGAAGGGGAATACTCTAAATATATTGAAGTAGATATAGGAAATAATCCCGTAACATGTCTAGTAAAAATTATAAGACTCTGTCCAAGCTTTCACTAAAATCTGAAGTTATAAAGCTAAGATACAAATTAAAATATGGAGAAGATTGTCACTGAGTGCAACTGACAAAGTAATATGTCCAATTGTGGATGTCCAGAAAAGGAGGAAAAAAGTCATTAGCGTGTGTTGATGTACATTATAGATGAGATCAATTTTAGAAAGGTGCCTGTAATTTAAATAGAAATAAGATATATTTTGGATAGTGGGAAAAGCCATGACCAAATTAGCTATATGCCCACTAAGCTTGCTGTCCATGTACTAATCAATCATTGGTGGTCTTTCAGATAAAGAATATATTCAACAGAGATTGCCATCAACAACTCTTCAATTTTAAACTGTTCTCTGAAAAGTATAGCTGTAAGAATTGAGAGACAGAGTTTCTCAAAGTAAAGATATTAGTTATGTAAACCATCAATGATTGCCCAATTTCAAGTTCAAAAAGCACAGAGCGAAAAGTCCATTAAACAATGGGAAGAATGGTAGGAAAAAGCATAAGAGAGGACATAAAAAAGAAATTGTAGAGGGAAGAGAAGTGTTCCAATAAATTTTCTATAGTATACAATAAAGATTCTTATTTTGTCTGAAGACCTTCAGCCAAGTGTGAGCTTAGATAATAGTCATACTGTGCTGAACTGAACATCTGGGAAATATGTGGAGATTTTGCTAGTTCAGAGCCAGACAAGAGTATATGAACGGAAGGTTATATGAAGAATTAGCTTTATATATACTGTACATTGAGAAGTTGTTCTTTACCAACCTTTCAGATTTCTTTGTGTATAGAGATGTAACTCTTTTGTATAGAGATATACAAAATTTTACAATTTTTTGGGGACAAGATTTCTAAAAGTTGCTGTTATATGTACATAACAGCACTGAGAACCATTGAATGCAATAGAATTTTGACATGAATAAAATTGTCCTGTAAGCAAACTTGTCAGTCATGAAAGCATATGGATGGGCAATTTGTAGCCATAGGCTGTCTGTGCCTCTTGTCCTTTTTAAAGTCGCCTTCATTGTATATGTTGCCAGACTTTGGCAGAACGATTGTCAAAAATTACCTTTATGGGTTGGTAGCTAATTAAGTTGGAAGGTTGGACAAAAACGACTACATGGTTATGTAAGTACTGCATTGTTTTTCACCAAAGAAATAAGATTGTATTGTTTAAATTGTTCATATCAACTAGGATGTCAACTAATGTAATGAATTTATAGATTATATCCAGTTGTCCAGAAGGATAAATTCAAAGCAAACTGTCAAGGGCTTGAAAAAAATTCTGTTTCTACAACAGAATTATGAAAACATGGATAAATGTACAATAATAAAAAAACAATCCAATCTTCACACACACACACACACACACACACACACACTAATGGATATGGGAAAACTCTGTAAGCATGTATGAAAGTTGAGGAGATGAAAGTCTTAAAATATTATTCAATGTTCTGAATATTTCTGGCCATGGAGCAGAAAACAGTAGAAATTCCATAGCTACTATACTGTATTATACTTTGACAATTTTTTTTTTTGTATTTTCCTGAAATCATGAAGAATCTTATAACAATATTCTACATAGAGATGGAGGGACAGCTTGGAATTCACTGGAATTTTAAAGGCTACTTTAAAAAAAAAATCAAGGGCCACAGAGATAGGAAGAGGGGACTAAATTCATCCTCCTCCTATTTACACTTCTTCTTTCCAAACTCTAAAAAATTACTCAGTGTGGCACTGGATTTTTAGTCAACAGATTGCCCTTTTGAACCAAAGCTCCACAGATGTCTAGGGTCATAGAAATGAGTCATAGAAATACAGCAGGAAAGAATTACAAAAATAATGAAATGGATGCAGTGAAGGGTAACAAATCCAAAGTATTATCTGCCTCAAAACAAACAGGATTCATGAGAAATAATCTAATTTCTTTCTGGCTCACTACATTCCTTTTTTGCCTAACAATAAAAATATGGAATGGAATGCATGGAGGTAGGCACAAAACATAAGCATAATTTTCTGCCTAGACATGCTGTCTATATCGATCAATTTCTCACGAGCCATAGAAATAGATCAATTTCATAGAGTGTAGATCAATTTCTATGAGTCATAGAACTACAGCAGGAAAGAGTAGACGTAGTACCGTAGGTACACCGATTCAAAAAGTTTGCAGCCAGGTCAACTTGGTGAGAACTGAAGTTTTATGTAAAGCTGTACGTAACAAAGAATGTGAAGTTGTATGTTTATGCCTATCCTTACGGGCGAAGAATGACTTGCATCTTTTGTTAACACCTGTTTGGATGAGCCAGACTTCCAGAGCTTACAGTACCGCAGGGCGGAAGCTAACGAAATGATTACTTCCAGACAAAAACCATCATATTGATCTACCTCCTACATAAATCTTGGAAGCATTAAAACAACGTGGGGGCTCCTGTTTGCTTTTTCTCAAATAGGGATCTTGGCTTAGACAGAAAACAGTGCTGCTTACCTTTTGAATATTCCATGTTGAAGTTCATAAAAGAATTCCTCTGCCTTTTGAAGCTGCATTGATGTTGGGTTGGGGTTGTGTTTTTTTTAAAATATTCTATTTCTTCTGGAGGGAGATGACATGGATGCAGAATAGAAGCTTCCACAGAATGGTCTTATATGCAAGTTGTATCTGGGTCAGCCATTCCAATTCCAGCGGTGCAACTAATTCATGTGCCAGGACTGTAACGGACTGTATTTCACCATGCTGGTAGGGAAATGTAGAACCTAAACATTTGGAGACACTCATTTGAGAAATTGATCAATATAGATAGTGGGTCTAGCTAGGCAGGAAATGATGGTTAGGTTCTGTGCCACCTCTATGCATTCCATCCCATATTTTCATTCTTAGCCGGGGGGAAATAATAAAGTGAGCCAGGAAGAAACTAGATTATTTCTCATGAACCCTGTTTGTTTTGCGGCAGATAATACTTTGGGTTTGTTCACCTTGACTGCGTCCATTTCATTATTTTTTATAATACTTCAGGAAACATTTAATTCAGATTATCATTATTTCCCTATGCCTTGTGTAGTGAATTATAGCCATCTTTTTGTTCTGTATATTTTATTTTAAGTGGCCATTAGGAGGACTAAATGAGTTTTCATTTAATCGCAAAAAGTGCAAAAGGTATGCCAGAACTGAAATAAACACTGATGACTAGGATAAATTTTCTGGCAGCAAATAAAAAGAAGGGCTATTATGCTTTTTCCCCCCAAGGGCTAGGAGACACTATAGAACAGTGTTTCTCAACCTTGGTAGCTTGAAGATGGGTAGACTTCAACTCCCAGAATCCCCCAGCCAGCAGCGCTGGCTGGGGGATTCTGGGAGTTGAAGTCCACCCATCTTCAAGCTTCCAAGGTTGAGAAACACTGCTATAGAGAGTAGTACAGTAATTATACCAGTATGACTGAAACAACTTTTAAAGATAAATACAAGTAGTCCTCAACTTACAACAATTCATTTAGTGACCATTCAAAGTTATAACAGCATTGAAAAAAGTAAGTTATGACAACTTTTCACACTTATGACCGTTGCAGCATCCTGGTGGTCACGTGATTTACCTCAGGATGCTTGACAACTGGTTCATATTTATGTCGACTGCAGTGCCCCCGGGTCATGTGATCACCTTTTGCGACCTTCTGACAAGCAAAGTTTATGGGGAAGCCAGATTCACTTAACAAAACAGGTTACTAATTTAACAACTGCAGTGATTCAATTAACAAATGTGGCAGGAAAAGTAATAAAATGGGGAAATAAACCACACTTAACAAATTGCTCACTTAGCAACATAAATTCTAGGCTCAGTTGTGATCGTAATCCACTTCAAGTTTATTGCTTGCTTAAAAAGGGCTCCCTCTCAGGTATGCCGGGCGGAACGGCAAACAAACACAGCAACAGCCCTGTCAGCTCTCAGCGGCGCACTGGTTTATTTGTGTCTGCTCCGGTTACACGCTGTGATTCGCAGGAACGAATGAAATTGGCACTACAGACTCCTGGAACGGGGCGTTTATATAGCACGCCCATTCATTACATAGTCAAATACCACGCCCGTTCATTACATAGTCAAATACCACGCCCATGTGTCTCAACACGCCCTTTCTTTCCGGTGGACGGCTCCTCCAGCGTCAGCAGAGTGCGACCGCACAGCACGTTCCGGTCGTCCTTTGAAAAGTTCCTTAACCCGGCATAACCCGATGCCACCACCCCTCACCCCGCACGCGACCGCCTACACCCAGTGCCACCACCACCGTGTAAGTATATATCTCCCGCTGGTGGCATGTTGCGGTAGCGAGTGTCGAGCAGGTTGCTTGACTCGACACTCCCTTTCCTTCCATTTGTTATTATCATCCTATTACTCGGTCACTAACACTATTGTTTCCTTGCCCAAATGCATGGCTATTGAATCCTCCATTGAAATATTGCTTCAGCAAACATTGCTTTTGTTAGGAAATCAATTTCATTGCATTATTAATCTTGGGGAAATTGTAATGTAATGTAGAATATTGTATCTTCCATTAGGACAGTGAAACCCAGCACATGCTCTTGACGTCTGAGCAGTTCCATCTTAGCGTGTCTCACAAGACGCTCAACCATTATTCACCAATAGCTTTTTGTGTTCCGCCCTACAATAAATCTCCAAACCACATAGTCAATTAACCAGGGCTTTTTTTTCTTAACTTCCCTAATACAAGAATAAGCTGATCATTTCTGGTGGTTAGTATCATTGAAAACAGAAATAACATTAGAGCCAGTATAGTCCGGTGGTTAAGATCTAGTGATTAAGGTTTAGTGTTAAACTCACAGCATCATTTTGCCGTCACGTGACGTATCGCAACATTTTTCCCTTCGCGGAGCTGGGGTGGGTGTGGCCTGCATGTGACACATCCAGCCCACGGGCCGCCAGTTTGACACCCCTGGGTTAAGGCATCAGACTAGAAAACAGGAGGCTGTGAGTTCTAATCCTGATTTAGCCATGAAAGCCAGCTGAGTGACATTGAGCCAGTTATTGTCTCTGAGACCAACCCACTTCATAGGGTTTTTTTGTAAGGCAAATTGTGGGGCAAATAAGAGGAAGAAGGAATATTAGAAAATTCTAAAAATAGTAAAAGTGGGATACAAATAAATTGGAAAATGGCAATACCTAGAAATGCAACCTGGCTTGATTGTGTTTTACATCTACAGATGAACAATTCATATCTTGCCATAAGTGGTATCTATAAGTTATTTTAAATATTTGTTTCAGTTTCATGACATATAGTTATTTCACACTGCAGGTCTCATTGATGAGATGCTGAGCATAAATCAGGGATAAATTCAGATAGGAGGGCATTGCTGAAATTCACCAAGCTAAAATTAGGTATGTTTCTTCCTTCCTCTAGTTATACTGAGATAAATATTAGAGAGAAAAGAACCAAGTCAAAAGAAAGCATATTTCTTCATTTGTCCACCTGTGATGATATCAGTTAGAAATAAATATTTTTTTCTTGACATCTGCCTTTGCAAATCTAGCGATCATTTATTATATCTAAGCCTAGCAGCCAAATATTAAATATGAAATATACATTTTCTCTTCTGCCTAGTCAAATTTCTTTTTTTACCTTTCCTTTTTGTTTTAAGTTTGCATAGATTTGGTTGTATTTTGGTTTGCATTTCCCCCCCGATATTTCCCCATCCATAATCAGATACAATACTCTGTTGTCACATAGATTTGCAAAAACAAACACAGAAATATCCTATTTTTCACAGTGATTCTAGAGATTTGCATAAAAGGAAGGAAGGAAACAGATAAAAAACATTGCAAATGGTGCAAGCTTGATTGCTGCCATATTCTGATAATCTTGTTTCTCTCCAGTGCTTATATTTTGAATATCAAGAAATCATTATTTCTGAAAACTTGCTGTTAAAATATAGAAGAAATGCACAATTAATTAAATGTGGCTGTGTTCCACTATATCTAAATAATACAGTGGAGAAGTAGGGTCAGCTGCTCTCCCAACACACGGATGCATAGACAACACACAAACAAACATACAGTATATACCAGTACATACAAAGTCTAACAAAAAATTCTCCATTAGATGCCACAAGAATGAGACTGCTGTTGGTATCAATAGCAACTTTGTTACTATTTTTAGGATCTAATCCCCAGCGTAAACCCCACTCTTTAGGACCAAAAGATTGAAAAAGTGATAGTACCACTTTATACTACACTGGTAAGGCCATATTTGGAATACTGTGTCCAGTTGCTGAGAAAAGCAACATAGATGATAAGGGGTCTGAGGCTACATTATTTGATGAACAGGTAGAGGAACCTAGGTATGTTTTGTCCCGTGATGGTGAACCTATGGCACGCATGCCAGAGGTGGCACACAGGGCCCTCTCTGATGACATGCGAGCCGTCGCCTCAGTTCAGCTCCACTGCGCATGCGCCTTCCCCCCAGCCAGCTGGCCTATGGGTCTCTGCTGTGCATGCGCGGAGGGCGGAATGCATTGGAGGGGGCTGCATGCACATTGCATTTTGTGGGTTCGGGCACACACGCTTTGAGTACTCGGTCCGGAAAAGGTTAGCCATCACTAACCTTGTCTAATGAAAGACAAAGATTTGGGGTAACATGATAAGAAACACATGTGGTCATTGCCCTAGGTCAACATCAAAGATAGAGGTTTTCTGTTGGAGAATTAGTGACGCATCTTTGATGGATTAAGAAGGCAGTTGAAGTTCAGGATCTTTTCATTACACGTCTCTGTAATTCCGCAAAATGGTACAGTAGCATAGATTAAAAATTGTATGTTGAGAGACCTCAATGTGTTTTGGATAGTTCTAAAAATAACTTAAGTTACATGGATAGTCTTTCCAGACAAGGATAGAAATAACTAGAAGGGAATTATTAAGCAGAAAAAAATTAAAATGGAATGATTGCTATGATAGCCCCATACAAAGCCTCAAGTCTAATAATAGTTATAACCCCAGAATGAGGGTGGACTTTGAGAAGACTACAAATTACTCTTCTTCTTTGGAATTCAAAGTGATCGTTGCTTTAAGGGAGCTAGTATGACCTAAGCATTTTATGCTGTTTTGTTACTCAGATTATGATGACTTTCCCTGACACCCCTTCATACAAAGTCTGGATAGGCAAAATGATGTCCAAATTTGACATGGAAAATTGTGTTCTGAATATGCAAACCAACATTTGTTCCACTGATATATTGCATTACAGTAGATTTTTTTTTTTTTGCACTCAGTCATTCATGAAAAACAGGTGTTTGTGTATGTATGTATGTGTATATGTGGGGATGAGTTAGCCTTTCAACTGAGAGTTTCCCCCTTTCTAATACAATGCTGTATGGCATTAGGCCCAACCCAAATACAAAATGTAGTTCCAAGAATTTTACTGCTGTTTATTTCAGTGACATAAGAATGGGTTTAAATTGCTTTCATGCTAACAAGGAACAATCTGTCTCTTTCCTCTAATTGTTTATTAGTTGGAATAAACAAGGTTTGAAAAAAAAGGGGTGCCTGATTTGCTGGATTATTAATCATACAAATGTTTACTGTTACAGACTCCTTTATCCTATGCAGAATTTCAAAGAGCTGTCAATCAGACATTTCTCTGAAGCTCTTGGGTTTATTTATATTTAATGTAAGGGACTGTCTGAGTAGCATATATCCATACATAGGAATGTGTTTTTGCAATTTTAGAATAGAATAGAATAGAATTTTTTATTGGAAAAATGTGATTGGACACACAAGGAATTTGTCTTGGTTCATATGCTCTCAGTGTACGTAAAAGAAAAGATACATTCATCAAGAATCATAAGGTAGTCATAGAGTACAAATAAGCAATCAGGAAACAATAAATCGTAAGGATACAAGCAACAAAGTTACAGTCATACAGTTATAAGTGGAAGGAGATGGGTGATGGGAACGATGAGAAGATTAATAGTAATGAAGACTTAGTAAATAATGTAACAATTAATGTATAATTAATTAACAATAACAATGTACTCTTTTTGTGAGGATGCTAAAACATACAGGAGCATGCATCATAATGCATGATTAAATAATAGATTAATAATTCCTTTTTCATTTGCTCCAATTAACAAGTGTTGTGTTTGGATTGTTGTAAAAGAAGAAATATAGATTAAATAAGTTTTTGCTCTTGTCTTGTTCTGGGCACTTATCTTTGCAAAAACCATTGGCCAAAGTGTTACCCGGCCAATTAAAGCCTTTTTCAACCAATGGCATAAAAATATCTGAATAAATCCTGTAGCACATGGGCACTGTGATATCTTCCACAGAGTTGGAGAACATAACCATCCCATGATAGTACAAGGTTATCACCTTTTTACCTACTTTATTTTTTTTATTAATTTATTAATATTTATATCTTGGTTTTCCTCTAGCAGCTCAAGGATGCACACAAGGCATTCTTTCCCTCAGCTTTTTCTCCAAAATAGACAGTCTGTTGAACTGAGAGTGCCTGGCCAGGTTCACCCAGGGAATTTCTGTGACTGAGGATGGATTCGAACATGGAACAGCCCACTCCTACTTTACTTTTTTAACCACTAAACCACACTACATTTCCTGATTCCATGGCTGCCTGCTTGACCCGCCACTTAGTTAGCCAATTACAACATACTGAGATTGTCGGTACTTTTATAATCTTTCTTCAACACTCTTGTCAGGCAAAAGTGCTTAGTTCCAGAACTCCTACTTTTATCTCTGGTTCAGCAATCCTCTCTAGGATTGTCGGGGTCAAAAAAGACAAGAGGTAACACATTGATGCAGCATAGTTGAAGCCCTGTCATTTTGTATCTGTGCCATTTTAACATATCAACAAATGGGGGTGACTTTAATTGCAATGCCACAACTGATATCTTACCCAGGGGTGGATTCTAAATTTTTTTTACTACCGGTTCTGTGGGTGTTGCTTATTTTGTGGGTGTGGCTTGATGGTCATGTGACAATTCTTTAGGATTTAGCAGAGGTACTGGTCTACCAGGCTTTTAACTGCTTGCAGAGCTGTACCGATCTACCCATTTATTTTTGCAGGCACTGATCTACTCATGTATTTGTGCAGGCACTGGTCTACCCATTTATTTTTGCAGGCACCGGTCTACTCATTTGTTTTCTGTTAACACTGATCAGCTGTAGGGCGGCCTTTTGAAGCCCCGCGGCAAGAGTTTAAACAGTTTTTCCCCTCTAGCCATCAGCTGGGATTCAGGAGGCAGCAATAGATTGGGGGTGGGGCCAAATAAAAGGTAAGAAGAACGCGGGGGGCAGGGGGATGGGGGGGGCAGAACCTGTTCGGTGATGTCATATCGTCACCGCTACTGGCTCCGCTGAACCGGGAGGAACCCACCACTGATCTTACCACTTTCAACAGCTCTTCTCCCTGGGTTGTTATTTCTGCAATGGAATTCACATTTATGCAGAATACTGGATTACATCTTCGTTGTTGATCTATCGTACAGTTTTTACTGAAAAATTTAAAAAAACCTTTATTTTATAGAGAAAATACCCTCCTCCGTCACCCTCTAATTCCTCTTCTATATTTTGAGAAGAACACGTTTATTTTAGATCAGCTATTATTTATAGTTTTTATAAAGCTATTCTTTAGCTTTATGAGAATTATTTCTACTGAAAAATTTCTAGTGAAGTAACTTTGTGTTCTTAGAGTTCATTTGCTGTCATGGTCTGGTAGCGTTGAGTTTTTGCTTTAATCTACTACCCTCTGGTGTGAGGAACTTTTATCACCTCCTACCTCAAATTACTTGAAGAGATGTGATGTCTTAAAAGAAACACACACAGCAACAATATAGCACTGGAAGAAAAGGAAATACAGAATTCAAAACGAGTAAGGGACTCATATTTATTAACAAGTGCATAGAACATCATTTCTGAATATGAACATTGGGAGCAGTTTGAGACAATTTCAACTAATTTTTTAAAGCATTTGCTTGTTGTAAACCAAAGCAACATGCCTAGATACACTTTAGCATCTTATTATTTACAAACCTATCTTACTACCAGGCATTATTAAATAGTAAGCAAAGTTAATCAGTGATCCATTGAAGTAGTTCATTGAAAAATGTTTCTGCAGGCAGATTTCACTAAAATCAAATGCTTAATTTATTTATAGGATGTATACCCCATCTTTCTGGCAACAAATGACACTCAATGCAAATAACAAAAATAAAAGCAATGTAATTAGATATATAAGTAAAAGTATAAGTATTTAAATGTTATCTCTGGATTTTCAGGCATGAACAGATATACTCTGCTAAACTCACCCTGCTAAACAAATAATTCCCTCAACACTGTCAAACTATGTACTAAGTCTGCATTACTATTAATCTTGTCATTATTCCCACCACCCATCTCCTTCCACTTATGACTGTATGACTGTAACTTTGTTGCTTGTATCCTTATGATTTATATTGATATTGTTTCCTGATTGCTTATTTGTACCCTATGAGTATCATTAAGTGTTGTATCTTATGATTCTTAATGAACGTATCTTTTCTTTTATGTACACTGAGAGCATATGCAACAAGACAAATTCCTTGTGTGTCTAATCACACTTGGCCAATAAAAAAATTCCTATTCTATTCATTTTCTTAACCATTAAAAACATACATAAAAAGCAGAACCTTTCCGAAGTTCTACAGCCAAAACACATTTACATACCAACAATCTGCCTAAAAATGTTTTGCGTACTGTTAATAGAATAATGGAAAGAGGAACCAGCCCACTTCTTTGGCTAAAGAGTTGCTAATCCTGAGAACTCTGAACTTTTGTGTACTGTAAAATAAGACAAAAATGGCCTCCTTGAGTCAAGCTTGACTTCTGATGACTTCATGGAAATTATTTCCCAAATGTAAAGGGCAGTAGTTCACTAGTATTATCCAGTTAATGTTTCTAAACCTCACTCATGATTAGTCATTTCCTTATTGGAAAGATCTGTCTTTACTGTTTGGTTTGCTACCAACATCGTGCTGCATTGTGATAACTGGCAGGTAGTAGACAGGAAACAGTCTACCACAGCTTCTGGGTTAGCAAGGTACAAAGCTTTATTACAAAGCAGAGAACAATTACTTCAAACTGTGTCATGTCAAATATGAAAAGAAAAGACTTTTGCAGCTAGTCAAGACCCGTTTTAATTCAACATTTATATTTCTAACAATAACATAGTAGCCAACCAATTCTACTGGCAGTTATTTATTTTATTATTTATCCACTGTGAAGGAATATTTCACTAATTCACCTTCCAGTCAGCATCAGGGACATTGCTCCCGGTTCATTTTCTTCGTGCCTTGCGTAATTTCATACAACTTTTGTCACCTTTTTCCCCAAGCTAATGGATTCCAATATTTTTGGTGTGCCCTGATCATCTTGCTTAGTCTCTTCCAAATTGTATTCAGTCTGCTGTATCTTTTTTCCAAATGTGGTAATCAGAACTGTATGTAGTATTCCTTGAGCAGATGTAGCATAAATTTTTATAGAGAGGCGTTCCAGTGTTGGCAGTTTTATTTTCTTTCTTTCTGAATTTATTTTATTGAATTTCAACAATTAAACAACTCTTATTCACCTCTTTTGCATAACTGTGACTATTTACATATCATAACACTACAATTCACCTGTACTCTATATATTTTTACTAAATCTACTTCTGCTTTGTTTTTTCCCCATTTTTCTGTTTTCGATCCTATTGTACCACTTCTCCCATATTGCGTGGTATTCTGAATCCATCAATCCTTTCAATTCAAGTGTCAATTTGTCCATTTTGGCGCAATCAAATACTTTTTTGATTGTTAAATCTTCAGAGGGTATATTTGTACTTCTCCAACATTGCGCGAAGGCTAGTCTTGCCACAGTTATTATATGTAAACTGATATATGTTGTTTTTTTGTCATATTTCCCTTTCGTTATCCCTGGGAGAAACAATTCTGGGGTATATTCTATCTGGAAGCCTGTTAATTCCGGTAACCAACTAGCAGTTTTATTTTCAATCTCTTTCTCAATAATCCCTAGCATGGCAACTTGACTTTTTCATAATCACCATGTAGAGAGTTGACATGTTCATTGACCTATTCACTATGACCTCAAGGTCTTTTTCCTGGATAGTTAGAAAAAAATGTATTTGTGTGAATCCAAAGTCAGTGCGACTGTCAGTCTTTCAAGGACAGAACAGGCCAGGTAATAGAAACCTCAGAAAGAAATTTATTTGATTGATATAGGCTGTATTAACAGAACCCTGAAAGCCCAAGTTTTCGATTTCTTCCCCTTTTATACCAAAGAGAATCAAGGCAAGACAATTTTGAGTTTCTTTTTCACTCTCTGAACTTAAGGATCTTTCTGCCCTCATAACTCTTACTCAAAAAAACAGGTGGAAGCTGTGGCCAAGTCTTTATACAACATCTTGTATATCAATTGTATCATACTGCCAGATCACTCATACCCTTTTCACTTCCACTACTGCAATTTGCTGTACAAGTGTTGTGTGATTGTATGCTTGACATGGGTTTTTTTTGCTATTCAACTGGTCATTGAGACATGTATGAATGTAAGAAAATAGATTTAGAAAAATATATATGATAAGAATAGGTTTGAAAATTGAATAGTTTGCATGCCTATGGAGAATATGGTTTCTGAATTGATAAGAGTAGTATATAATGCAAATAAACCACATATGAGCGTATTGAAGTATTTAGATTATTTTTTTTTTATTATTATATTATATTTATATACCGCTCTACTCCCGGGGGACTCAGGGCGGTGTACAGACAAATGATAAAATACATATAATACAAATATTTTAAAGATGATGGTTTAATATTGATTAGATAGTAGGACAATGATTTGTGATACCACCTTATTTAGGGATATATAAGGAATACTTTTAGTGGCATTAAAATAAAAGATGGAGACTTCAATGTCTATGTATTTGTGCAGGCTGGCTATATTTGTTGTTGACTGAGAATGGAATGATTTGCAGTAAGTGTTTGATTGTAGGATACAACAATAAATGTTGATCTCAAAACTAATGTAGCAAAGATTAAGAGTTGTGTTTTTCAGAGAAATTAGAGTGAATAATTAAAATTTAAATGTGAATTGTAAAAAATGAGAGCAGAAAGAAAAACTTGTGAAATTGGAGAAATGTTAAAGTATGCAAATTCTGAGAAAAAGGCAATGGGCACAATAGGTTCTGTTGTAAAGAACTAAGGTTTGTGAAAAGAAATGGAAATATCTGTGTATACGAGCATACTTCTGCCTAATTTGTTACATAGATGTGAGAGTTGGATATATCAGAAGAAACCTGAAGGTGGATATAGTGGGAATATGGTTCTGAAAAATATCTGTGGTAAAACAAAGTAAGGTCAAGAATTAATGGATGATGAATAAGTCATGAGCCCCAGTATGATGCTCAAGCATGTAATGTCATCCTGAATGACACTGATCAGCAAATGCAGTGCTAAGTAATAAAGTTATCATTCTATTACATAATTTTCCAATGACAAATGACACCTGGTTCCATTATTAAAGTTTATAGAGATGTGTCAGAATCTTTTGATTTAGAAAGACAGGTAAAAACAAACCAATAACAGCTAGGGAAACAAAGTAAGTTTCTCATTCTGCAGCTGTATCAATTGCCGGTTTTCTCCCAGGTTCAATTCAAGGTGCTAGGTATAAGATAAAAAAGCATTTGTGGCATGGGGTCAGGCTATTTGAGGGATAGCTGTTCCATAATTATCTCTACCCATCCCATTAGGTCCCGCAGACAAAGGTTCCATCTGCTAAGAGATGCCACCTATCAGGGGCCAGGAAGTGAGCCTTTTGTATTATAGCACATACACCCCCCACACACTTTGAAATATGATTTCCCCAGAGATCAAATTGGCCCTGCCCTGCCAGCCTTTTGTAAGGCCTTAAAGATTGGCTTTTCCCCCAGGCTTAGGGATCAGGAAGTAGGCTGAGCCTGTGCATTGATTATATTGATTTGGACTGATGAGTCTGTTTTCACCCAGACTGCTGTTTCTTGTATTTTTGTTTGTTTCTTTTTAAATTGTAGGCCATTCAGAGTCATTCATTTCAGATGAGTGGCCATATAAATGGAATAAATAAATAATTCAAGATTGGAAGCCTTGAACGGCTGCATGTTTATCAGATTAAGCTGTGTGGTTGAAGCAGAAAAAATATACAGTTTATTAAGATTATGCTGAAATAAAACCTTGGAACAGAGAGCAGACATAATCAGTAATCACTTCCCTCAGAGTTGCTAAATTTTCAGTTTGAACAGATTACCTTGAGTCAGTATTTTATGGAAAGAGCTCATGTGGATACTCGTGCAATCTCAGTGTGAATGTATGGGTTTACAGTATCCCATATATATTCTTGCTGTCATCGGTTAAGAAAAATGGAACTGAATGTGTCTCATCGTTGCTTACACAACCTTATTCTGACCTTATTTCAGTTTAAGCAACTATTTCTTTTCCCCAACTGGACTGAAATTTAGTGAGTCACCTAAGTCGGGACAGTCTACTAAACCGTTGTCATATGTGGTATTTGCCAACCGTTTGTTTTTTCCCCCCCTGATTGTGCTTTTTAGTGTACATATGTATTTTGGGTTTTTCTATTTATTTGACAGATTGGAAATTAGTTTCTTTGTGTAAAAGCTATGCCCTGACCAATTTCTGGCATATGCCTAATTATAAAGAGGAAAAACTAACCATTTGTAACAGCCTCTGGAATCCTAAACCACTAACCTACATGCCGTATAATTCATAACATGCAAGTTATAATTTTTGCACTCATAACAGCTGGTGCATATGATGAGCTCATAATGTGCATGGCTCATGAAGTTGGTCAGTGGCATCTGGTTAGAGCAGGATAACGGAGAGCTGTCATACATGATCAGTAATTTGTTGTTGTTTTTTCATGAGATTGTGTGAGGTAATTAATGATCAAGGGACTAAAACATTTGCTGCTTCTGCCGTAGAAACTAGGCTGGAAATAAGTGTTTTAAGAACTCACTATGGATTGGATGAGCTGTTTCAAATATATAATTTTATGTTGCACAGTGAGCTAAGACCCCAGGGTTCTATATTTATTCTTTAAAAATGTATTAATTAAGCAGTACAGTGATTAAATCTATTTAGTTGTAACTTCTCTGAAGCATTTCTGGTACTCATAATAAAAAAACCCAGTTTTTAGTAATAATAAAATATGCACATTATCACTCTTCCTGTGAATCTCTTGCTTGTTGGCTGATCATTTCAAAAAACTATTGTCAGAGAAGTTAGGTGGCCCTTTGTAGCAAAAGCAATGAAAAGTTTCATCTCCCCTTAAAAGCTTTTCTATTAATTCTCCAGAGGCATCCATAAAAGCTTATACTATAACCATTATGTTCATTTTTGAATATTTCTCAGAATGCTTTTTTAAATATGCTTCTATATACGAAGTTTACTTGTATCCTTCAGAATATATGATTGATGGATAGATAGGGATTCATTCTCAATATAAAGATTTATTGAAGGTAGGTTGGATTCCTGCCTTCAATCATAAGGGACGTGGTGGCTCAGTGGCTAAGACACTGAGCTTGTCAATCGAAAGGTCGGCAGTTCAGCAGTTTGAATCCCTAGTGCTGTGTAATGGGGTGAGCTCACATTACTTGTCCCAGCTTCTGCCAACCTAGCAATTTGAAAGCATGTAAAAATGCAAGTAGAAAAATAGGGGCCACCTTTGGTGGGAAGGTAACAGCGTTCCGTGCGCCTTTGGCGTTTAGTCATGCCAGCCACATGACCACAGAGAGGTCTTCGGACAGTGCTGGCTCTTCGGCTTAAAAACAGAGATGAACACCGCCCCCTAGAGTCGGGAACGACTAGCACATATGTGCGAGAGGAATCTTTACCTTTTAACTTTACTTTTGATTCCTATGTACTGTCCAGAATGACTGGACATAATAATAGAATCAGTTTTCTGATGTGCAATTCTGCTTACACCAGCCTGTCAGCATTTGGAGAAGTCGTGATGAGGCTGGCTTAGTATATTTAACTTCTGATAACCGCTTCCAAGCCTAGCATAGACTCCACATGCTTCTCTATTATCTACTATGCAAGAGAATTGGCAGTTACTTTATTTTCAGAGATTAACCTGGATAATTGCTATAAGTGCAGGCTGCTTTTCACAGGCAATGGTATTTGCACTTTCATCAAGGAAGGCTAACTACTTATGAGCTAGAAGAAAATGTGTTGTTCTTCTATTGACCCAGAACAAGAATATCTTAAGAGAAAAAGAGGTGAATTATCTTGTGTGGCATTGATTTTGCAGGTGTCTCTGTTACAGCTCTATTAAGCTTTGCTTCGCAATTATGAAAAATGGGGTCATTCAAACATTTCTCAGTCATGTTTGTATACCTATGTTGAAACAGTTGTTTGAGGATGAAGTAGTCAGCTTTGTTTGTGATTTGGAAGATAGACAGCCTTTTGAACTATTCTTTAATCAAGCACATACAATGAGAAACAATGACATATACTAGGAGCATTGAGGTCCACAGGGAGAATCAAGGAGGACAAGTGACAAAATACCATATTTTTCGGAGTATAAGACACACTTTTCCCCCCTAAAAGAGGGTGAAAATTTGGGTGTGTCTTATACACCAAATGTAGCCCTGCCCACCTGCCAGCTCCCACCCTTTGGCCTCTGCCTCCCAGCAATTTGCCTCCTTGCAGCAAACAGCCCATTTCAGTTTCAGCTTCAGCACAGCCTGATTAGAACAAGTAGCTGATTGTCATTGGATCAGCCTCCCGACCATCAGCTGTTTCAGGCTGCAGGGATTGCTATTGCCGCCTCTGCACGCCCCATTTTCAGCCTCTGCTGTTTACTGCAAGGAGGCAAATTGCTGGGAGGCAGAGGCAGATTTTTTTCCTTGTGCTAATCAGGATGTGTTGAAACTGAAACTGAAACAGGCTGTTTGCTGCAAGGAGGCAAATTGCTGGGAGACAGAGGCAGATTTTTTTTCTTGTTTTCCTCTCCCAAAAAGGTAGGTGTGTCTTATAGTCCAGAGCATCTTATAGTCCGAAAAATATGGTATGTGCCCCAATATAAACTACGCCACTTATGTACTTACACCTAACATCGCAGGAATGTATAAACGTTAGGAGCTCACATTTCATCACTTGGGTATTATCCTGTTTAGGAACAAGTAGCTATGACTGGGAGAGAGTCATGGTTTGTTGTCAGAGTACATGCTTTCCCCATATCAGGTGCCTGATTAGATCTCTTGTCATCTCCAGCTTGAAACAATGTCTGGATATCAGGGCTGAAGTTGAGCTGAAGATCTTAAAGAATAAGAATAAACTTTGTTCTTAACATTCTTAAAATCCTAGAGTCACTGGCAACCAAAATATGTAGTATTAGGCTTGACTGATCAATGGTCAGTCTCCTACTGTAGGACAGCATTGTAGATTTGAGTCTATTTAAACTGAAAACCTTGCAGTTGTCTGGATCTTATAACCACACTGAACTTTTCATCATCTCTTCTTTCTGCTTTAACACCAGGTGTTCCTTGCCTGCCAGAGAGTCTGAATCTTCACAAAGAACAGCAAAGGTCAAATAAGCCAGGAGATGTCCAGATGTTTAGCCAATCAGAATTGCGAACCATCGAGCAGTCGCTGCTTGCTACACGCGTGGGAAGCATTGCAGAACTTAGTAAGTGCACATAATGTTTCCTAACTCTTTTCTCCTTTGGATTTTTGAGCAACCACATCCCATTTTATAAACACACAAACCCCAGAGAGCAGGTTTGTGGTGAGTATCTCCTTGTAACATCAATTCATATTCTCTTGGCGAAGTTGTTCAGAAGACAGGTTTTGAATCATGATGAACCTTTTTGCTATGTAAGAAAATAAAGCCTAGGCTTAACCTGAACAGTGCAAATTTATTTTTCGTTGGCTAGAATATTAAGATTAGAATATTAAGAATATTATGATTAGAATATTAAGATCAAATTTAATGTTAGTGAAGATTCCCTTTTGCTTCAACGTCATGGAGCTGTATATGGTATGTTTGAGGACAGGAAGATGGCAGATAAGGAAAGAGTTATGTGTGTGTCACAGGGAGTAGGATTTTTGCATTCAGCCTTGAAAAGCACAAATCAAATTGTTTATGTATAAGTATGTGTGCATATGTGGATACAAGTAGTCCTTGATTTATAACTATTATTATATGTAATATAATATATAATAATTATATTATTATATAATTATTCAGTCTGACCTAAGCGTAGTACCCAAAATTATCTGTTACAATGTCCTACCTGTCAATGACTATTTCAGCTTCAACCCCAATAATACACAAGCACACAATAGATACAAACTTAAGGTAAACCGCTCCAAGCTCGACTGCAGAATATACGACTTCAGCAATAGAGTGGTCAGTGCTTGGAATGCACTACCTGACTGTGTGGTTACATCTCCAAACCCCCATAACTTTAACCTTAGACTGTCTACTGTTGACTTCACCCCATTCCTAAATGGTCTGTAAGGGGCATGCATAAGCACACCTATGTGCCTAGTGTCCTTGTCCTACTGTCCCCATTTATTTGTACTCATTTCTTGTATTCATAATAATGTGATCAACAATTGGGTGCTTGGCATCTGGCATGAATTTACAACAGTTACATATTGGGGGTCATGTGATAGTCATTAACAAGCTTCTCAGTCATCTTCCGGCAAGCAAAGTCAATGGGGAAAGTTGGAATTACTTAATGACTGCTTGCCCTCTCTAAGTGGTTTACAGAGTCAGCATACTGCCCCCAACAATCTGAGTCCTTGTTTTACCAACCTCAGAAGAATGGAAGATTGAGTAAACCTTGAGTTGGTTGAGACTGAGTTCCTTGCAGTGAGCAGGATCAGCCTACAATACTGCATTCTAACTACTGGATCACCATGGCAACGAATAAATGAATAAAAACTGATCTCCAGAACTGATGTGTGTTTAGGAGTAAGGGGGCAACCACTAAAAAGACCTGCCTTCTGGTCCATACTCTTCTCTAGATGTGATCTTGGGATCTGCAGATTTTATTTGAGACAGCAACTTCTAATTTGGAGTGTAGACTTTTTTCAGCAGCTTCTAATTTGGAATGTAGACTTTATCTCTCAGCTCAGTGTCAGTTCTCTGCAGCTTACAAATGCTCAGTATTTTGATTTGGGCCATTTTTTCTAGTTTTTCCTTATCTCAACTTTACATTTAATTCCAGCCATGCCCCCATTTTTGCTACTGTATTGCAAAGGCTGACTTTAGTCGTGCTTAACCCTCTCATGTTATCATTGGAAATAGTAATCAGAGTAACTGATATGCATCAAAAAAGACACACAGCAATAATAATTGGCTTTCCCTACTTTGGAATTTTGTTCTGTAAATGCTGTATCCTTGATTGAGGACCTGCTGTTGCTAGGCAACCCATTGTAGGAAATGGTCCCTTGTTGAGATTGCTTTGGTGTTAAAAAGCAAAGCAAGACAATGATAGAAAGGAGAACAAAGACACATGATATGGATCATGAAAGAAAAGGGGCCAGAACTCTTAGGGCCTCACAGACAATCTGCTGTCAAGAGTCTAACATTATAAAGATAAAAAACAAACTTAACACCTAAAATGGTTACGATACTGATTTGCATCAGCTTCTGTTAATGTCTGTTTTCAAAATTGGTATTTGTTTGAATTCTTAGAAAAAAAGGAAGCATTAGGATCTGGCACGGGAAACAGCTGAGCATCAATCATTGCTAAATCTATATGGAGAAATCACAAGGAAGTTTACAAGTTAATTGTTTTACTGTATGTCAGAAATTTGCACAACATCTAGTTGATTTTATGAAACGTATATATTGTTCGATTTCAACATAAGAAAAAGTATCTGAAAAAACTAACCCAGTTATGAAGCTCAGAAGTGGGCACATTTTTCAGTATAGATTCTTCAGACAATTTAGATAAAAATGCTAAAATACTGTTTTCTTTAACTGTGGTTTATTAACTAAATTTATTCAACATGTTAAACCATAAACATGTTTAATGAATGATAATGACTGGGTTTATACAACATATGAAACCGACATACATTATGGTTTAGCATGATGTGTGAAACCAAATCTGTCAGGTTAATTAGAAATTGTATGTAGAAATGAACCAAGTTCTAGAGTTATTCAAAGGGAGAGAAAATATTATCTCTTTCAGTGTTCTAGATGCTGTGCATAATTTTAAACAAGGTTTATCATGTCACTTCTTTTTCTCAGTTTAAAAACATATAGAAAATCACTTTCTTATCTAAATCAGTTAATCAGTTAATTAAATTAGTTGGTTTAGTTAATTAGCACCACACATTCATCCCATCCTCTCCCAAGTCTAAGTTTCCATAGGTACTAAATGAATATTTAATCTAGACTTCGTTCTTAAACATATATTTTTATCCAATCTCACTATGAATATAGCAGATTGGTTAGAGCTGTGATGCGAACCTATGGGACGCGTGTCGGAAGTGGCACGCAGAGCCATCTCTCTAGGCACACAAGCCATCGCCCATTGCTCTTCCCGGTTCCAGCGTGCCAGCCAGCTGGTCGTCATATGCACAGGAATGCCAGAAACTGGAAGAGCAGCCACCAAGTGTGCATGCGCATGCTGGGAAGATGATCTTCTGGTTACTGGCACATACATGTGCACCGGCCACCTGGTCTTCCAGTTTCTGGTGCACATGCACGTGCAAAGACCAGCTGGCCAGTATGCATGCCCATGCCAGAAATCAGAAGATCATCTTCCTGGTGCGTGCATGCACACTGGACAGCTGCTCTTCCGGTTTCGCTCACGCGCTCCTGTTTCAGCACTCGGTGCCGAAAAGGTTCACCAACACTGGGCTAGAGGGTTTTGAAGAATAATTAACTCTTGTTCAATGATCCTGAAGCATTTCTTTATTTATGGTTGTACAGAAGCAAATACAAAACAAATTAAAACTGTAAGAAACAATATAGACTGTAAACAGTGACAACAACAAAATGTTTGTGGTATGGCAACCCTATTTACCTAGGACTGAAACAATACTACCATGTTTCCCCGAAAATAAGACCCTGTCTTATATTTTTTTGAACCCTGAAATAAGCGCTTGGCTTTATTTTCGGGAAGGTCTTATTTTGGGGCGCGTGGAGGAAACCAGAGCAAATGGTGGGGGCCAGCTGAGCATGTGTTTAAATATTTTCGAGGAGGGCTTATTTTTGGGGGGGTTGGCTTATTTTAGTGCATGCACTCAAAAGCCCGATTGGGCTTATTATCAGGGGATATCTTATTTTACGAAAAACAGAGTTTCCCTCTTAGCAAAATGCACAATCCTTTGACTCATTGACATCTGTTCTTCTCTTCTATGATCTCTAACTGGAACCACTCAATCAGGTAGGAGTGAAACTACTACAACACAGACTTTCTAACTTCCAACCTTTACAGAGAGTCCATAATGATTCCATAATCAATGGTACTGAACATTGCTGAGAGGTTTAATTGGACTGAAAGGTTCTGTAGAAGATTATCCATCAGCTGACCAATAGCATTTCTGTCCCATTACAAGTCTGGTTCATGATTAAAAAGAATTCAAATCATACATGTTGTCTTGGATCCATGGTTTGTGATTTACTACCACTACTTCCCTAAAAAGAGAAACCAGACAAAATTATCAAACATCATCAGGAAGGACTTCATGGCAAGGTACATTATGTCCTCCCTCAGAAAATATTGGCTCTCTCTCAAATTCACTCACCTGCTTCTTACGTAGCCACCTGAAGTAGCCAGGAGAGGCATAGTGGATTCCCTCCAATTAGCATCCAGCCAAGAATGGATATAAGTAACTATCTCCTGAGAAATTTGTCCCATCTTTCCATTAAAGGGTTGAGGTTGCTCTGAACAGCATCACTGGGTGATAACCTCTTGATGCAATAAGCAAGGAAAAGAATCAACATTTTGGTGATGTGATCACCACTCTATAGGATCAAACATGAGCTCTTATCTGTAGCTATTCACTTATTAAGCTACTTTTGCATTGTAGAAAAATTGCTGTGGATTTCTTTCTAGTCACTTACTTTCCCTCAGGTCGTTATCACTTACGGTTGGCAAGTGGGATAAAGTTTCATGGGTGCAATATCATCCTTTGCTCTGCTTTTTCCCATATTCCATTAAGCAGGCACAGGATGGAACTGTCCACCAAGTATATGGAGGAGGTTTTAGAAGCACCCTCTGGAAAGCCTCCTTACTCATTTGATGCTGGGGTGGGTCATTTTAATAGATTCACCCTGTGGAGTTTTGGAGCCTCTGCGATGTGCAATTTGATGAGGAAGGGGTAACGAAAGCAACCCATTGTGAAAAGGACAGTTATTGATATCCTTAATTTTCAGATCATGATTTCTCTGCAGTAGAGTAGTAAAGAGCAAGTTCAGTGGGTACCTTCCAAAATAAGTTGTAGCTGCATCTGAACTAAGCCCAAGGTCATTGTGGAATCCATTGAACAGCACTAATTCAGTTCCCCACAGTATGGAGGTTGAAAAAATGAAAGCTAGTAAACTTGGGAACTTCGCCACCAACTCAGAGCTGAGTTCCAAAGGCTCAGTGGGCAGGAAATTGGTTGATATATCAGCAACAAGTCTGGCTTATCAATGGAGCTCAATTCCATGACCAGCATCCATTCATGTCTGGTGCAGAACTCCTCATCGTTACAAGGTCTCACAAAACTCTCCTACTTGTCCTTGACTAGGTGACTACTGTACTTAGGACCTGAAATATAATTGGGCATGTTTCCAATAGCGCAACATCCTTTTCTCAGTAACACATGCCAGATCTGCACACTTGCCTGTCACCATATCATGTATGAATGCAAGCCTATCATGCGCAGACCTGTTGATTACCAGCAGCAGAAACCAAGGTACCTGGGAATTTAATCACCTGGGCCTAATGGTGGAAGAACCATTAACTCTAGGTTGTCCTATGTTTTTCTGAAAGTTTTATATAAGTTTGCTAAAACGCTATTGACTTTCAGGGAATTGTTAGGCAGTGAGAAACGCATCCATTTGGAGTTAATTTTTGTAGGTTGGCTGCATATAGGATCAACTTCGTGCTCAACAACCCATTGAGAATTACAGACTTCTAAGAAATATAGGATTCATTCTGAGCAGAATAATTTCCTACCAGTAGGAAAAGAAAAAGGAATTCTTTAAAATGAAAGGTTTGAGTCATAAGATATTAGGGAGTAAGCAGAAATTACATTACTCTGGAATTACAGTCTCTGTTTGCTTTTTCCCTCCAATGTCCCCCCCCCCCTTTCATATCCTTGCTACACATTTCACAAAGAGCTAGCCGTAGCAATCTGTCTATACATTATCAAACTGTTCCATAGCTACATATAGACTATTGTTCATTAGACTGACCTTCTCTATTCTGGCAGTTACCAGGCTCAAGGAAGAATTTGACATTCTTGCTCAATTTCCTGTGAGCTGCAGTACCAACCAATCCACAGGGCATGCTGATAGGAAGATTTCTGTTGATCTGCATTAAAAAAATCCCAGAGATATTAAAAAAATAAAATAGATGAGTGGCTACAGTCCATGTTTGTTCTGAAGTATGCTGTGACACACAGAAATAAAAGGAAAAGAAAAAAACATGGAAGGAGATGTGCACCTGAACATTTTTTACTATTTATTAGGCTGATAAGAAGATACAGGGCTGAGATTCAAACCCAACATAAGACTGAGAATCAAATCCTTGGCATTGTGCGATAGCCAATGGTGCTTAAATTGTTGTCCCTCACAGCTTTTTCACTTGCAGTTATTTGTGTTAGCATTGCTATTATTTGAAAGCCCATGCCACGTTGCATGGAATAGAGTGCCTGTTAAACATTTCAGGAATCTCCAGAAATCTCAAGTTATGCAATCCTAATTTTCGACAGTTAGCAAACACAGAGAGAAAGAGGAGACTCTCCTAAAATGAAAGGGGGAACTTGGCCACATGCTTTCCGTCACAAGCAAAGCAAATATTATGTGCTGCAATGAATTTCTTGCCAGGCACAGCATGTTGGAATGTGTTTGGCTCTTTTTGCTAAAGAAAATCATCTGCCTCTGAAAATGTGTTTTATGAATAATGCCATTATTTTCTGTTAAGAAAACAGTAGGGTTTTATTTTTCAGTTGGCAAGACTACTTAGAACAGGGGTGGGGAACTCTTTCGACCTGTGGACTTCAACTCCCAGAATTCCTGAGCCAGCCAAGTCCACAGGTTGTAAAGGGGCCATCATTCCTCATCCCTGCTTCAGAACATATTTTGTAGAGGAGTGTTGATTTGGTAGATTTGTCAGCATGTTTGCTTAATGTCATATACTGTAGGTATTCTCATTCTACATTTTATTTGCTATTTTATCCTGTTCTTTCTCCTGTGCGCTGCTTAGAGAGTCCAAGCAATGGGTGATAACCTTGTCTGACTGGCCAGAGACTGAGTTGTAATTTGTTTATTAATCATCTTAACACAAGAAGTAAGAAAATGATCGAGGACTGTGAGCACAGCAGAAAAAAAAGCCCCCAGTTGGCAATAAATAACAAATTTGATCAGTACATCAACTTTAAGACCCCCAATAATGCATAACCCAATAAACAGCAGCATAAAAGCTTTTCTGCCTCAAAGGCCTCTCGAAAAGAACAGTGACTTGGCCAAGAGTAGAAAACGTCATCATTAGCAATGACTACGCATGGTTATTTGTTGAAGGCATTGTCCATGGCATTGATCACAACGAAAATATCTCATTTCTTTTACTTCACGCTGGAGAGGTACAGAGATCAAGGCAGCAAGATATTTATAACGCAGAGGAGATGACACACAGGTTCACCTAAAATAGCTATCTATCTAGATTTGAGGAGATTAGGATTTCAAGGCAAAAACAGCATTTTCAATTGAGTCCAAAAACTAACTGATCACAGATCAATTAAGAATAATGCCATTTAATTAACCCCAGAATAATATAATATTTTAACAAGTTCTTGGCAATAGATAAGTAAATGTATTTAGAACTAACAGAATTTCTATTTAGGGGTAACTATGTCTCCATTTTAAAAAGAACATTCAATTATATTTAGCATCATAGATAAAGAATCAAATCATAATTACTATATATGTATTACAGCAGTTTCTCATCTTTCAATGCAAGCTAGAAAATACTAGGAATTAAAATCCTCTACTTTCTAAGAGCCGTAATTTAGGGGGGCAGCAATAGCATAATTCTGCATCAATAAATGATACGTTATCTAGATAGAGTCCATTCCACGTGTCCCAGAATGTCCTAGTTTGGGTTAATCCATTGTAGAGAAAAGGATTGTTTCCTAAGTGGAAAACAAAATAAAGGCGCAACACGATTGTACAGATTTTTCCAGCAACAGTGCAGAGGTCTTTTGCCATTGCCACTGCTTTCATCTACCAAAGTATTGTTGTTATTTAGATTTATTATAGCCACCATTCCAAAAGACTCTGGATAATTTACAACAGAGGTTCCCAATCTTTTTCGGTTCGCGGCTCCCATAGCAATCCGACTTGCAACTGCGCATGCGCACTAGCCGTTTCAGAAATGGCGCATCAGCGTTAGACCCAGCGGGCGGAATATTTCGCGGCGCCCTTATGACGATAGCGCGGCTCCCCAGGGAGCCGCGGCTCACACTTTGGGAACCACTGATTTACAACATATTTGAATGTACAATTAAATGAATTAAAAATATAACAGCAAGATATAACAATCTGAACAAAAAAACATTGAAAACAGTAAAGAAAACACACAACAGGATGTCCACTAACCTCAACCTCTCTTAAGATTTGACATTGCCTAGGTACAGAATCAGAGGTGGGTTTCAGCAGGTTGTGACCAGTTCTGGAGAACTGGTAGTGGAAATTTTGAGTAGTTCAGAGAATCAGTAAATACCACCTCTGACTGGCCCTGCCCCCATCTATTCTCTGCCTCCTGGGTCCCAGCTGATCGGGAAGAAATGGGGATTTTGCAGTAACCTTCCCCTGGAGTGGGGAGGGAATGAAGATTTTACAGTATCCTTTCCCTGGAGTGGGGTCGGAATGGAGATTTTACAGTATCCTTCCCCTGCCATGCCCACAAAGCCACGCCCACAAAGCCATGCCACGCCCACCAAGGCAGAACCAGTAGTAAAAAATTTTGAAACCCACCACTGTACAAAATCTAGTTTTAAGGGATTTTCAGAACCCCGGGAGACCGGCCACCATATATGTCTCATCTCTGGGAGATATAAGACTGTTTGTAAATTCAAACAAATTCAGCCAATGCCGTTACCTGCTGAGATGCTTCTGGAGTACCTTTGCATGTTCTGAATGATGCAATCAAGGGCTGGGGGAGCACAACAAATGCTTTTTTTATATTTGTGGTGCGGTGAGGGATATCCTGCTTCTGTTTTGAAAGAGCTTGAAAACTTGGCTCTTTGCCCAGAATTTTGGCAAAGTTGAGTGATGCCCCCTTGCATTATGTGTATTTCTTTATTGTTTCTATGCAGCTGTTGTCACCTTTGCTATCTCTTACTTTCTTATTTTTGTCTCTCAGTGTATTATTTTCTTATTTAATTTTTTTTTTTTACTTTTGAGCCACCCAGAGTTATTGGGAATTGGATGGCATATAAATTTAAATAATAATCTAAAGCGCCATTTGAACGCCATTGGCATTGACAACATCATCAGTTAATTGCGTAAGGCAACTTTACTTGGAACACTTACATCCTGCCAAGATACCTTTAACATCACAAACAACAATTGCTTATCTTAGGTCCTTGGGAAGAACTCAACAGGTGGACAATAATGCTAAATCCAATGTAAACATCTGGGTGACTATGTGACCAACCATATTTTTGTTTTTTAAAATTTGATTTATATGCCGCCCTTCTCCGGAGACTCAGGGCAGCTTACAATGCGCTAAGCAATAGCCTTCATACTTTTGTATATTTATACAAAGTCAGCTTATTGCCCCCACAATCTGGGTCCTCAATTTACCTACCTTAGAAAGGATGGAAGGCTGAGTCAACCTTGAGCCTTGGTGAGATTCGAACCTGCAATAATTGCAGGCAGCTGATGTTAATAACAGGGCTTTAGACCACTGTATTATCCAAGGCTCTGGTAATGATAGGATAGTATTTCTGCTTCTTAATAAATCTCATGCTGACTATAACTTTCATGCAGTTTATGCACTCTCTGCTTCTATACGTCATGTCCAGTGATTATCAAGAGGGAAGGCTATAGTTGAAGTAGAATAAGAAAAACCACTTAGTGACTTGTTTGCTCCTTTTCAGGTGACTTGGTGTCTCGGGCAATGCACCACCTGCAGCCGCTCAGTGCAAAGCAACATGGCAACACCACACCTTTGCATCATCGGCAGGGGTCGCTCTACTGGGAACCGGAGGCCTTGTACACTCTGTGTTATTTTATGCACTGCCCACAAATGGAATGGGAGAACCCCAATGTGGAGCCTTCCAAAGTCACACTACAGACAGAAAGGTAATATTTCTGTTGAATGGACCCACAATTCCTTAATTACTGTATTTACTCAAAGCCACTTGTCTTTAAGATTATTTTCTTTTTAAAAAAGATTAATTAAATAAATATACTCTTAGTAACTCTAAGACAATCCTTTCATTTTAAGGGTACATCATTTAGAAAGAAAATCTAGTCTTTTAAGTAAATATAGTAGTTACCAAATGCTGGCTAAGTACTGTAGGTTTCTTGACTCCATCTATTTTGGTAGGAGTTGCTTCTTTTTGCTGGAATACATTTTGTTTGCCATAAAGCCCTCTGTGGCTGATATAGAATATATCAAAAATGACACCAAGTGGCCACAGGCTGCAGATTGGTTCCAGATGTCTCTTTTGGAGTGATCTTCTCTATATATATTTGGTTGCTTGGCTGAGTCTCTGAATTGGAAAGGAAACTTACTGGTTCTGTTTGTAGTTTTTAACAGGTTTAACAGGTTTGGTCTTAAATGTACATTTTTTACAAATTTAATTGATTTCTGCAGCGGTAATTTGGGAATAGCATCTGAATAAGAACCAGCATCAAAAGAATTAGTGTTGGAGAACAGCAGATAGCTAATAAAGTCTGTTGAGACACAGAAGTGACATTGAACAAGGTCATCATTCATTATTTTTTGTCCGATTATATCTCAAGATCCAAATCTATGGTGCCTGTAGCCAAATTTGTTCATTCAGCAAAACTGTTTTCTGCAGGGATTTATTTTTTTCTCAGTCAAAAGAATCTATTATTGTGCCTTTAAAGGATCTATTGAAAACCATCCAGTGAAACCTTCCTAATTACTTAGTAGTTTTGCCTCTTTCCTTGTTATTTCTTAGTATATTTTTCTTAGTAATAGGGTTTTTTAAAATTTTTAACACGTGGGAATATCAATATGATCGCCTCCTTCTTGAAGTTCTCTATAATGGCCAGATGTAACTTCATCCTGGATTGTATATGGGACCATCAAACTGGTGGATTCCCATTTGCTTTCTTCTTCTTCTTAGTAAATTTATACCAGCTAGAATTGGTTTCTTGCTCACCCTTGCACTTCTGTGAATCAATGACACCAGGCACTCTTTCTGTTTCTTCTTTTCATCGATGTATAGTTGCATTCCAGAAATTAAATTACTTCCCCTTCTTCTTTGCTGCCTCTTGCTACTCCCAAAACAGAAGATAGTAGTTAGATCTCGGTAAATATACTGTGGTATGTAGTACATTGCATTGAGAACTCGTGAATTACACTGATTTCACACCTTATATAAAGTGGTCATCCCAACAATCTCAGAGTAATACTCATGATAAGTAATGTTAATACTAACATAGTATATTAAATTTCAATATATATTGCTACTATCTACTATATATTTAGTGATAGTAAATATGCTAAGCAATGTATAGGGCACAGGGGTGAGCTAAGAAATCTAGGCATATAGGAACATTAAATTTGCAGATATTTTATTTCAAATTGCCACCTCTATTTTTATACCAATTTTACACCCCCACCTCCCCCAAAAAACAAAATTCTGGCCAGGTAATTTTTAAAAAAATGACAGACAGAGACCTTATTCCATAATCTAGTTACATTTTACTGCACATTATTGCAATTTTAGCAGTTATGAAGTAATTGGAACTATATTAAAACCAGAGGAAGGTCTGTTCCTTTTTAAACCTATTTGACAAATTCCCTTTCCCTGGAAAACCACTTTAGGAACTGTGGTAATGCGGTTAAAGCCAGAATAAGCTTTCTGTATAGTTGCCAGGAACTTGTGGTTGATTTGGAAAGAGCAAAGATTCTTTCTGCCACTTAATCAGATGTGGCTTGGTCTTCAGCACCAAAAATCTGGAGTGCAAAGGATTGGAGAGGCCCAGATCTCTTTTTAATGCTTTCCTTTTTAACTTCAGTTCTCAAGCAGCTTCACAAATGTGATTGGTTAAAGTGGTTTCTGTTAGTACTTTCAAAAGTTCCTTTTGTGTTTTAGTTTATCCAAAGAGATATCATTCTTTCTAGCACATGATTTACTTTCATATGCTAGCACTTTCCTTTCTGAACAGCTCATTTCTTTTTTTTTTTATTTTCTTTTGGGGAGGGATGTTTACAAGAAAGAATTGTTTTTAGTTTTATATTCTTGATTTTATATGAGAAAGGAAAGAAGCAAGGAAGGAAGAGGAAGAAGAAGACAGGACAATGTCTCATCCCTAGCATCAAAGTTCAATACAGCTGCTAGTCTGGTTGTTTTCCATATGTGCATTGTTTTTCTGTTTCACCCTAGAGAGGAATATATTCAGCTACTCCTGTATTTAAGTTCTGAAGATTGATTGTGAAAGCTGCACATCTGCAACTCTTGGTTGGAGATGTCCGTAACCTTTAAGGCAGTGGTGGGATTCAAATAATTTAACAACTGGTTCTCTGCCCTAATGACCGGCTGGGTGGTGGGCATGTCCATGGTGGGAGTGACCAGGGGGTGTGACAGGCAGCACTTGGACTCCAGCACCCCCCTTGGAGCAAAAATGGGCCATGGGAGGACACCCCATTTTGGGTCTAGTAGGCCTTCCTGCAGCCTCCTGGGAGCAAAAATGGGGTGCAGGGGCCCGTACTGCATCCCCATGCCCCATTTTGGGCCTAGTAGGTCTCTCTGAAGCCCCCTGGGAACAAAAACGGGCCATGGGGCATGCTACAAACCCCCGTGCCCCATTTTGGGCCTAGTAGGCCTCCCTGCACTTACCTGGAAGCCAAAACAGGGCGTGTGGGGACTTCTGGAAGAGCAGGGAGGGCAGCAGTGGGACCAGCCAGCAATTTAACAACTGGTTCGGCCGAAGTGAATCCCACCACTGCTTTGAGGATATAACAAGTTCATGTAAAATTTTTCCTTTCCCCCCAATCCCAAAAGGTGCTTTTTCAAAAGGCAACTGGACTTTGTTTCTTCTTCAGTTTCTTCTGAAGAAGCTTCTTGGATGAGAAGCAAAATGTCTTCAAGAAAAAACAAAGTCCAGTTGCCTTTTGAAAAAAGCATCTTTGGGACAACCATGACTGAGAATCTTCATTGACATTTTCCTGTCTGTTAATGATTCTGTTTCTCCTTTGTCTTGGCAATTGCTTGGTTTGTACAGTATTCAACTCTTTTCTGTACCCAGTGCTTGAGTGTCCTGGAGTTCTGATAGGGAATTTGGGATTTGGTTTGCATGCGTAAAATTTTCCATTGTGTTCACTCTGAAGCCCAACCACTCTTCTATTTAGAACCCATGAGAATTAATGCTGAATTTCCTCATAAAAGAGTCTAGATTAGAACATGACTGTACAACCTTTTGGATTGCCTGATATTGTGACCAAGGCCCACATAGTGATTACCAAACACAATTCAGTCCTGAACAAACTTATTTTTATTAAAACAGCTGAGAATTAATTCATTCTCAGCTTAGTCCAAAACAAATTCTTCATAAATAGTCCTATGGCTTTACCACCAACCTTTGATGGCTTTGGCAACTTGCCAAAGGCTTCTCTTGGCAAAAACCCCACAAAGTTCAAGAGACGCTGAAAAGAAGCACTGGAATCAACGTTGCTTTTCTACAAAGAACCAAAGGCTCGTTGCTGCTATTTTAAGCCTTATGGGAGTGGCCAATCATCTTCTGGCCTTACTCCCAAGTCGTCCTTTTTTCTTCAGCTGCTCTTGCCTTCTGGCAGCTCTTCACATGCATGCACTAGGAACAGTTCCTCTGCCTCTCTGCTGTCTGCCCCATCTTTGCCTCTGACTCAGAGCTCTCATCTGGGCCTTCCCTTGATTCCAGGACTGGCCCATTGTCCCCCCCACCCTCCTCACTGTCCGACTCCACTGCCAGGTCTGCAGGCTGCTGGTGGATCACAACACCTGGGCTGCATTGAGTGAAGAGGAATTGTCTTAGAGTGCATTTAAATATATATAATATATTCATGTATATAAATAACATAATAGCGTTAGAAGATTACAATCTTCTGAAGCCACATTACGAGCTGTCTAGGACCACATATGGCCTCTGGGCTTCATGTTGGACACACCTGGTCTAGAAACTTGTGTGACCTTTCCACACAATTAGCTGTTCTCAAGTTTATTCTTTTTTTTTTAATTTATTTTGTCTTATACATCCAACAAATGTTAACTCTATAGTGGTCTACATCACAACGCGAGAAGGAAATAAACTTGTCCCATTACATATATAGGGTAACCTGCAAAAATCTATTACATATACCAAATAACATATTTATCTAATATCTCTATTTACAGCTCTATTTGAAATCCAATTATACCATTGACTCCAGGCTATATAATAGTCTGTGTCCCCTTGTCCTTTCAGCATCATAGTAAGCTGATCCGATTCCGCACAGTTCATTATTTTCTGAATTATTACTTGTTCAGGTGGGCTAACATCCATCTTCCAGTATTGGGCCCATGCCAGTCTTGCAGCTATTGTTATGTGTAGCAACAGGTACCATGCCGTTCTATTAATATTTACGGGTCTTATCCCTAATAAAAATACCTCAGGACACAGTTGTATATGTTGCCCCAACATCTCATTAAGCCACTTCTGAATAATCTTCCAAAATTTCATTGCCTCTCGACAGGTCCACCATTGGTGGAAATATGTGCCTTCTTTAACGCCACATTTCCAACAGGTTGAGGATGTTCCAAGGAACATTTTGGCAAGTCTGGCCGGTGGCAAATGCCATCGATATGCCATTTTATATATATTTTCTTTGTATGCTATTGACCAGATTAATTTCAGATTCTTAGTCCAGATTTCATTCCACCTCTCAGGCTCTATTGGATAACCTAGATTTTTCTCCCAGTTTATTCTTAATTCTGCAATTTGTTATCAGTCTATTATTGGTCCCATGGAAAAGTTAGAAGTAGAACAGTGAACAATCAGTGCTCGGTACACATTCTTTCTTTTTGAAAGATGCTGCGGCAAAATGCTAGTGTGAAAATTTCCTGTTCTCTGTGATTTCACTTACAGTTTACCTTATATGGATTAACTAGTCTCAGGATATTTAATCTCTTATTTTTTTTCCAGCCTTGTGCATGTTTCTCCTTTCCATTCACTTAATAGTTGAAATACAAAAATACATTCAAGCAGAGAAGATTTGCAGAGCCTTAATACAAATTGATAAAAATTATGTAATTAAAAAAATCAATTTTCCTAATATGTAAGCAAAAACAGTGATGGTTAGAAATGCAGTCTGAAACATTTTTATCATTCAGTTAATTCATTATTTTCACTTTTCCCACTTCTGATCCTCACAGAAAAGTTCAATTTTTTGCCTGAAAATTGAACTTTTATTACAGTTGCTCTTATTGTAATCTTTCAGCCAAGGAAGCTAACCATTTCCACTGGGCAAATAGATTCTTTTGAAAAGTACATGAATTCAATCTTAATCTGCTCAGTGAAAACCTATTTTCAGAAATTTATTCAGTGGAACAGGGTTTTTTTTTTAGGTCAAATATTAACAATTGTAAGCATTCATTCCTAGGACCATTTATAGTCATTTTTAATGGAAATGAGACCTTATGACCATTAGGTCATCGTTTATTAATATTTAATTACCTAGAGATTAACAAAATGACCATAGGCTGGCAAAAAAAAAAAAAAATGGGAGTGGAAGTGACTTCTGACTTCTGCTGGCTTCCCCATTGACTTTGCTTGTAGGGAGCATTGGAAATCACCATTGTATGACTGTAGCTGATTGCGGCAGCACTGCAGCAGCCAAAAGTTTGCAAATATACCAGATTTAAAGGTCCTGAAATTTGGAAATTCCATGGGAGTAATGGGACCCGGATTATATATGCATTCTTTAAATTTGCGCATTTGAACTATTTTGATTCAAAAATTGTTGCCCTATGATGCATTGTTTTGGCTAATTACAAATAGATAACCACACAGGAGAATTTTAGTAGTATATCGATTATTTTTGTAGTAGGTCAATATGACTAAAATTAATTTTGATTATCACTCTAATGTGGTAATAGAGCAAAGCTCGCTCAAAAGAATATAGAGGTTCCCTAAAGAGCTGTGAGGCCTAGTGGATATCTGTTTGCTTATTAGTCTTCTTCTGAGATCCCTCAGCACCTTTTATGAGGTAACTGTACCAACAAAATCTTTTATCACCTAACACTGGAAGTTTTTAAGAGCAGATGGGATAACCATTTGTCTGTAATGGTATAGGGCAGTGATGGCTAACCTTTTCCTGACCGAGTGCCCAAAGCTCACACCTGAACCCCCAAAATACAATGCGTATGTGGCCCCAGCACATGCAGCCCACACACCACGCATGTGTGCATGGTCCCCTGCATGTGCCCCACCCCTGCACATGTGTGCCCCCTGCATGCACCCTCCCCTGCATGTGCACGCAGCCCCTGCATGTACTCCACCCCTGCACATGCGCACATGTCCCTCCACATGAGCCACGCCCCTTGTGGATGCACCGCCGAGACCCGAAGACCAGCTGGCCGGCGGGAGGCACACGCACATGCGCAGCAGAGTTGAACTGGGGCAACGGCTCGGGTGCCATCAGAGAGGGTTCTGCATGCCACCTCTGGCACACATGCCATAGGTTTGCCATCACGGGTATAGGGTTTCCTGAGCAGGGGATTGGACAAGAAGGCCTCCAAGGTCCTTTCCAACTCTGTTATTCTGTTCTGTTAATTCGTTCTATAGAATTCTTTTCCTGTTAATGTCTCAATGAAAATGTACTTTAGTAGTTCCTCTATTGGTGTTAATTTTACAAGGCTGCATAAAGTTTCTCTCTAGAGCCTAACCCCAAAGTCCTTGTGCAAAAAAAACTATTGTTCTGCAGGCTTTGAATTTGCTGCTCAAGGTTTAATCAACTTGCCCTTCAGTTTGTCCCTGACTTTTAATTTTCAGCCCAAGGGTTAATGTGTAGGGAATTTATGGGAGTGTGTGCAGCATGCTGAATGTTGATCAACTCCATGTAAAGCCTTAACATATATGGCAAGCATATTTATTGCATTGATGTTCCTTAGTCTCCAGTACAGTATGCACTGTAAAATATGGGAACAAGATGTTGAGCAAGTTCATAAGTTAAAGGGCAATAATGTTGGGAGAAAATTTAATTATCAACAATTCATGGTGACAGAGTTCTGAAGATAAAGATAGTGAGAGACACAGAGAGAGATAAACAGCCACACACATACCAGCCTTCTCTTCAGATGTATTGGGGCTGCATGGCCAAAATCCAAGACATCTGGCAGGCACCTGGTTGGAAAGCTGATCTATATACAATGCATACAAATATAATAATACTTTTATGCTGTGAATATATTGGCAATGGATAATTTCTCCTTGAACATAATAATGAATGCAAACAGATCTTCCTATACAATAGGGAGAGGAGACACTGTTCTTGTCCCCTTCAAACACACCCAAACTTAACCACCACAATCATCTATTTCCTGATAACTTCTTGGAGAAAGAAAAAAGAATGAAAAAGAGCAGGAAGAAAACTAAAGCAAGGTTTGGATCACAGGAATAGAAAATTAAAGTAAATATCTAGAACGCAAATGAGGACCTGACAAAATAATAGCAACAGCATGTAGACTTATATACCATTTCACAATGCTTTACAGCCCTTTCTAAGTAGTTTACAAAATCATCATATTGCACCCAATAATCTGGGTTCTCATTTAACAACCTCGGAAGGATGGAAGGATGAATCAACCTTGAGCTGGTAAGGACCAAACCCCCAGCAGTGAGTAGAGTCAGCCTGCAATACTGCCTTTTAACCACTACACTACCATGGCTTAAATTTAGAAAATGTTTTATATCAAGGGTGTCAAACCTTGGCAACTTTAAGATCTGTGCACTTCAACTCCCAGAATTCCCCAGCCAGCCAGCTGTCTTCAAAAGAGTGGCCTGTGTCTTTTAAATGCAGATTGACTGCTGAATCTAGTCCTGATGTGTTTGTTCAGAAGACAACAATTTTGGAACTGAGAATCGCTGGTTTGAAAGAGGGATTAAAGAGGCCATCTATGTCAACAGAGGGGGAAGGGTACGGCATTATCTATCTCCAACCTACAACACAGTCCTTTCAACAGTTCCAAGAAGAATTTGCACCACTCAGGTGACCCTGATGACACAGATAAGCCCCCAGGTGACCTTAACAACCTGCTAAAAGACCAACTGTCTGCAAGGAATATACATCCTTTCATTCCACACCATTCAGTCAGAGCTGAAGAAGCTTCTTGGATGAGAAGCAAAGTGTCTTCAAAGAAAAAACGAGAAAGTCCAGTTGCCTCTTGGGAGAAAAAAAAAGCACCTTTGGGACAATGATGACCTGGATGACTGAAAATCTACATAGACGTTTAGCCAAAATTGGGCACCCCTACTTTATACCAAAGCATATGATTGATATATCTACTTCAGTGTTGTTTACATCAGGGGTCTCCAACCTTGGCAACTTTAAGACTTGTGGACTTCAGCTTCCAGAATTCCTCAGCCAGCAAAGCTGAGGAATCAAAGCAAAGCTAGCTGAGGAATTCTGGGAGTTGAAGTCCACAAGTCTTAAAGTTGTCAAGGTTGGAGACCCCTGATTTACATCGACTAGTAGCAAATCCTCCCTCAGTCAGACAGAAGCCCTTCTCAAATACACCTAAGATGTTGGAGACTGAATGGAGATACATTTCTTTCTGCTATGATCTGAAATAGGCAGATGGATCCTCAAGTTTTTTAATTTTCTGTACTGGGTGCTTCTCATTTGCTTTGTACAATAGGTTTCTTGATCCAGCTAGAAGGCAGGACTTAAATGTTCCTGCTTAATCTCAAAGTACCTAAGCTAGGTAGTTCTTGGATAAGAGACTATTAGCACATCCCATAGTTTTAGGCCAGAAAACTGGATTCTGGAGTAACAGATCACTTTTGTATTATTGCCAAGAAGTTGAGAAGTTGAATTTTTACTTTTATCTTCTTCAACATTACTCTCTTCTTGCTTTACTTTAGCAGAAAAGCAAATTACTTTGCAACTTTGTATAAAAATATGTGTATTTATGAATAACCTTAAAAGGTTTTCAATTGGCCAATCTCATTTTGATGGCTGAGCTTTACCGCACAATTTTCTCATTGTTCTTACAGCAGTCACAAACTTCAAAAATCCTCCCAAACCAGCTGCGTATCATCCTTTGAAACTCATGCTTCTCCTTCCCTAGAGACAGACCAAAACAAAGTCATTCCGTTCTTGTGGCTGAGGGCTTTTTCATTGGACAAACTGCCTACCTGACCAAGCTAATATCCATCATGATTACACTGAATTAAAAGAGGGAAAAAAGGGCACATTTATTCCCTTGAAATGTTTGTTGGGCTAAAACATTTTAAAATCTTCCTGAAATGAAAGTGGTGGGTGGTCTTTGTTTTTTGTCTTTTGCTTTTTTGCTTTACTGCTTCTGTCTTTGTGATGGATGAGGAGAGGGTCAATTGTTGTTCACAGAGCACTAGAGTGTGATTGTAGGAGGGTGTGAATTTAGCAACTAGCAGCACTGATTGAATAACTGCATAAGAACAAGCTCAGTAATCAGAGGTAGTCACTGGATATGACAAAACAAAAGTTAAGATAGTGGCCAAGTTCAGGACACATAAAAATGGAGTTTGTTTATTTATTTATTTATTGATTCGATTTATATGCCGCCTTTCTCCGGAGACTCAGGGCGGCTTACAATGCGTTAAGCAATAGCCTTCATACTTTAGTATATACCTGCTTAGTAGGGCTTTCGGGGCCCCCTAAGCAGTGTTCTTCTTTATACAAAGTCAGCTTATTGCCCCCACAATCCGGGTCCTCATTTTACCTACCTTGGAAGGATGGAAGGCTGAGTCAACCTTGAGCCTGGTGAGATTTGAACTCACAGTAATTGCAGGCAGCTGGCAGCTAAGTGCTACTTAACAGCGCTTTAGTCTACTGCTCCACCAAGGCTCATTTGCATTGTTGAGGGCACTATCTTGAGTTTTTTTACCATACTTCAGAAACATTCCTCTTAGTTGGAGAAAGGATGTACTGAAGATACTCTCTAGAACACGGGTGTCAAACTTGCTGCATCACGTTGCCGTCATGTGACATTTGTGACTTTTTTCCCATTCACGCAGCTGGGCGTGGGCATGGGCTGCGCGTGATGCATCCGGCCCGTGGGTCACCAGTTTGACACCCCTGCTCTGGAAGTTTAACTCTAGGCTCTAATCTAGGATCTCCAAATGGTGAGAACAAGGTGGGGAAAATTTCTGTCGGTTTTAAAGATAGCTTGAGATTTGCAAATAGATTACATAGATTACAAATTATATGAGCCAAACCTTTTGAAGAAAGATAACTACATATGTTATGAACCTTGCAGTTTAAAACTATGCATAAAAATAATAACTTGATTTAATCTTGTTGCTTGCTAAATAATTTACAGATGTAGCCCTAGGTTCAATCAGACTCTCCAACATATTAGACATACGAGTTACATTTTTTATTTTTAGCATTCGCATGTTTCTTTTTTTTTTCTTTACTTCCCTGTAAATATATAGAATTATTATTAGCCCAAGAAGTTTTAAAATAAAGATTTCAAATCTCTTAATGACATTAGGAAATAGTAAATGGATACCCACTGTGTATCACACTGAGTTACTATTCAGTTTTTGCCCAAATAGAACATTTCTATTTCTGAATCTTGGAAGAAAATACTGAAAGTTTGGGCTTCGTTGTATGGTGTTTGATTCACTTGCTGGTGTTGCCTGAATCTATCCTTCCTTCCTTCCTTCCTTCCTTCCTTCCTTCCTTCCTTCCTTCCTTCCTTCTTTTTTTCTCTTTGAATAGGCACCTCTGAATCAGTGGTGGGATTCAGCCAGTTTGCACCACTTCGGGAGAACCGGTTGTTAACTTTCTGAGCAGTTTGGCAAACTGGTTGTTGGAAGAAATCATTAGGGCAGAGAACCAGTTGTTAAATTACTTGAATCCCATCACTGCTCTGAATGGTCTGGGAATGACTCCCCATTTCTGGAAGTGAAATCTCCTGGAATGGGAAGTGATCCGCAGCACTCTAGATGTAGTCTAGCTAATTGAAAGGCTGTGGGAGCTGGTGAAAAACAGGAATAACAATAGGAAGTTGAATATGATAGTCCATAGTGGAAAGAATTAACTAATGTTAGTCATGATAGAACACAGGAATCAGTCATGAATCAATCTTACTTTACTGATTTTTGTCAGGTTGCACGTCAAACCATGATTTATAGAGATGTTTCATAGCACACTAAAACAAATCCAAAGTAACCACAGTATCTTGTAATACAGTTTGTGAACCATTATGTCTAAGATGGGAGGAAACAGTGAAAAGGATTTGAAGGGGGAAGAGGGAGTGGTTGGGTCACATATTGAGGAAAACTATAATTTATTTTAAATGGGCTCAGCGCTCAGACATAACACTCAGCAAGCAATGCCACTGTGAGAGGTGCAGTACGAATAGACTGGAAAATTAGGGATCTCTTGCTAATTGTGCTTTAGGCAAGACTAGGAAAAAACAGGGAGAAAATACGCAGTACAGGTCGTTCTCGACCGACAATATTTTTTTAATGACTGCTCAAAGTTACAGTGGCACTGAAAAAAGTGACTTATGACCATTTTTCACATTTACAACCCACAGTTACATAATAAAAATTCTGACGCTTGGCAACTGGCATGTATTTATGGGGGTTGCAGTGTCCCAGGGTCCCCTTTTGCGACCTTCTGACAAGCAAATTCAATGGGGAAACCAGATTCCCTTAACAAGGGTGTTAACTAATTTAACAACTGCAGTGATTCACGTAACAAATGTGTTAAGAAAAGTCATAAAATGGGGCAAAACTCAACAAATTTCTCACTTAACAACGTAAATTTGAGGCTCAGTTGTTGTCGTGAGTTGAGGACTACCTGTACTTATCTCAAAGAGGCCTTTGTTCCAGAATGCACTGTTACTAAGATCAAATGAAAATAGTTAGTCATGTACACATAAACACAGAAATATATAGACAACACACACACAGTCACACAGAGACCTCCCTTTCTCTCTCTCCCCCCCTCTCCCTCTCCCCCTCCCTCGTACACATGCACGCACACACATACACACACACTTTAACCAAACAAACAAGCAGAGCCATATTGGTGTTAGAATAATATATCAATTACTTTTGAGTGATGAAAAACATTATGTAATTCAGTGTAAATACTGGTACTTTGGTCCAGAAAAGCAAAATTTCCCAAGGATTTTGCAAGCTGTGATACTGCTAAGAAATTTTTGGTAAGGGAATCCTTTCTGAGTAATGCATATTGTAGTATCTACAGTACTTAATTCCTACAGTGCAGCTCCTACCAGCGAATCCTATCATGTCTGCATTGCCTTTGCCTTCACTAGCTAAGTTTCAGCAGGAAATTTCAGCATGATTAATTAGACAGTGAGCTAATAAGAGGTATTGACTCAGCTCATAATTAGTCTGGACATTTCTAACTGCAGATTATGCTGCTAACTATTCCGCTGCTTTCCTTTGCATCATTTGTCATCACATATTTATTGTGATCCCCAGAGTGTATCGTATATTACTCTCATGCCATATCACCAGATGTTTTTTACACAGGCTGAATAGGCAGAGTTTAATAAGCTGCCTCTTTGGAGTCTGCAAGATATGTGTGCCTCCCTTTTAAGTAGCTAGATCAAGCCCTAAGCCTTTCTTTTGAATTCTGCTTGTATTTTCTGTCCTGCTCTCAAATCCTGTATTGGTAATGACACAGTGGAACTCTTGTCCTCCTGCCAGAGGCAGGACAGGTTGCAGTTCGGGAATTAAAAGAAGAGACTACTGAATTCTGACAAAGGAAACTGGTGGCTATCATTCTGAAATGTATTTTATTCCAAAGAACTTGCTCCAGATTGCTCCGAACTTTAAAAGCAAGATATCGGTTATTCATGGAAAATATTACAACCTTCTCAAGATCATTGGATTTTTAGTATCAGGCAGATATGTTGTGTTCAGGACACTGAATATTAACATGTATGTTTACATAACACGCCTTTCAGAGTTAATACTCCATCATTCTTTCTATCAGATTGGTTGAGAGGAAGGAGGGGGCTATCCTATCACTCTGGTTCTTTGCTTATATCTGAAAAAGGAGCTTTGATAGATACTACTTCTCTTTACTCTGTAAAGTAAATGAGTAGCTGTTTTGACTATGAATGGGATTTATGGTTTTTTTAATATGGAGTAAAAGTGTGCAAATCCCAAAGGAAATACAGATGGATTGGAAAATAAAACAGAGACTCATATGCAAACATTTCGAAATGTTATTACAGGGAAAGGAAGCCAACTTCCATAGAAGAAAAACCATACTTTTTATATTTTTTATAATTTAATTATATACTATTATTTTATAATAACCAGAGTCATTGAGAGTTGGGTGGCGTACAAGTTGAATAAATTATTGGTGCTAGTCCACTATATAATAATAATCATAATGATCCCAGGTTCTTGGGACAGATTTGATAAGTGGATAAAAATATCAGATCCAGTCTAAACATATGGCTGACCATGTGACTAATAATAATAATAATAATAATAATAATAATAATAATAATGTAGCAATAGATTATCATTGCTATTATTGCACTGTTTGCTTAACTGCATTGTTAAGAGCTTTCAGCATGTCTGAAAATCATGGACAGATCGTGTTTTGCCCGGGAAACCAGCTTCTTTGTTTTGCTTTGCAGGCCGTTTATCGTGCTGCCCCCTCTGATGGAATGGATAAGAGTTGCTCTGGCTCACGCCGGGCACCGCCGCAGTTTCTCGGTGGATAGTGATGATGTACGACAAGCAGCCCGGCTTTTGCTTCCAGGAGTTGACTGTGAACCTCGGCAGTTAAAGTAAGTCTGTGCAAAGCAGTGGCATGATATGATGAAGAAATTGCTGTGCTGTAACAACCCAGGACAAGAAGTCAATTGCATATGCAGATCCGAATCTCTTTACATTTTTTTTTAAAGCCGTTTCACAAAATGCATTTCTTTCCATAGAGCAACTGAATCTGTGAGACTGTGCTTGCATGTTTACCTGGATCAAGCCTTAAGCCCTTCCGTTTGAGTTCTTGTTTGTTTTTCTCCTGTGTTATCAGATGGCATTCTTCTTCCGAGGTACTGGAGTGCTCATCTGATTTAGCTCAATCTTGCTGTGCCTGTTTGCAAAATTTGGAGCTGCTGCTTCAATGGCTGTAAAATCGCCTTCTTCCTCTTCTTTGCTACAGCTACGGCCCAATTTGCACTTAGCTCCTGCTATAAGAATTTGCTTTTCGGCATGCTGTCTCTTTTCTGAAAAGATGCAGTGTTGCTATTAGTTTGGCTTATTTTTAATGTAATAAATAAAAGGCAGCATCACATCTAATACTTTCATAATGCCACTGTACCTTTTATATGTTGGGTTTTATAAAGAAGGCTGTTGCCATGGTTCTCACCTATGTGGAAGTTTTTTTAAAAAAACATAAAAGTTGGTGTATTTTGCATTTTGAGAGATTTCACCCCCTGCTCCCCTTACACAAGATGATCTGGTGTTTGGCATTAAGAATCTGTCAAGGCAGGAATTATCACGTGGTTGCTGAAGACCCTCAGAGCAAAACAGAAATGGCAACTCGGAGGTTGTCTTTGGAGACCAGTGATTTCAACCCCAAACAAACATGGGCATTTCTGTCAAGATCTTCACTGTCTGTTACAAGATCTCCCTTCGCTGTATGAGAAAAGGATTGTGTACTGTGTATATGTTAGCAGATTTCAACGATTCTAGTATCAAATGGAGGAAAAAAGACTTTTAATGAGGTTTTAAAGCATAAGACATAATATATGAAAAAATGAGTGCTGGGGTTGCTTATTTATTTATTTATTCATTCATTCATTCATTCATTTATTTATTTGTCAAGCATGTATAAGATAACAGATATAAGTATAAACATGATTATGACTACAGGAAATGGATACAAATAAATGGAGACAGTAGGACAGGGATGGTAGGGACATTGGTGTGCTTATGCACGCCCCTTACAGACCTTTTAGGAATGGGATGAGATCAACAGTAGACAGTCTAACGTTAAAGTTATGGGGGTTTGAGGATGAAAGCACAGAGTCAGGTAGTGCATTCCAGGCATTGACCACTCTGTTGCTGAAGTTGTATTTTCTGCAATTGAGTTTGGAACAGTTTACCTTAAGTTTGTATCTATTGTGTGCTCGTGTATTATTATTTTTTTTTAGTGAAAAGTTTTACACAAAAATCCCCCCCCAATATTCCCCCCGCCCTTTTTCCCTCTCCCATCTCCCCAACATCCCTTCCCGCCCTCCCCCCCAGATTTCCCAGAGCAAAATACAGGGTATTTCAATTAGCAATCATAAGCTAAATTAAACTAGCTATCCTTAAACTAACAAATCCCCCCCAGAACCTTAACTCCACTATGAATAACAATACATCTACAGTTTAACTTTCATTAATAAACTATTTGGTATTTTCTTGTCTGATACTTATTTTGAATATAATCAATCCATCTTCTCCATTCCGATATATATCTTTCTTGTGAATAGTCCTTCAAGTACGCTGAAATTTTTGCCATTTCCGCTAAATTCGCTACTTTCAGTATCCACTCTTCAATAGTAGGCAAAGAGTCCTTCTTCTAATATTGCGCAACCAGCAGCCTAGCTGCCAATATTAAATTTAGGATCAATTTAGTCTCTGATGATGTACAGTCCATTGTTATACCCAATAAAAACAATTGCGGAGTAAATTTCAACCTTTTTTTCAAGATATTCTGCATCACCCACCAAATTTTTGTCCAGAATGCTTTGATTTTCTTACAGTGTGCTCGTGTATTATTGTGGTTGAAGCTGAAGTAGTCATCGTCAGGTAGGACATTGTAGCAGATAATTTTGTGTACTATGCTTAGGTCAGACCAAAGGCGGCGTAGTTCTAACTTGTCTAAGCCCAAAATTTCAAGTCTGGCGGCATAAGGTATTCTGTTGTGAGCAGAGGAGTGGAGGACTCTTCTTGTGAAATATCTCTGGACTCGCTCAATTGTATTAATGTCCGATATGCAGTGCGGGTTCCAGACAGATGAGCTGTATTCTAGAATTGGTCTAGCAAAGGTTTTGTATGCCCTCGTTTGCAGTGCAATATTACCAGAGAAGAAGCTTCGCAAGATTAGGTTAACAACTCTTGATGCCTTTTTAGTAATGCTGTTACAGTGAGCTCTGGCTCACTGTATGTATTATACATTGTATGTACTATGGGTGTTAGTATGTTGTTATTGTTTTTGCTGTAACCTTGATGTTCCTTAAGTCACCACCTGACAACTAGATACAAAGTAAGGGAAACAATAATGTCAACAATCTATTGTGTCTTAGTATACGGTGGTTGAGAACTCTTGTTGTTTTTGTGTCTTTAAGTCAGTGTTGACTGCCTGGATTAATCCCTGCAATTTTCTTGGAAGAGGCTGGCCATTGCCTTCTTCTCAGAGTTGAGAGAGAGTGACTGGCCTAAGATCAGCCATCTGGCTTTGGGTCTAAAGTAGGCCTAGAACTCACAGATTTCCAGTTTTTAGCCTGGTGCCTTAACCATTACACCAAAATGACTCTTCAGTTGAGAGCTGCCCCTAGAGAAGGAGGTTGTGGATTGCATTGCATTGAATGAATCTGTGATGTCACCAAAGTGGGCAAGACTGGATCCAGAACACTGGACTGATTTCTCTTTTGAGGAATAATCCTGCTTTTGTTTTATTTTATTTTTTTAACATGTTGGGCTTAAAAGATAATTTATACCATTTTAATGGTCATTTTCCACTGAGAGAGGAAGGAAATCATTCTCAATAACTTGTCAGAGTTCAGTGCCATAGTGTTTGGGGTCAGCAAGAAATGTTTGGAGCTTGCATTGAGATTGCAGGCCACAGGTTGCCATTCCTGTTTTGTCTCCATGTACATACAAATATAAACACACATACTCCCTCACACACACACACGTGTGTGTGTCTGTGTGTCACATGTTACTACAAATCAGGGATGGTTCCACTTACCTTTACTACTGGCTCACAGCGGAAGCGCACATGCGCAGATCACCCATGATGATGTCATGGTGGGTGGGCGGAGCCTCCCACCAGCTTTACTACCAGTTCTATAGAACCAGACCGAACTGGGAGTGACCCACCACTGCTACCATTCTCCGAAAAGTCCAGCATAACTACCCTGAAAAAAAAAGAGAGAGTCAGCAGTCTAATACTCATATCTTATAAGTGGTGAACTCTGAAGCTAAGTAAATAGTCAACCTCAGTTTTTATTTATATTTCAGTTAAAAAGTTTAACCTCTTTATTGTTTATTGGGCAGTCTCAATTACTGTAGAATAAACTGAAATTTGCCACAATTTTGCTTATTCCTAATATATACAATTATTTATGAGAGCTTGGTGTCATATTCATATTCCAGAAATCCCTTATTCAGATTTAGTTCTTTTACTAGAATAGATGAACTTCTCTCCCACTAATCATGATGATGTTGCAGCCAGAGGCCGGCCCTTGCAATAAATTCCAAGTTTCTTTGTTCTTTCTGACAAATGAAAGGAAACTGTTTCAAGGGAGATTTGCCACTCCTCAATCAGGAATGTAACATTGCCTTGCTTTGAAGAGACAGTCTGTGTTTCTTGCTCTTCCCTCCCAGCTGTTATCCTATTGTAAGCATGCTGGTTTGATAAAGAAGTCCAAATGTTATAATACTCGCCTGCCAGAAGTTTTAAAATAATACACAATTGCCACCATGCTTGCACATATCCTCTCTTTTTCATCTTTTCCCCCCTCTTAACTTAGTGAACAGACATTTGTATTTAGGCACAAAGGGATGGATCAAAACAGTTGTCACTTGTGGCTAAATACTGATTGTCTGGCAGTTGTCTATGCTTGGGTATTGACCAAGAAGACTAAGTCTTGAGTGGTTTAATAGTCTATAGAGGAGTTACAATAATGCTGTCATAAGCACAGTGATTTAGTAGGATTTGAAGGTGATGGATCAGTGTTTTAGAATCTAAGGATGGCATGTAATTGGGTGACTCAAGAATGGAAAGAGAATAGACTATAATTGCTATATATTTATGAAAAAATACATATGTGCCTGATTCTTTTATGCCTTCCACGCTTCCTGAGAGTATAGTTTGAGTAGGTATAATGAGCAAGCTGAAAGTGACTTGGGAAAAGCATTAATACAAAAAACTAGGAAGAACAATAAAGTAAAATAACACAGAGATACAGGAAAACAATATAGTTTTCTCCAAATTAGTTTCAATACCCCTTTCGTACGCTTCTCTCCTTGAGTGTCCTTGTCCGTGTCTCAAATTTTGACTAATTCTCTAATTTCAGCTGTGAGAGCTGCAATAATTAGGGACAAAAATATCACCCCAGCGTGTGGCTGTAAACAAACTCCTTGACAATCTAGCAGCCTCTGATGCTGATGATTCCAGAGGATGAATAGGATTTGAAAACTTACTCGATAGGAGATTTGTCTAGATATTCTTATGTTTCATTGCTCAGCCCTACATGCAATTTTAAGACTTTCTGAATTGAATCAGTATAGCAGAAGACGGTGAACTGAAGCTGTTCCGCAGTCTCAATTTCCCAAATATAATTTGCTTCCCCAAACAGTTTTGTCCTACCAGAAGAAACAAGATACCAATATATTTCCTTAACTTTTATGAAGTCTGTATTAGATGTATTAACTTACTAGAAATTATGTTCAATGCATCTGGAAGGCACCAAGTTGGAAAAATATTGCATGGAAGCAATCCAGTGCATGAAATGTGCATCATCTTGTAGGTCACTTGGGCTCTTAAAAATAATAAAGGTGAATTTGCTTTCATTCTGTGGCAATTTTCCTGCGTAGGTCAATTATAGTCATTGTAAGAATTAATCTAAATGTTATCTTAGCTGCATGTTTCTTGCCTAGGTTGTCCTATCCTACAGTCACCTACCCAGATTGTTAGTTCAGGCCCTCTAATATTGCTTAGAATTTAGCTAGCAATGGACATAAGCTTTATTCATCTCCTTTTCTATATTATATATATATATATATATATATATATATATATATATATATATATATAT
>WNWU01013802.1:2248735-2335148 GCA_012654045.1 Ptyas mucosa
TATATATATATATATATATATATATATATATATATATATATATATATTCACAGTGACCATTAAGTGAACACTGGGCTTGTAAAGTGACCACTATAGTAGTAAAGTGATGGCCACAGTCAAGCAAGCCCATTGTTTGCTATGTGTAGGAGATGATTAGGCTGAGCCTGAGGGAAGGGTCAAGAGCATCATTAGTCCCGAGTCCCGCCGTACCCACAAGAGATCAAAGTCCAGCTCACCTTGAATTCCTTTGATTCTTATCTACTACCAATTTGCTTTGACAGTAGATTAGATTCTTGTAGAGAGCTTAAGCTTGCAATAAATCTATATATTCATTTGAACTATATATTCATTTGACTCCTGATTTCCTGCATTTGACACAATAGAGTGTTTCTAAATTAACTCTTTTCAGTATCAGAGGTTGATAATATAAACATCAATTATTTTTGTGTGTGATAGGAATTCATAGGATAGGAGTTTTGGAGGTAGTGTGTACTTTCATAACAATGTTTTGGAGTTCTTTATTATCACTTTGGACCTATTATCACTGTTCACTATGGTCTGGCAAAGCCAATATTGAAATTTGGTTATCCTTTGCATTGCGTAGGTGTGATTCTGTGGCTTCAACTAACAGGAAAAAGTGGTTCTTTTTCCTGTTAGTTGAAGTTTTGTTTCACCTTATCTCCCAACATCTGGATTCAAACCAGCCTCTTCCACTATATTATCCCCCCGTACAAGGTTAATATTTTATTGCTGGAGTGCTCAATGTATATAGATTGTTCAGAAATTATATTTCTTCTCCCTAGTTCCAGCTACTGTACTAACACACAATTATGATTTTAATTATTGGGAAAAAGAATAACCTATCTGCTTTTATTTCACCTTTGGAAGTCACTGAGGCTTTTTAATGGCAGAGAGCAACCAAAAAAACATTTTCAGACTTCAGAACTTTTATTTACATTTTTGCAATCAACCTTCCCCAACATAGCTACCCGTCATATATAGATATGATCTTCCTTTCAAGGGTGGCTGAGATTTACAGTGACAATAATTGCAAAGAGCTTTGTGAGGATTCACAAGATAAAAATTGTTCATGGTATGGAAAGGCCCAGTGACTGTGAAATGTCAAGGCAGGTACAGAACTATTTATATTTAGCAACATATAATCACAAAAATGCATGCCCTAGGAATTCAAATTAAGGTAGAAAGCAATCCTAAGTCCCAATATTATAAATGGTCTGATTTTGAAAATGATCAGGGATAAGATGCGAAAGTAGCTATTTAAAAAAGGAAAGAAAGATCGCTTTAAAGACAGTGATTTGATTAGACCAATTAAGGGCTTATGAAGTGATTTGCACAGTTACAGTTTTACATCAACAGTCCATCAGTCAAAAGGCTTTTACAACATCTAAAAAAAAGGGAAAGACAAAAATGGCCCTAAATTACAGTCCTTATCAAAATGTAGGAGGTCTGCAGCGCTGCAAGAGGGCCCCATCAAGTGCAAAAGTAATATTAAGGAGCCTCAAGGGCTTTCCAAAGTCATGCTGTAAAGAAGAGGGAACAATAACAAGATTGCTGGATCCCATATTTGGTATAATAAAACCTAGCTGTTGACGTTTACCTGTTTCCATCTTGTTTCCTTCCTTCCATAAGAGATAGAAAACAAAAGTGACAGCAACCAGGCAGACTTTATGTTAACAGATTTGATGTAATTTATTATGTTTATTAGGAAAGAATTGTTAATAGAGGCCAGATCTAGAACCGCCATTAGAAATTAAAGGAAATAGTTGTATATCTTTAGAGCAGGGGTGTCAAACTCAAGGCCTGTGTGCGTTCCTGACCCCCCTACTCCCGTTTTCGCTGGTGGAGGGCTAGCAAACCAAAGCAAACTAAAAGCAAAACAATACAAAAGGAAAAATGTTTCCCCTTTTACATTTGAGCATCCAAGGAGGGACAGGAAAGGAGAAAGTAAAGGAGAAAGTAAAGGAGAAAAGACAAAGAAAAAGAAGGGAAGATGGGAAGAGAGCAAGGAAGGAAAAAGAAGAAAAGAGGGGAAGAAAGAAGAAAGGAGAATGAAGAGGGAAGGAAAAGGATAGAAGGAAGGAGGGAGGGAGGGAGGGAAGGAAGGAAGGAAGGAAGGAAAGAAGGAAGGAAAGAAGGAAGGACAGGACAGGACAGGACAGGACAGGACAGTATAGGATTTTTTATTGGCCAAGTGTGATTGGACACACAAGGAATTTGTCTTGGTGCATATGCTCTCAGTGTACATAAAATAAAAGATACATTCATCAAGAATCATAAGGTACAACACTTAATGATAGTCATAGGGTGACTATCATTAGCAATAATAAATAAGCAATCAGGAAACAATCAATATCAATATAAATCGTAAGGATACAAGCAACAAAGTTACAGTCATACTATCATAAGTGGAAGGAGATGGGTGATGGGAACGATGAGAAGATTAATAGTAGTGCAGACTTAGTAAATAGTTCGACAGTGTTGAGGGAATTATTTGTTTAGCAGAGTGATGGCATTCAGGAAAAAACTGTTCTTGTGTCTAGTTGTTCTGGTGTGCAGTGCTCTATAGCATCATCTTGAGAGTAGGAGTTGAAACAGTTTATGTCCAGAATGCGAGGGGTCTGTAAATATTTTCACAGCCCTCTTTTTGACTCGTGCAGTATACAGGTCCTCAATGGAAGGCAGGTTGGTAGCAATTGTTTTTTCTGTGGTTATAATTATCCTCTGAAGTCTGTGTCTGTCTTGTTGCAGAACCAAACCAGACAGTTATAGAGGTGCAGATGACAGACCCAATAATTCTTCTATAGAACTGGATCAGCAGCTATTTGGGCAGTTTGAGCTTTCCGAGTTGGCACAGAAAGAACATTCTTTGTTGTGCTTTTTTGATGACGTTTTTGATGTTAGCTGAAGGAGATTATAATGAGAAGGAGGGAGGGCCTGAGGATCCTATTTAGCATTTGGCCATCACAGATGCCCCTGACACGAGTGATGTCGAGCTGGTCACACCTACCCTGTCCACACCCCCTCCCCCTGTGAGGTCAAACACAATCCTGATGTGGCCCTTAGTGAAATCGAGTTTGATACCAAGGTCCCTTCCAGCTCTGTTACGGTTACTGTTACTCCTGCTCTAGAGAATCACAGGTTGGAGATGCTACTTGGCTGAATGCAAGATGGACATTTTCCTCCACTGATGACTGTCTATCCTTTAAGTGCTACAATCCTACAGTCTACTTTTTTCTCATCAGGTCAAAAAAAAAAAAACCAGAGGGGGGAGATTTTTTTCCAGCTCCGGGAACCAGTATTTTATGACAGAGAGCCTTGCCTTTAGCCCAAATCTATTTGACCATAGTCTCTGTCTATTAGCTCTAATCTATCTGAGTTCCTGCTTTTTCCTGACGATTACTGGGCTCCATTTAAGTAACAATCAAATGTCATAACTGCAATTCTATATTAAGGGAAAGAAACTCGGGGCAAAAATGTGGCACACCCATCTAGAAGAACCTGGTAGGAATAGTTATGATTTTGGGGTGAGATTTCCTCTGAGTAAATCCTCCTTGACAGTTTGTTATTCAGGTTGTTTGTTGCAATGGCAGTGTATGTCATTCAAAGGCAAAATATGGCAGTGGAAAAAAATGAATGGAAAAATCTCTCTTGAAAGAATTTTCTAACTCTTTCCTTCGATTCACAGAATTGATGACTGCTTCTGTGCTTCTCGGAAACTGGACGCAGTGGCCACAGAAGCAAAATTCAAGCAAGACCTAGGGTTCCGGATGTTGACCTGTGGCCGAACAGATCTGGTCAAGCAGGCCATATCTTTGCTGGGGCCTGATGGAATTAACAGCATGAGTGAACAGGTATAAAGAATTATAAACCATGTAGAAAATAAAAGACTTTGCTTTTTTTAAAAAAAAGTTTGAAATTAAATATTAATTTTCCAAACAGCTTGAAACAAAGTGCTTAAGGAGAATGAGTTTCTTTTACTCGGATGGGTTGCTTATGTGGAGAGTTTATTATAGACATATTTATGATCAGTAAATGGTAACACACTTAAAATAGCGCTTGGGAGCAACTGTACATCCCTTCTTTGTGACCACTGAAACTCAAGGAATCTCACAGCCAAATAAGAAAGGCAAGATTCCCTGTTCTATTTTCACCAACAATAAAATTGTATACACCATTCATATTTGCTTTTAAAATTTCTAAAGAAGCAAAACACTGCAAGAATCCTGAAACATTTAGGAAAACTTAGCCCTACCAAAAAAAAAAAAGAGAGAGGTCTCTTTGCAGAATGGAGGCAAATTACTTTTTCTTGCTCCATCTATTTGTTCTCTCTTTGGAACATGCACCTCTCTTTAATTCAAACAAACAAACAAACATCAATTTTTTTTCCTTCATTCACATTTTTCTGTAATAGTAACAGTAACAGAGTTGGAAGGGACCTTTGGCCCAACCCCCTGTTTACACAGAAGACCTGTACTAGGGATTCAAACTGCCGAACTGCCAACCTTTCTGATTGACAAACTCAGTGTCTTAGCCACCTAATCTGGCTAATGATTAACTCTCCCTTCTTGACTACATTTGTGCCTCATATTGTCGAAGCAACATTAATCACAAAGGATACCTTGATCAGCCAGACAGAATATTTCAGATTAATATAAATTTGCAGCTAGAAGGCTCGTGTAGTGAAGAGTCAGTTAATCTAGTTTTCCTCCAAACAGGGCAGGATTCCCCTAGAGCTAGGAACTCTCAACAGAGTGGCCTAGCATTTCATTTCAAATTAAATCAGTATATATTAAAAGGCATACATACCAAAGCTGCTACTCCTCCAATTGCAGTTAGTACGTTTGGCAATTAATATAAAGTTCCAGTCTAATCTGTTAAAATAAACCCATTGAAGTCTAACCCCGTGATGGCGAACCTATGGCATGTGTGCCAGAGATGGCATGCAGAGCCCTCTCTGTGGGCACGTGTGCCGTCGCCCCAGCTCAGCCAGATGGTTGTCAGATTTCCAACACCCTGGGGGGGGGGGGCGCACACATGCACACAGGCAGGCGGGCGTCTTTCGGTTTGGACACTGTGCCTAAAAGGTTTGCCATCACTGGTCTAACCTGTTAAAATAAAATAACAACATAAAATTGATGAAGGACTGCTCTGCAAAATAAATGCCCAATATTTTATTCTTTGTAGGTAACAGTAGAGTGGAGTCCAGACTCCATAAAGATCTTGAGATTAAAACCTTCATCTTGGCAAAGAAGCGTTACTCAAGATTTAATAAACAGCTTTTTAAAAAGTATGCTTTACTGGTAGTCCTTGGTTTACAGCTAATCATTTAGTAACCGTTCAAAGTTACAATGGCACTGAAAAGGTAATTTGCATCCAGTCCTCATGCATAACCATTGCAACATCTCCATGGTCCCATGAGCAGCAAAATTCAGGCACTTGGCATCTGCCATGTATTTACAATGTTTGCAGAGTGCTAGAGTCATGTGATTGCCATTTGTGACTTCACCGCTGGCTTCTGACAAGTAAAGTCAATGGGGGAAGTAAGATTCACTTAACAACCACACAATTCTTTTAACAACTATGCCAAAAAAGGTGGTAAAATCAGGTGTGACTCACTTAACAACCGCCTTGCTTAGCAATGGAAATTCTGATCCCAATTGTGGCTGAATGTTGAAAACTACCTGCACCCATTTTGAACATCTCACATCTGTTTTTCTAAATAAAATCGGGGGGGGGGAGTTTGATGAAATAAATGGGCAAACCCAGACATGCAAATCAACTTCATATTTCATAAGATTATCATTTGATAATGCGCCTCTTGTGGGATTTTTTTTCTGCCTATAATACTAGTGATAAGATTAGCTGCATAGTTGAAAATTGAAAACCTTTCAATTTTTCCTCACATATCAAATAATATCAAATAAAACTTGCCTGAATCAAATAATATTAAATAAAACTTGTCTGAATCAAATAATATCAAATAAATCTTGTCTGAATTAAATAATATCTTTGTGGATTGATAGGTATTTGCATATTGTCTAGTATCCTGCTTCTTGTATTTGAGCCCTAGTCTGGTCACTAGGACATCACCTTGTGATCCTGAATGAAAGATCATAAATCAAAGACTATAAATCAATGATTATGAATACTGCTGTCCACACAGGGTATGACTCCATTGATGTATGCTTGTGTGCGGGGTGATGAGGCCATGGTCCAGATGTTACTGGATGCTGGAGCAGAACTAAATGCTGAGGTGAGACTATTCTTATGATTGTTCTGTGAAGACAGGTTAAAAACACAGGAAGCCAAAGACAAGGGCACTCATGTTTTAAAATGCTGCATGACTTTGTTAGAACAGCTAAAATGTCAAATCCAGATTTAATCTTTTTTTGAAGGAACATTTTTACCCTCTGATGCATGTAGCACTCCCTCTCTTTAATAATGGTTTTTGCATACAGGAATGAAAAATAGAATCCTTGAAAGCCAAAAGTAATTGAGCAAAACAGCAATGCATATCCAGCAATGGCATCAAGGCCTAGTATTTCCTGGTGCTAACCCAGTCCCCTATGGCAGTAGTTCTTCACCTGTGGCCTGCGGATCCCTGGAGGGCCGTGATGTAATCACAGGGCATCTGCGAAGGCTTTAAGAAATGTTATGATTTAAATCTTGACTTAAGTCTTGGGTGTCTTTGGACATAGTCTGTGGCAAAGAAAAAGTTAGGAACCACTGCTCTATGTTGTCTTCCAAATGTATCACTTCATATTATCAGTATTATTATTTAATGATCTTAACATTGTAGTTCCTAATTTCTTAAACATGGCTAGATTCATCCAATTTAATTTAATTTTTTAAAGTTACTGCATTATCATCTACCAGGATCTTTTGATGGTTTTATAGTAAGCCAAAAATCAAACAAGCCATCTTACATTTTAGCATGATATCCAAATCAGTCCAACCTAATTTGGGCTTTAGACTATCCTTCTCTTTGATTGGGTGCTTCATTGAAATTTTAAGCTCGATCAGTTCACTAAGAAGTAAGGCAACAAAAATCTTGCTGGTGGAACTGTAGTCACAAGCTACAGAATTTGTCTGCATCAGTATTTTTATGGAGTAATAGCTGCATGTACATGGTCTGGTATACACACTTCTTTCATATAAGCTTGTATTTAAACCCTGGTTTAAAGTGGCTTAAACTCACGTCGAGCTCCTGAACAAAAGGTGGCTTATATATCAGTGAATCAATCAACAAAACTGATGTTTTATGCAGGCAAAGAGTGGACTGAACTAGCCAGGCAGGCAGTCAATAAAGAATAAAAAAGAATAAACAATAAAGAAGCATCTCATACAAAGCATATTCATCCCCACTCTACGTTACCAGTGCCAAACATGGACACTTAAAATAAAACATAAAAGTTAGTCACCACAAAATGAGAAGTTTGAGGAAAACTGCTGGAGTGGCCAGAAGGGAAAGAATTGGCATAGAACCAATCTTAAGCTACATACAAAAAAATTAAGTGGTTTGCTCACCTGGAGAGCAGGTCATGGGATTCCATGCCATATAAGACATTCACAAAAAGGAGAGAAGGTCAAAGAACACAAGGTAGACCAAAAAGAAGACGGAGAGACAACATCAAAGGCACACTATAACATCAATTAACAAAGGTTGAGGCTGCCAGAAGAGCAAGAACCAGTACATTTTATTTCCTCAACACCTGAAGCAGTAAAAGAGGAAGTGAAGAAGAAGAGGAGGAGAAGGAAGGTCCATTTGTGGAAAAGGGGCACAGTATTCAGTCACTTTTCAACATCCAGCTGAAATGAGATGCTCTTTCTTTTGCACTCATAATTTTTGTTTCTCTTCTGCATCCTGTGGAACAGTGAGCTTTTTACAATCTAATAATTTTTGTGTCCTTGTTCACAAGGCTCTTTGGCAATATAAATAAAAAATAACCATATGAGGGTGAACTAATAACATAATTTCTTCTCCTTTATCATAAGTTGCCCATTGCCCATCATTCTACTTATAGAGCTCCTAATTACATTTGCCAGGGTATAATTTGGGACAAATCTTGCAGAATCAATTCTTTGTAAGATTTATAAGTCTAAAAGATCCAGAAAAATTGGGCCAGGATGAAAAACATAATGCAGCATTTTTTTGTTTACTTTTTAGTTTGCCTAAGGCTACCCACAATACAATGAATGAATAGTAGCTTGTTTGGGGGGGGGGGGGGGGGATCTGCTTTCTATTGCTGATAGTGCAGTGAAAACAGCAAGACTTAATAATGGGAGATTTATTAATCTTTGATGGCTTCACAAATTTTGTGAACCATTGCAGACAAGTGACAATCTCCTTATTAAAATAATATATATTGTTGTTTTTTTTAAAAAAATTTGATTTATATGCCACCCTTCTCCGGAGACTCAGGGCGGCTTACAATGTGTTAAGCAATAGCCTATATATATATATATATATATATATATATATATATATATATATATATATATATATATATATAAATATTGAAGGCCAATTGAAGATAATTAAATAGGGTGTAAATATAATTTTCATCATACAAGAGGATACTGAAAGGCAGATAAGGAGAATGGAGTGATTGAAATTGATTTAATCATGCTTTGTTGTAAATCATGCTTTGCTACTTGCAGAAATTTTGATGGAGAAGTGGGATAGATTAAGATAAGATAAATGCAGTCGTAAAATTCTAAAATAGGACCCAGTGCTGGACTTTTCAGTTGTTCTGCTAAATGTCTTTGGTTTGTTAGCGACTGAAAATTGATGCAATCTGGTTTGCCATTTGTTGAAATATTTAAAATTGATTTTTCATGATGTTTGTGCAACAGAGTCTCTGGTGGAACTCTTCATTGAGAAATGGAGTCAAATTGGGATAGGAAGAAGAGTGCCTTTTAAAAATAGACAAGATTTTCTCAGGTGTGAAAAATTGCTATAGGAGTCTGAAAACCATCACCTTTAAAACTTCCTATAGCGTTGCATTGCAATCTATGCTGAAGCAGCATGTTGATATCAAAGAACCTTGTCATTAACTGTGGTGGGATATCTGCAATGGGACAACATTCATTTGTTACCTTCAAGCCAACAAAAGCTTATTAGCAAACTATGTCATAGAGGGGATTAAGGGGGCATTTGTGTTTTCGTAGGGCTATTTATAAAAGAAGGGACCGAAATCCTTTAGCTGGGTGATACTAAGTACTAGTTATAAAGTCATATTTATTTGTACCAAAAAAGGTACAGTGGATTCTGAAAGAGAGAAAAAGAGTCAGTTTGGTCTAATAGTTAAGGCACCAGGCTAGAAATCAGGAACTGTGAATTCTAGTCCTACCTTAGCCATAAAAACAGCTGGGTGGCTTTGGGCCAGTCACTCTCTCTCAGGGTTATTCTGGAACATGTTGTGGAATTTGGAAAGTGATGGAATAGATGTATAATTTTAACCTTTGGTCACATGGTATAAAGTTACAAGCTGGCAAAATCAGAATTTGAAAAAATAAATCGGGGGGGGGGGGGGGGCAGCCAAAATATTTTTTGTTAAAGAAGACAGTACTACCTAGGTTTTTTTTTTTAATATATGTATTGGACTAGCTCTTTATTGATATGCAGGAAAGTTTATCTCATGTAGTCAAGGCTTCATGCTATTTTTAAAACTTGAGCTGTGCATTGTGATAATAGGTTTTTATATGTTTTATTTGGTTGCGGATTAGGGTTTCTTAGGTTAAAAAAATAATTGTGAGGTGTGAAATGCAGCAATTTATATCTTTTTTTATGAGTTTATGAGATGCAGCAATTAGTTTGTTCAGAATTTCAGATACCTCTGCATTATGATGTTACTTCTTGTCTTGGAATAGGCTGAAGTGCAGATAGCAGGCATTATTTCTGCTACTATTATTTTGAAATGTTTTTGTATTGAGCTGGTGAGAATTTCATATGAGAACTAATTTCCAATTCATAGTCTTTTTAATTTCCTGGTTTAACCTTAAAATACCCTTAAGTAGCCTGGCATGAGACTGTTCCTGTGTGAAGCTGACATTTGTAGGCATTATTTTTTACATGTTCTAACAAATAATCAATTACAGCTAGTACGGTGCTGTTTTTGACAAGTTTACAACTGATGATTGACTAGATAGTAGAAGATATCAGAGTGTTTTCTTGCCAGCAATCGAATAGTGAAAATTACAGAGAAAAAATTGGAACAGTTAATTCAAAATTCTAAACTTAATCTAAATCTGCTGAAGTCAGTCCTCTGCTGTTTAGGATGGCCAGTAGAACAAGAAAAATTTACACATTGTATAGAACCAAGATGGCGAACCTCTGGCACGTGTGCCAGAGGTGGCATGCAGCGCCCTCTTTGTGGGCACACAAGCCGTCACCCCAGTTCAGCTCCGCCATGCATGTATGCGCGCCTCCCACTGGCCAGCTGGTCTTTGGATCTCTGCTGTGTATGCGCGAGGGGCGGGGAGCATGTGGGAGGGCCATGTGTGCATACACAGAGAGCATGCACAGGGGGGCAGGCCATGTGCAGGAGGTGTGCGCACATGCACGGGGGGGCGTATGCGCGAGGCATATGCACGGGGGCCACACATGCATTGCATTTTGGGCACTCGGTCCAAAAAAAATTAGCCATCACTGGTATAGAACATGGCACTTCCCCGCCCTCCGCCCCCAACAATATCTTCTCAGGGAGTTGTTTCAGGCATCATATTAAACTATCTTTAATGTTAATATAATTCACAATCCTGACTTTATAGATGCATGTTAACTTTAAGTTAAAGTTAGCTATTATATAGTTAAAATTAAGTGTAGTTTGAGGTTCAGACTGGAGAATGGAGTATGGCAAAGAGCTGGGAAGAATGAGAGAAAAGCCATGGAGCTTTCAACTCTCTGTCTGCTGCCATAGCAAGGTAGAATAGGCAGCAAAGAATGGAGCATTTCCCTGTCTCTGCTCTGCCTAAGCTCGTGATGGTACCATGAACCATGACTAGTTAGGCAGCACATTGAACCACACTTCTTCTAAATTTAAAGTGGGATTCTTTCTTTCTGTCTATATATTAGGAGGAAAAGGGTGTGTTTGAGACCAGGGCTTTTCTTATAAAGTTGTGTCTAAGTCAGGTCATTAACTGATTTCTGAGAAACTCATAGCTTTAAGGTCCACTTGGCTTGGTCAAAACATTGTATGAGTTTGGTAGGTTTGCCTAACGCAGTGGTGGCTAACCTTTTTGCCGTCACGTGCCAAAAGTGGGGGGAGCGGAGGGAGGTTGTGGGTGCGTGTGCCCACATCCATAATTCAATGCGCCCCGCCCTCCTGCACATGCGCACGTGACCCCCCCACACTTCCCCCTGCTTTTGGCACATGATGGCATGGTGGGCCCGTTAGGCCTGTTTTTCCACCTCCCCAGGCTCCAGAGGCTTTCTAGGAGCCTGGGGAGGGCAAAACAGCCTTCCCCATCCCCCCGGAGGCCTTCCGGAGGCCGGAAACAGCCAGTTTCCTGACTTCCGGTGGGACCGGAAGGCCTGAAAATCAGTTGGGCGGTGTGCGCATGCACACTGGAGCTGAGCTCGGGCAACACTCGCGTGCCCACCAATATGGCTCTGCGTGCCACCTGTGGCACCCATGCCATAGGTTCGCCATCACGGGCCTAACATTTATGAGTGTGATTGTGATACTTTGAGAATGAGATGGAGAGTAGCATCTCCCTTTATCTTTCTGTTTGTTGAGAATATATTTTGAAGCTACTGATGTACTCATGTGATCATCATATGAATACTAATTGATCCTAAGAATCGTATCTAGCTAGGCTAGGGGTCTGCAACCTTAAATACTCAACGAGCCATTTGGCCCCTTTTCCCAGAGAAAAGAAAACACCGGGAGCCACAAAACCTGGGTGAGCATGTCCAACTTAATATCACTCACTTTCACCGGTCATATGACCCCTCCTAGCCACGCCTACCCAGCTGGTCATTAGGGCAGAGAACCAGTTATTAAAAAACAACGGGAACCACAAAATCCTTTTGACATAGCTCTCTCTCCCCTCCCTCCCTCCCTCCTTCTATATCTCTCTGTCTCTGCCCTGGCCACTTCTCCAACCCCTGCCGTCGCCCTTACCTTCTCAGGCCAGGCGAGGAGTGACTGGGAGGGGAGGGCGAGGTGCAGGGCCAGCCAGTGGTGGGATCACCTGACAGGGAGCCACAGCAGAGGGCCCAAGGAGCCGCATGCAGCGTCAGAGCTGCAGGTTGCTGACCCCTAAGCTAGGCCTTTTGATTAAAAGGATCTAAGAAAAATGGTTAAGGAAGTCTATTTTGTTGCCCAGTTAAATTTTGATTAGATTAAAAAAAAATTAAAAGGATTTTTTAAAGAGTTTCTTTTGCATGCTTGTTTTCTTTTCTCTGTACCTTAACATGCCAAGCATTCTGGCAAGTTTATTTTGATTGCACATACAATGGCTTTTGCTGAAGAGTCATATATATAAGAAACCTACTTTATCTGTTTATAGGTTGTCAATACTCCTCATAAATATCCATCCGTCCATCCTGAGACCCGTCATTGGACTGCCCTGACATTTGCTGTGTTGCATGGACATATTCCTGTAGTCCAGGTATTACTGTATTTCCCTTTTGCTCCATCTCATAGTTTATTTCTCATGGTAAGTTTTTAATTGGCAATCATTCCATATGGCAGCCATTTTCTTTTCTTTCTTTCTTTTTTTTTTTTTGCTACTTCTTTCTTTGCTCTGTAGAGATATAATAACTCTATTATATACAACTACAAGTATAACGCTGCAGTCTTAAGTATACCTATTAGGAAGTAATCCTCATCAGATAGCTAGAATTAAACCTGAGAAATTTGCATGCAATTAAGGGCTAAATCATTGTGAAGTGTAAATAAGGCAATTAAAAAAAGAAATTATACCAATAATATCCTATTGGCACTTTTGAATAATTTTTGACCATGTGTTTTATGTATCCATTTATTTATTATTTAATAATATATTATCATGTCACATGATAATATATTATAAAAGAAAGTTTCCTTTCTTTTCCTCCTTTTGTCCAACCTCGTTTTAAAAAAACACAATAAATAAAAATAGAAAGAATAATACTGTAGGAGTTTTGGGACCACACAGAGTTGTTTTGGGGCTCTAAAACCCCTCATCCAATGAGTTTCATTGACTAAAGCTTTATATTTTCTTCAGGCTATATAGAACAAATTAATGATATTCGTGGCTATCAATTCCAGCTCCAAGCTCATAAGACATTTAAAGTGATGATGGTTTCATAGAGGATAAGTTTATCAGTGGTTATTAGAAAAACTGGAAAGGAAGTTTATCTCTAATTTGGAGAGAAGCAAAAAATGATTTCTCTATGATATCCTGCTTTCTGAAACTGAAAATGGTATCTCCATTAGCGAGATCCAGGAAGAAAGTTCTTACATTATTTGTAGCAGGGGTGGTATTCACTTACCTTCACTACCGGTTCGCAAATGTGAGCACGTGCGCATGCACAGAGCGTCAAAAACCAGACGTGGTGACATCTGGGTGGGTGGGCAGAGCCTCCGACAGCTGCTGCTACCGGTTTGCCCGAACGAGATATAACCGGCTGAATACCACCACTGATTTGTAGGTTAAATATCAATGTGGCATTATGTAAAGGCCTGTGGTCTGCATTCTAGATATTTTTCAGCCTTTCTTGTTTTCCTGTATTTTTTTGTAATTTGGAACACAATAAATACTTTGATGTCTGAAGCAGTGGACGTTATGCTTTTCACCCACCCACCCACCCCTTTTGCGTATATAGAAATGAACTGAACCAGCAACTGACATTACTTCAATGTTGGTGACAGAACAGTGTCTTCCATCTCACCGGAAGACAGCAATCTAGTGCCCTCAACTGCATCTGAATACAAAATCATTCTAGCCTCTAATAGGAGAGAATGGGTTTCAAGTTCAAGCAGAAGATGTGGAAGGCTGCTTGCTATTTCTCAGCGTCTGTTGTCTCATGTTGCCTAATGGCAGTGCTGTTTTTGATGGAACCAAGGAAGGCCAACTGCAAGACCACCATAAGATGCTTATGACTGATCACTCTTCACTGCCATTTATTTCTGCTCTCTCTTTCAATAACAGGATTCCTTTAACAATATAGTGTCAAGCACATCGTGCTTTCATGGCTCCTAGTCAAGTGATTTAAATCCAGCACAAGACTTCTGAAATAAAGAAATGGACATTATCCATTTAAAAATGGTTACATTGATAAGATTGAGGTCTTTACCTGTGATAGATAATGTACATCAATGCATATATGATATAATGGTAATAGTTAGCATAGCTTAGTCTAGAACAAACTAAACTGATTGTTGAAATGTTGCATTTGTTGAATCCTTGAAATGTTACAGATTGTGAAACTAGTATTGGAAAGACCAGGTTGTGGGTTATATAAATAAGAAGCAAACCCTATCCTCTTCTAGCACTGATGATGTTACCTAGTTGGATAATGAAACTTCTGCAAGAAAAGAAGTTCAGAGAGCACCAAGGACCCCACAGTTCAACCCTGATCCACAAATAGTTTCTTCTATTAAATCATAGTTGTTGGGATGGGACAGTTCCTTTGGCAACAAAAACATGGAATGGGTGAATAATTCCTTTGGCATCCACCCCAATAAGAATAAGAATATAAGCAGAAGATTGGTTTTAGACTGGATAATAATATTTCTGAATCTTTGGATTGTTCTGAATGGATTAAAAGTTGCCATGGTAGAGGAAATATGGTGCCCTACATCTATGATACCATTTCAGGTTTTTGCAGAGTGCTGTCATATTCGTCAGCTGGTTTCCCCTAAACATATTTCGTTCCCTCAATCTTTCAAGTGTCATAATAATCTGAGCTGACATTTCTGTGGTGGTGGAAAAAATGTTCATTTGGTATGTTGCCTTCTCACACCACTTTAGGGTAATTTGTGGTTGTATTGTAAATTACTGTTTATTTTCATGATAGAATCCTCATGTGTCTTCTCCTCCCAAGATATAGAGACACTAAGGATGTTCTATTTCTGAAATTCTTGAACTTCTCACTTTTGGTATTTGTTTTAATGTATAGTCCATTCCAAACATCCCCAATCTCTGAAGAATATGTCATTCTGAAATCTTTTAGGTTTCTTGTAATATAAAATTCCATTTATTGTGTGAAAATGGAGTATTAAGTTAGGTGAAAACAGAATATGTATAGCTGGGCTGCAGTTCCTAAGAACTGTCAAGAAGGGCAGTTGTCCATTGACTTACCTTCACTGTGAAAACACAACAGAAAGCTCTTGGGAAGCCAACCATAAGCTTGCTGAAGCAAATATAAATCAAGTTGGTGGATTAAGAAGGCAGTCATAAGAGAAAGTGGGGAATTGACCATTCAGTGTTTTGAACATTTATTGGGGAGCGGGGGGGAGAGAGAGAAGGACTGATCCTTTAAAGGTCATTATTTGGAATGACTGTGTCAAAAATATTGCACATTTACTGTTGTGCAGTAATCCTGTCTCAGCAATGGTACAAACAAAAAAGAGGTGTTAGGAAAAAAAACCCTGCAAACTGCATGTGTGTGTGGGATTCTACAATTCATTTGACACACAGCATTAAAATACAGCTGTTCTTATCACCTTTTCCCTTGATATTTAATGCTTTCTTGGTGGCAACCAAAGATGACAAGCATCTTGTTTTGTGACCTGGCCCCTAATTTAATAGCCCTTAACCTTGGACTTCTCTACTTATTAATTGGCTGTTACCAGATCTGGGCTGGAGTATGCACTAAGTGGTGGCAAAGAATTACATCACTTTGTTGGTTGCCTGTTGGTCATCTGGATTTTTGTATTCCATATGCGATAGCTAGTATTTTGCAGCATGCAGCTACTTTAGCTTGCACAAGTTTTGGGACTGCAGATTCTGGCTCAGAATGATGGGGCTTGCAATAAAATGGATCTCAGCTCTAGGTTGAAGAAGATTGCTCTTCTGTGTTGGATGAGCATTTTAGTTCTTGTGGAGAAATGTTTTTTTTTTAAAAAAACAATGGATTCTTTTATAGCTACTACTGGACGCAGGAGCCAAAGTAGAAGGCTCTTTGGAACATGGTGAGGAAAACTATTCAGAAACACCCTTGCAACTGGCAGCAGCTGCTGGTAAGGATTATCTTATCATAATACCTTAGTTAATATTGTTTGATTGAAGAGAATAAGAAGCAGGCTTTTTAAAAAGGCTTTCATTGTTACTGATTTGTAGGAAATTTTGAACTGGTTAGTCTGCTTTTGGAGCGAGGTGCTGATCCTATGATTGGAACAATGTACAGGAATGGAATTTCCATGACTCCACAAGGTGATATGAATTCCTTCAGCCAGGCTGCTGCACATGGACACAGGTATATTTGGTATGCTTTTAGTTAAGTGTTAAAAAAATGTTTGAATGGGATGTTTAAAGCATTTGACCTGCAATTCTTGTACATTAAGATTCACATATACAAATTTACACTGTCAGTTTTTTCTTAAACATTATTTTTAACAAAATAGGTAAAGGACACATTCTATTTGCTATTGCTATTGTCCATGAAAACTAAACAAAGTAAAGAGGTAGTATATATAACCATAATAATCAGTGGTGAGTTTCAAATTTTTTTACTACCGGTTCTGTGGGCATGGCATGGCTTGATGGGTGTGGCCTGGTGGGATGGCAGGGGAAGGATACTGTAAAATCTCCATTCCCACCCCAATCCAGGAGAAGGTTACTGCAAAATCCCCATTTCCTCCCGATCAGCTGGGACTTGGCAGGCAGAGAATAGATGGAGGTGGGGCAAGTCAGAATTTTTACTACCGGTTCTCCGAACTATTCAAGATTTCCGCTACTGGTTCTCCAGAACTGGTCAGAACCTGCTGAAACCCACCTCTGGTAATAATGCAGGAACAGACACCACTGAGATGCAGGCAACGAGTTACAAGCTGGATGTTGGTATTAAAGCAAATTAAAAATCAAGATAGCCTAGGAAAAATATTATTGTCCTGGCAAACTCTTACCTTAAATGCTTAAAATATCTATTTTACCCTTTAAGCTTCTTGCCAGATCAGATTACATGTCTCATTTGGGAAAGTTTGAGTAGCAAGATCAGTTTTTTTAAGTGTAAGGTACTCATTTTGCTCCTTACATTATCTACAAATCAAATACAGCCAAAAGAAAAAGGAAAAAGAAATTGGCTGTATTTTATCAATTCTGAGGCTATCAGACTGGGGACAAAGACAGAATTGACTTGTAGGCTGTCTCAAACCAGGATCTATTTAGGACAGGCCCTTTTAGCTGTCCAGATTTTAACAGACTGCAACTTGTGTCGGGCTGATGGGTTACGAGACAAAAAAATCTTGACGAACATAATTTTCCGTCACTTGATATTTGTTTTAGCTTTATAACTCAGTTGCTCTATCACCTGAAATAGCTTGCAGGAGCACCTTTCAATGAGATTTCAATGAAAGGCAAAGACAGAAGTATTTGTGGAGTCAGGACCATTGCAGTAGAGAGAAGTCCCAAATATAGTCCTAGATCATAGATGTACAACATATGTAAAACTTCAGGAAAGGAATATGAGATACAAGGTTTGTTCAGGAAATAAATATTCCAGATATTCGTCAAATTCAATTCAAATTCAAATCTTTACTGTCAGTGCACAACATATGTACAATGAGATTGGTTGAGCTCCCTCAGTGCACCCCCCTCCCCAACACAATACAATTCTTCAGTATAAAGATCTGGTGGAATCACAAGGAAAAACAACAGATTTGCCAATTTTATTTTCTCGGCAGTATTCAGAACTAATGAACCATTAGACTAGTAACAAAGGGGAAAGAATAAGAGGTGGCTTGTGAGAAAATAAGACAAATTTAAGGCAGGGAATAAGCATGTGTATATATGAATCAGAAAGGCACAAAGACATGACTGTAAATCACCTTGTTACTAAGTGCTTAGTGAATGAGGTGTCTAAAAATGCCATTAAGTCATACAGAATTTCTGTCTGTGCTGCTAAACCCAGACATCTTCTTTGCATTTATAAATCATCCCTTGATGATGCAATCATTGGATGATAAATAATCATGTGTAGAATTAAAGAGGAAAAGTTAGCATTTCGGTATCAGGGCCAAGAAAATACATGAACTGAAGGTGCAAAAAAAAAAAGCCATTTGAAAGGCACCCGTCTATTATTTGTGATAACAAAGGATTGAATAGTTGTCTTTGCCACCACTTCTAATGTTTTTCATTTACTAAGATCTTCTTCCATTATGTCCTTATATCCCTTAGCTTCAAAAATCCAGGAACTGATTTCGACTATAAATTAAAAATGTCATTAGTTATAGTAATATTACTATAGAGATTTATGTAGATTTATGTATATTTATTATAACTATAGAGATTTGTATAGAAATTTATAGTAATATAACTATAGAGATTTATGTTCCTTTGAATGGAATGCATCTGGACACCTACCCAATTGGGATATAGATAGCTTAGCGTGACCTTCCAATGATTGATGCCATCCAGATAAGTTGAATCACAACTCTCATAATTTCAACAACCCCAGAACTCTTTTGCAAATGGCTTTATATTTCCTTTATAAAAATAAAGATGGATGGGATGGATTCTGTTCCAATTGAGAAATCATATCTCACCTGAAGTTTGGACAGAGAAAAGCTTAGATCTGGGGCAGACTCAGTCTTCCCCTTGATGCATCTGTCATAAACCAAGTCAGCCAGATGTTCAATAAAGAACTCATTGTAGAACTCTTTAGCCATGAGTTGCTATGAGCTATGACACATTTAGCTATGCCTGTCATCACCTGGAGAATTCTGGATTGCAATGATCGGAGGTATCAAATGTTTTCTCCTCTTATTGCACAGCACAATAGACACATTATTGCAGATAGCAAAATAAACACCTTCCTCCCCGTCTAAACAAACACAGAGATACATACACCCAGCCCACTTGCTTCGGATACATTGCTTATTCTATCCTCCACAGGACTGAACATGCGCAGCTAGCAAGATGTAAACGTATCAGGTAGGTGGGAGGTAAGGGAGAGGTTACACTGGGTTTCATTGCTTGTTTCTAGTTATTTGTTCATTGGGAGCAGTTCCATTGAACATTAATGGCCTTTGGATGAAAGCCTGTTGATGGACAGGATATGGGTTTTTTTGAATTTTTGACTTGCTCATGTACAAAGAAAAGAAAATACTGTGTTTACTAGATCTTGTTGGATGAATTAAGCAGAATTAGTATTAGCCAGATGGCTAGTTATCTTCTGTTTCACTGTTAACAATTCCCATATGGTGGCCTCTGCCCTTCCCTTTTCTGTCTTTTGGCTTGTGATTGACAGGAACGTGTTTCGTAAGCTTCTTGCTCAACCAGAGAAGGAGAAGAGTGATATCTTGTCCCTGGAGGAGATATTGGCTGAAGGAACTGACTTAGCAGACAGCACGCCTGCTCCTTTATGTGCAAGCCGCAACAGCAAGGCCAGACTCAAAGCTCTGAAAGAGGCGATGTATCACAGCGCTGAACATGGTTATGTGGATGTAACCATTGACATCAGGAGTATAGGTCAGTTTGAGTTTCCTCTCTCATGAGAAATGACTCGTCAGAAAAATGGTTTGATGTAAGAGACCCTTGTCTGTTGAACTGACAGTTTTTGACTGCTCCTCAGTTCTTGTCAAAACAGAAATTGGGCAACTGATAAACATGTCTAGGAATACTGGAAAGTCAAGTGTTAAAAACAAGTATTTTTAATTATTATGGATTTATTACATCAGAAAAAGTACAGCTCCCATTCCATAAATTTGTAAATATGTATATTGTTGCGAACCAAAGTGAAATATATTTTGCTCTTGGCCAAGAAACCAAGAGCAGCTGGGAACATTTTTACAATCATGACCATGGCAAGGGGGAAGGCGTTGGGTCCCACCCAATAGATAAAGGAGTTGATATAGACTGCTAATTTCTTCTCTCTGACCCCAAAAACCTTCAGCTCAACTAGAGCTGCTGGTTCTCTGGTTTGAAATGTGTACATCTGGAAATAATCACAATAGGTTTTGGCTTGCCTTGACATTCATTTTCTGAAAAGACAGAAATCAAATGAATTTAATGGCAATAGTAATAGCACTTAGACTTATATACTGTTTCACAGCCCTCTCTGAGCAGTTTACACAGTCAGCATATTGCCCCCAACAATCTGAGTCCTCATTTTACCCACCTCGGAAGGAGGGAAGGCTGAGTCAACCTTGAGCCTGGTGAGATTCGAACTGCCAAATTGCTGGCAGCCGGCAGTCAACAGAAGTAGCCTGCAGTACTGCATTCTAACCACTGCACCACCAGTCCCATTAATAAATCAAGTAGAGGATTATGGTCCTGAATATGTTGCTGAACTACACCTCCCAGTTTTCTTCACCATGTTGGTTGTGTATCCTGTAGTTTGTAGCTCAGCAGCATAGGAAGAGCTTCTGACTACTCAACCCTTTCCTAATTAAAAGTATTTTAAAATAAACAGGCATGCAGGTTTTTGAAAAAGATCATGCTGGTTTCAGTAGTACTACATAGCATCCTTCTTTTAAGCAAATGCCCCAGCCTATTCTAACAGATGACAAATTGGGGTGCTTAGTAGGTAGTAAATTTCTGGAAGGAGGTTACTTTGGCTTTCCAGTGTAGAATCTTTCCACAAGTAGCAATTCTGGTTCAATCCAGTTTGTCTTTGAAGAGCAAAGAAGACGATTTTAACTCTGGAAATGAAATTGACTAGGAACTGCTTATGAAAAAACAAAAAGTTTGAATGGGCAGGCTGGATGCTTGGACAAAAACAGATGCTGCAAATGTCTAAGAAATACAAAGAAGACAGCTGGGAGGAAGAAAAATAGTATATGCCCATTTTCAGAGCAATGCTTTTTCAAAAGAAATGATATATGAGCAATTTAGAAATATCCATATATAGTATTTGTTAAATGCATACATTATCGAAAGCATCAATAAGTACCCTAAATTGCATACTTATCATAAATTATAGTTATTTTTGCACTGAATTTAAGATACTGAATAGGCCAAAAGAAGATTAAACATCTTCTCTTATTATCATCAGAGAACATGCTGCTGATGCTGCTCTAAAATCAGCTTTCTGAATATCCGCATCTCAAAATTTCTATTAGATAGTTGAATTCATGAGTTATTTTGGTGAACAGGAAACTGGTAGCAGAAAGGAAAACAGAGCACTGCATGTTTAGTCCTACCCTAAATGTTATTTTAGTTCTACTGTTGCTGATCCTGGGGCTCCTCCTATTTGTCGGAAGGAAGCTTCTTAAAATCATGAAGGATCATGATACCATTTAGAACCTTGATCATTTGGGATTCCAAACTGTGACATCACCAGATGTCACCAGAATAGGGTAGGGTAGGGTAGGGTAGGGTAGAGTAGAGTAGAGTAGAGTAGAGTAGAGTAGAGTAGAGTAGAATAGAATAAAGACGGAAGGGACTTTGGAAGTCTTCTAGTCCAACCCCCTGCTCAGACAGGAAACTCTATACCATTTCAGACAAATGATTGTCCAATCTCTTCTTAAAAACTTCCAATGTTGGAGAATTTACAACCTCTAGAGGCAAGTTGTTCCACTGGTTAATTGTTCTAACTGTCAGGAAATTTTTTCTTAGTTCTAGATTGCTTCTCTCTTTGATTGGTTTCCAGCCATTGCTTCTTGTCCTGCCCTCAGGTGCTTTGGTGAATAGCTTGGCTCCCTCTTCTTTGTGGCAGGCCCTGAGGTATTGGAACACAGCTATCATGTCACCCCTAGTCCTTCTTTTCATTAAACTAGACATACCCAATTCCAGCAACTGTTCTTTATATAGGAGTGACCTTGCTTTTCTTTGCAACAATAGAGAGAACATGGCAGAAACAAAGATAAAGGTGAGAAGTGTGGCCCCAAGCAGTGCAAACTTTGTGTGAAAAATTATCCTGGCAGATAGTAGGAAGTTCTTTCTACTATAAAAGAGTTATATAAAACTTCAACACTAGGTGTTTTACTTACACAAAGACTTGGCACTAGGGGTTCCATATGGAATTTGACCTGTCTTGTTTATTTGGGAAGGTCTATGTTTCCATTCTTAATTCTCCCATGGTTACCCAATTCTTCTCCCTGCACTCATTTTTTTACATGCAGAAATTCTCACTTTAAAAGAAAATGTGTGGAAACATTGCTCAGTTTTTGCAGCTTACAATGATTCTCCCATTTCGTTTTGAGAAGTGCAATCCTGCATGGGGCAATTATTCATCAGGCAGGCAAACATATTGTAGGGTACCATTTTACAACCCTGTCGTGTCTTTTAATTGTCCCTTTAGTTAGGGCTAAAAATATTTTCCCTCATCAACAAAACTTTCTGGGTACATGTCTTCAGAACACTGAAATAATAATGAAATTGTGCTATTTTATCATTGTCATTGCAATGTGTTTTTCCCAATTAAACCAGCTATTTTGTAATCAGGTTTAACAATGTTTGGCATTCCATAAAGAATTATATTTAAATTAATAAACATTTAACAACACAGATTATTTTTTCAGATGGCTGCTCAGGTAAATAGAGTTTTACCAGTTAACAGCAGTGTGGAAAAACATAACAAAATAAACTTGAAATTTGCAATGTCTTGATTGTGTAGAGTAGATTTTCCCATATTAGGTTCCTTCTAGATATGAGGTTCCATTAATGTGCCAACTAGAGAATTCTAGGAGTTAAAGTCTACATAACTGGAGGATGAGATTGGAAAAGACTGCTATTAAGAGTTAATTATAATGGCGTAGTGGTCAGAATGCAGTATGGCAGGTTAATTCTGCTTAGTGCCAGGAGTTCAATTCTGACCATCTGAAGGTTGATTCAGCCCTCCAATTTTCCAAGTAAATTGAGGACCTAGATTGTTGGAGACAATATGCTGATTCTGTAAACTTCTTAGAGAGGGTTGTAAAGCACTATGAAGAGATATATAAGTCTAATTGCTATTGCTATAGGTGTGCTGGATTGCCAAAAATGAACAGTATATCATTATTGCTAGATGTTATGTGTCATATTTATACGAGGTCTGAGAAAAAATTGGTCATGATGGTTCCAGCTTTCAGTTCTAGTCTTTAAGGCAAGGTGCTTTCAGCTGGACATTCTCTCTTCAAACCGTCTTCTCCTCACCATTATTGCTCTGTCTATCCAATTGACCCTGTTTTGGGATGTCAGTGTCCACCCTGAAGCCATTGTTACTACTACTCCTTGTTCTTTTCACTGGCTGCTTGTTTAACAAAGGCAGATGACCTGGTAATTGTATCCAAAAGGAAAAGCACACAAAATTGGCAATGGGTTCTCCATTTGTGTTACTGGCTAATAACCAATGTACAATGCTATTAGGCATTGACTCTTAGGAAAGGAAATAGTGTATGTAGAATCACATTCATAAGTCAAAGGCCTTCATGTTATAATACTGTTTCTGATTTGTTTTACAATCAATAGAAATTTTTTGAATACTTTTTTTTTTTAAATAGGTGTTCCATGGACTCTCCATACATGGTTAGAATCTTTGCGAATTGCTTTTCAACAACATAGAAGGCCCCTCATCCAGTGCTTGTTGAAAGAATTTAAATCTATCCAGGAGGAAGAATATACTGAAGAACTCATCACACAAGGATTGCCTTTGATGATTGAAATCTTGAAAGCAAGTAAGGTAGGTGACACTACAGACTTGTCATTTTGCAGATAATAACAACTATTTGTAATGGGCTTTTCTGCTTATAAAGCAAATAGCTTATCGAGCAAAACAGAAGCATTACAAATGCAAAGGAAGCATTTATGTGCAACAGTAAAACTTTCCCCAAACTTTTTGAGGTAAAGCAATCTTTATAGCAGCAAACCATCTACAATCTACTATCCAATGAAAATAAGCATTTTAATCAGAAGCAGATTACAAAATGTATTCAAAACAAGTATTCATGCTTTTGTGTTTCAGACTACAGTGCCTTCTCTTGTTATCCTCTCCCTTCCTCTCCCTTATTAAGTAACACTTATTTTGTTAGTAATACTTATTTGTGTAATACACCTTCAAACTGAAATTGCAAACTGTGATCTGCAATATTGGTGTAGAAGGTAAGCAAACCCAATTGGTTGCCGGTTTGAATGTAATGGGAAACCATTTGTGATAGCACAAAAAATGAATAATGAAGAATATTGTGCAAGAAGAAAAGTTAGGGAGATCATGGAAGCACTGTTCCATGACTGGCTTCACATTGGATGCTATCCTGTTCAGATAAACATGGATTATTGAACAAGCAACTATTGGATCGATTCACACAACATCAGAAGCTAACATTTAATCATTTGTGGCTTTCTTCCATGTGCCAACCAAACCCGTGAAAATTAATCCAACATGCATGACATTTAGTGGGTGTGAACAGAGATGCCTTTAAATGAACTGTGCATTGTAAAAGCAATTCATATTAATAATTTGATTTAAAAAATCAAATTCTCAATAATATGTAAAAATTGTAATTATTTTTAAAACTTTTAGCTTCCAGACTAGAGCACTAGATCAGATCTGGAAGATATAGTAGTCTATATCACTGTGGTTTAATTCCTTAAAAGGCATTATAATAATAATAATTGAAGTGCATATTTGGTTTCATAGTATCATTTTGATTTTAAAAATGCCCTTTGAAATATAAAACAGTATGATAATGAAACATGCATTATTCAGAGGAATAAAAGATTTTGGTTGTTAATAGACAAATGCTGTTTCAAGGAAATATCCCATATATTTTGGGAGTAGCCTAGTGCAGACCTATTATTATTTGAAATTAAATAAACTTTTAACTAGATTATTCATGTCTCCTTTCTCTCTCAACCAGATAAATTTTTTATGGTCTAGTGACTAATGCAACCTATATATTATTTGTCATCAATGTCAGTATTTCTGTATCTAAACAGTTCAGAAAAGCCAGGATCCGCAATCTTCATAAATGTGCATCTTGTATTCTCCATATGAGAGACAAACATCAGGTACACTAGTGTGGCATGCCAATATACTCATAATTAACCAGTGTCACATAAAATGATTAGCATGGTGTTGTCTAGAAACTAACCTTGGATTTGATGGATTTGCATTTAAATCCTTATAAATAATTCCTTCTAAAACATATTTCATCAGTGGGTTTAAAAGCCCCCTTCTGTTGTTGTTTTTAATTTACAAAAAGGAAATATTTGTTGAAATTTCCTGAAGAACCAAGAAGTATTGATTCTGTATCTTGTGTGCCCTCTTTTGATCTGACACCCATAAACATTTTCCTGGACCTGAGTTTCTGAGGCACAAATTTTTAAAGATCTTTTTAGTCTTGGCATAATTCCCAGTAACCACTGAAAGACATCTTATGTATCTCATTTGATTAATGGTATTCTCTTTGGAAGAGCTATAATTTAGTTTTGTCAAAATAAAAACCTATTTTTCTCAAAGTTGACGTTGCCTCTGGTTGTTCACGTCAACATCTTAGATTCGCTACTTACATATGTTGACTAGTATTAATGAAGTATTGAATTTCAAATCTTCTGATAGCAATCTTTCAAAGTATTATTTAATCATGAAACACTGATACTGGAGATTTTCCTCAAAGACAGTTTGACAAGTTTGGGGCAGTGCTCCTTTTTGTGTTAACAATATCACATGAGGTCAGTTCTTTGAGGCAGAACAGTCTCAATAACGTCTACTGGAAATCTACTTGATTAATTGTATGGCATAATAACAAAATTTTGAAAGCCTGACAGAGATTATTTTTCTTCCTCTTATACCAATGAGAGTCAAGGTAGGACAAACTTGAATTTCTGGCTTAATCCCTCCTCACTTCCAGATCTAAGCTTATATTTTTGTAAAAGCTGTTGAGATCTTTCTTCAAGGCCACCTTCATACTTCTCTGGGTGTGGCTGGAAGAAGATGATAATCATATCTGTGTGACTTATGACAAACGGAAACTCCTAGAATCATAGTGATCTTTTAATCAGCAATTTTCCTTTCCCAGTTTGTTTTTATTCACATATAGATAGATTTCTCAGAGACAGGAAGAAAAAAAAATTGCATGTCTCATTCCAGTACATAATGTAGTTTTCTTATAAAAATTCAGCAATTGCTCAAAGATTGAAAGCATGTTCGTCTGAACAATTTTTTAAAAGGTTCTACTGATATCATAATCTTCTTCATCATCATCATTGTTCTTTCATCCATTCATTTTAACATTAGATGGCTCATACTACTTTAGTTTATCACCTGTCTTTCTTCCCATTTTTGAAAAAAATAGTTTAGTCTTGACCAAAATAGATGGAACGTTTTTTTCAGATTTTTTGCCCCACTCTAGCTTCATTAATTCATGGTCACCAAAGCTAAAATAACTGAAAAGCAATTTGCTTTGAATGACGATGGCTTTTTATACTGTTAGTTAGGACAAAAGTAGGATGAAAACTATAATTTTATTATTTGGATTGGTTCTTGCATTTGGATTCTAGTTATTGCAGTAAGAATGCCTCATTTATAGACCAGAAGCTTTCAAGTTCATAATTTCAATGAACTATTCAGCAATAGAGAGTTGTTTTCATCCATCTTGTTGCAACCTTTGCTCCTTTCTCTATTAGCCTGCGAGAGAGAGGAGAGAGGGAGACAGAGACCAGAGACAGAGAGACAGAAAGAGAGACAGAGACAGAGAGATGGATTGGATCAATTTCAGAGGAGCGCCTGAAGAAAACATCAGTACCAGTGGGTTAAAACCTATGAGGAATAGCTTCAGCTATATTATCAAGGAAAACCTCTTCACTGTAGGATCTAGTGAACTAGTGAAATAGGCTACCAGATGAAGTGGTACCAATTTCTTAACCAAATGCATATTTTTCTGGGGTTGTGCTGCAGCAGTAGAGGAGAGACACAGAATCCTGGGAAAAGATGCAGCTGCTTTAAGGAGTCACATATGATACATGAATGTCCTCATACGCTTCATAGCACTGTTTTTCCTAGCAATTTGAAGTATGGCATAGCACTTTTGTGTCTCTCCTTGGCAGCCAGCCTCCGGTGCCTGATGCATGGATATATGTTGTTAATCCTATTTTTATTAGAGTTGCCAGAAAATGAAAATATGCATTTACAGTTTTATTGAGCTGTGAAGTTGACTTAATTTTCCTCTGAATTTTCAGCTGAAAGGCATAAAAACAGGTTTGCATTATGTGGTTTTATCAGAGTATCATTCTGCCTGATGAGAGGCATAATTACCTGTAGTGGTAGTCCTCAACCCCGGGGGATGGGGGGGGGGTGCGCAATGTCATCACAGAAGGCCTACGAAGGCTTGATTTAATATTTAAGTCTTGGTGGTCTGTGGCCATGGTCTGTGGCCACAAAAGCTATTTAAAGGGGGTCTGCTGTGAAGAAAAGGTTGAGAACTACTGACCTACAGGATATCTCCACAATGTTGATTTATCAGCTTCTAATGCAGAGAAATTGCTCAAGGAAAGTAAGACAATATCTGCTCACATTTTTAGATCCTCAAAGCCATAAAACATTTGAGTAAAGAAACTTTGTTTTGTGTTTATTTTACTGCATTTTCTTTTGTTTCAGAACGAAGTGATTAGTCAACAGCTGGCTGTCATTTTCACTCATTGCTACGGACCTTATCCTATTCCCAAGCTTACTGAAATCAAACGCAAACAGACATCTCGTTTAGGTAAGTGTGCTGCATGAGATCTTTGGCTTCAGTTTAAAAGATGTGTACTGAAGACATTTGGTCTTGATAGACTTTTCATGCAATCCAAAATAAGAAGAGATCATAGAATATCCTAATCAGGGCCAAAGTTATTTATTTATTTATTCAATTTGTATAGCTGCCCGTCTCATATTTGCGACTCTAGGCAGCTCGTAACAATTAAAAATAATTATAAAAATAAAGAATATAAATAAATGCTAAACTCAAACACAAAACAAAAATACAGTCAGCAGATGAAAACAAGCAATAGATACCATTCATTAAAACCATTGGAAAGCTTAACGTTACTATTTTTCCTTTCTATTTTCCAATCAAATGCCAGTCATTTATTTCACCAATTTTCCATTTTGGATATGTAGATTTTAATAATGATGGTGGGATTGTCTTCCCAAGATAGCACAATAACTTGACTAATTGGGGTGCTATGGATGGACTTGGAAATGGGGAATCATTTCTCCTTCTGTCTCAAACAGCACAATATCTTAGATTGCTCTGTTGCTCTGTTTCCTTTAAAAATAGTTTTAGAATTTCTTTCAATGGCTTGGAATGCACTCTGGATGACAATATTTGAGTATATACACTATCAAAAACTTCCAACTTGAGCAGGGGGTTGGATTACAAGATCTCCAAGGTCCCTTCCAATTCTATTACTCTGTTCCATGTCAGGGGTGTCATAGATCTGGCCTGTGGGGCCACCCTGGAAACAGTGAAGGACTGGCCTGAGGTGCCTCTGCCAGTGAAAACGAAGCTCAGGAGGGCCGCATGTGGGTCCTGCTGAGCTCCGTTTTCGCTGGCAGAGGGTTGCAGGAGCCGTTGCAGTTGAAAACGTAACTCAGGAGCCCATTTTCTCTGGCAGAGCACTCAGGCCACTACAGGCGTCCCTGACGAGTGATGCCAAGCTGGCCACACCCATTCTGGCCACGCCGCCCTGAGGTCAAACAACCCTGATGCGGCCCTCAATGAAATCAAGTTTGATACCCCTGTTCTATGTTCTTCAAAATAACTTCAAAGGTGTATTCATCTTAAATTGCAGTCTTTTATAATGAAGATCAAATATATTGATGTTTTAATTTATTCCAGTTAAAGTGTCTTCCTCTTGGTTTTTTGTTTGCTTTTTTGTTTGGGAGGTGGTTTTTTTTTTAAATTTGATCTGTTGTTTTTTGTCATTTCAGATCCTCATTTCCTCAACAATAAAGAAATGTCAGATGTTACATTCCTTGTGGAAGGAAGACCATTTTATGCTCACAGAGTATTACTATTTACTGCATCTCCTAGGTATTTATACATATGAAAGTGGCATAAACTTAATTTTAGTATTTTGGATCACAAAAGGCAGGCAGATTTATATGTTACCCAAGAGGAATTTGCAATTAAGATTATATTTCTTCATTGGCTGAAGAAATTGCCGGTGATTACTGCACATCTCACAGCAATAAATGTAACTAGTTGAAAAGTGTGATAGAATCCAGAAAGGGACATAAAAGCATAAGGAGAAACAATACAGACTACCAATCAGGAGTTTGGTAGTCTTCTTAGGGAAACTATGTTCAGCAGCCAAAATATATTTCTGCTCTAATGCTAAAGTCTTACACTAAAAGTCAGTATTACAGTGCATCTCCAGATTAAAGTTAAAGAAATTTGCTTGGCATTATGAATATAGAGCCATTGTGGTATGTATGACACTAGTTTTTCTACTAGCTTTAGAACTGAATAAAGGTAGACCTTTCTAGACAGTACTCCATCAATTCCTGTCACTTCCACAACTGGAAGGATATTGTCAATTTTTTTTTACAATTATGAATATAAGGTATTGGAAGCCAAGCAGAGGTGGTATTCAGCAGGTTCTGACCAGTTCTGGAGAACTGGTAGTGGAAATTTTGAGTAGTTCGGAGAACTGGTAAATACCACTTCTGACTGGCCCCGCCCCCATCTATTCTCTGCCTCCTGAGTCCCAGCTGATTGTGAAGAAATGGGGATTTTGCAGTAACCTTCCCCTGGAGTGGGGAGGACACGGAGATTTTACAGTATCCTTCCCCTGCCATGCCCACCAAGCCACGCCACACCCACCAAGCCACACCACGCCCACCAAGCCACGCCAACAAAACTGGTAGTAAAAAAAAATTGGATCCCACCACTGGAACCTAGCATATTTTTTCCTTTTTACAAAGGCCTTTTCTTCTCTGAAGCAGGAAAGGTGGGTTGGCTGTTGCTGAAAGCACTTGAGATCACTTCAAGAAGCCATTGATAATTACTATTATCTTAACCCTTCTCTGAAACACTTCAGTTCTTGGCTACCTTCTCCTTAAAAAGGGTGGTGGAAGCAAAGAAATTAGAAACTACCTTAATATCTAATTTGGCCTTCCCGAGCCTTCTGCCTTCAAAATGAGCTTCCAGAATTATTACTCAGCACAAAAACTGACTATTTGAACAAAGCTGACTAGTACAACTTGTGATCTGGCATTCTGAAGTTAAGCATTTCATAGCTTTGGCTGCTACTGACAGATCCTGGAGCATATCTTTTCTGTATTTACAAAAAAGTGGAATATATGAGTCCTCAAAGGATAGATATCGTCCTTATGTGTGAGCTTTATACCATGCTAATGCAAAGGCTAGTTTTTACCCCAAATCTTTTTTCCCCCTTTCCTTCATGGTGGTATATATTACAAATTGTTTTGAAAAACAAATGTATTTGGATGTTTCTCTGTAGGTTTAAAGCCTTGTTGTCCAGCAAACCTCCCTCTGATAGCACTTTCATTGAGATCAGCTATGTGAAATATCCCATTTTCCAGGTAAGGTTGAATGTCTCAAGAAATCTCCGTATAACTAATAATTAGAACCAGAGAAATTTCCTGAAATATGGACTCTAATTACTGTTTTCTAATAGCAGTATTTCAGCTTTGTTATTCATTGGAATCAAACTGTTGTGACGTAGGCCCAAGTAGTTATTACCAAACACAATCAGTCCTAAACAAACATATTTTATTAAAACAGCTGAGAATTACTTCATTCTCAGTTTAGTCCAAATTAATTCCAAAACAAATTCTTCATAAACAATCCTTTGGCCTTATCACCAACCTTTGTCTTCTTTGGCACCCTGCCAAAGGCTTTTTTTTGGCAAAACCCCATGAAGTTCAGAAGCAAAAGACGCTGACAAGAAACAAACGTAGCAACGTTGCTTTCCTACAAAGATCCCAAGAGCTGTTGCTGTTCTTTTAAGCCTTCTGGGAGGGGCCAATCATCTCCTGGCCTTACTCCCGAGTCGTCCTTTTTGCTTTAGCTGCTCTTGCCTTCTGGCAGCTCTTCGCATGTGTGCACTAGGAACAGGCTCCTCCTGTTCCTCTACCTCTCTGCTATCCGCCTGGAGGTTCCGGAATCCGCGCATCACTCCCAGATGGCCCTGGCCCCATCTCTGCCTCCAATGCAGAGCCCTCGTCCGGGCCTTCCCCTGACTCCAGGACTGGCCCATTGTCCTCCCCAGCCTTCTCACTGTCCAGCTCCACTGCCAGCTCCACAGGTTGCTGGCAGAACACAACACAAACTGCATATGAATGACATTGATCTACTTTAATGTGGCCTGGCCATAGAATTAAATATTGTAACATTTATGTAGGAATGGTAATCAGGTTTAAAAAGTGGAATTATTAGCAAAGTTTGAATTCCAAGGTCAGTTAAAACAATGGTTTTATTTGCTTGTTTGACTTTTATCAGACCTTAATTGTTTTGTAAATACAAGTAGTCCTTAACTTACAACCACAATTGAGACCAAAATGTACGTTGCTAAGCAAGACATTTGTTAAGTGAGTTTTGCCCCATTTTATGGACTTTCTTGCCTCAGTTGTTAAGTGAATCACTGCACTTGTTAAATAAGTAACATGGTTGTTAAGTGAATCTGGCTTCCATATTGACTTTGCTTGTCGGAAGGTCACAAAAAGTAATCACATGACCCCAGGACACAGCAACCGTCACAAATATGAAACAGTTGCCAAGCATCAGAATTTTTTAATCATGTGACCATGGGGATGCTGCAACAATCGTGTGAAAAACGGTCATAAGTCACTTTTTTCAGTGCCGTTGTAACTCTGAACAATCACTAAATGAACTGTTGTAAATCGAGGATTACCTGCAATTCAAGGCAGTGAACTTACACAATACCCCTTCTTTTTCATCCTATTTCCCCAATAAAAACAACCCTGTGAGGTGGGTTAGGCTGAGAGAGAGTGACTAACCCAAAGTCACCCAGCCATTGTTTCATGCCTAAGGCAAGACTAGAACTTACACTCTCCTGGTTTCCACACCAACAGCTTAAACACTACACCAAACTGCACTCTTCATCTGGCCACCATAAATGCTTTTCAGGAAGTTCTTAAGTATCTGGGGGGATGGGGAGGGCATCTCTCCCATTAGGAATATATCTGAAACCCAAGAGAGACTCTTTTGAAGATACCTTCTGCCTTTTTCCGTGTTGCTTTCATGCCTTCTCTCATAAGCTCCGTTTGGTTCTCACTCAGTCAGTAGTTCAAAACCAGGGGTGAAATTCAGCAGGTTCTGACAGGTTCTGGAGAACCGGTAGCAGAAATTTTGAGTAGTTCGGAGAACCGGCAAATGCCACCTCTGGCTGGCCCCGGAGTGGGGTGGGAATGGAGGTATATATAACTTTTTTTACAGTCACAGACCAAAATGCAAGCATAACTACAGAAAAACATAGAGAAAGCAACATCACGAACAGCCGGCAACCAGAAGCCCCGGCCGAGAGGGACCACAGCGCTCTCCTCTAGTGGTTACGACACTTAAAAATTTTTTTGAGACCTGAGAGGTAGTGTATGAGGAGCCATCCCCTAAACAGTACAAGGCCAAATCACTAGCCTTGGGCCCACAGAGATTTGTCTCTAAGAGGGACATCAAATTAGTCCTGTCTACGTTGTACATGGGGCAGTGTAGAAGGACATGCTCCACGGTCTTGACCTCCGCTCTACCACAGGGACATAGCCGCTCGCCCATCGGGAGCCTCTTGAATCGTCCGTCCAGCAATGCTGAAGGCAAGACATTAAAATGGGCAAGGGAGAAGACTCTTCTATACTTAGGGATGGTTAGAGTATAGAGATATGAAGCCATCCTCAGTCCATAATTATTAAATTGGCTGAAGATCAGAGGGGAGCAGGTTTTATTAACTCTGGCTCTCAGGTATTGAAGGTCTATGTCCACAAGCCGTTGGACTATCCTAGATTGGGCGTCTTTAAGGCCATAGTCTCCCATGGCATCCCCCGAAAAGCCTAACAGGTGGAATTTCTTCATCAGTTCCCTCTCCCATCGAGAAGTATAGGGGTCAGCTAACACCAGGGAGAGGTAACTACCAGGGGCTGCCAAAAAGAGCACCCGGAACCACCATTTAAAGGTGTTGATCCACACCATGCATTCGACTGATCGAATGCCCAGTTCCAGGTACATCGGAGCAAAGCCAACACAGGGAGGGAGGGGTGGGAATGGAGATTTTGCAGTATCGTTCCCCTGCCAAGGCCACCAAGTCACGCCCACAGAACCGATAGTACAAAAAATTGAATTCCACCACTGTTCAAAACCATATAAAGATGCAACTCTTTCACAGACTTTTAATTGTTCGTTGGTTTTATGCCACTTCTAGTGTTTATTTCAATTTATGCTTTTAGTTTTTATATTTTGCTTTTTAAATTTGTTTGCCTGCCTTTATCAATAATCAATCAATCAAATAAACTTTTTTTTCCCCAGAAGTGAGCTCCTTTAATTACTGTTATTACACAGTTCTTTTTTATTTTCTCATATTGAGGTTTTCAGAAGTGTGAATAATTAAGCGTTCCTCAATTATTCTGAAAGAGGTGTGTTAAAGAAAAGTTGCCAGGTTTAGCTTGCCTTTCATAGGAGCATGCCTGGCAGAGATTTACCAGCTGACGGTAAATCAACACAAATCCCTTGTGTTGTATTTGTGTACTATAGTGAATTTTTTCCTTGCCCTATTTTTGTATACCAAATTTCTTCCCACAAAACTGCTGCTAAAAGAGAGAATATGAGCTCTCTTAGGAGAGAAATTAGTTGTTAATTGTATAGCTTTGTAGCCAGTAAGTTTCCTTTATCAAGAATCCTTGAGTAAAAATGACAGAAACAAGAACTACACCCCTGGCATAAAGAGTTAAGGGATATCTTTTCATTATATCCTAAAATGTATTAATACTATTTCATTCTTTTCTCTTTTCTGTTTTGAAATAACATTGATTTATCACTTTTCCCTTAGTTTTCAAGAACTTCAGAAACAAATGTATTTTTGTAATTTATGGATTTTATTTTATTTTATTTGTTTCAGCTTATTATGCAGTACCTCTACTGTGGAGGTTCAGAGTCACTTCTCATTAAAAACAATGAAGTTATGGAGGTAAGAGGCATCTTATACTAAAAACTGCTATTATTATTATTATTATTACAAGTGTGCTAATTACTAGATTTGGCTGAATGAAAATATTTGGAGGTGATAAATCAATGATAAATTAATTGAATTTATTCAGCTGCCTGGACTTGTTTTCAATGAGATGGGTGTCTGTGTAAATGTGATAAATAAATTAATAAAAATCTTCCTTACATGTAGATTTTTTCGGATCCATAGATTTTTTTCCCCATTCATTAAAAGCATGCAATCACCTGGTAACTTTGGAGGAAAAGAAAAAAAAATGAACAAGACAGCACCCATAGTTTCCAGTTTCATTAGATACTATTTGAAATACTACCATATGTACAAAGACAGACCAAGAAGTTGAAAAAGATATATTCTTTTTGGTGCCCACAAAAATGATTACTGTCCCCAAACTTGTAATAATCCTTTTTCTCATTTTTCAGCTTCTATCTGCTGCTAAATTTTTCCAGCTTGAAGCATTGCAACGTCACTGTGAGATCATCTGTGCAAAAAGTATCAACACAGAAAATTGTGTGGATATTTATAATCATGCCAAGGTAATCCAATATTGTTCCTCATATATATTCATTGGTGCAGGAATCCATGCCCAGCCCTAGCAGAAAATGTCCTTGGACAGGTGTCAAGATCTAATTGTTGCAATCCTAGCCTAATTTTTGCCTCTGCTTTGTTGCATCTTCCCGTGCCATTACAGTGAGAAATGGCATTGGTCCGGTCCAGTTGTAAAAATTCTTCCCATCCTTCCCAAAGGCATTCTCCTGGGCATTTCATAACTATACTGGGACTTACACAAATAGGGAGGGAAGAGTATTGAAATTCTAATGACTAGCAGTAGGACTTGGCTCACTCTAGCTATATATGACATGGCTTTTAATATTGTGTATATCATAATCTAGATGGGAATTTAGTCCGTTTAATCCTGAAGAAATGTAGTCAGGGGATAAGATTAGGGTTAGGATTAGTATTCTGTGCAGATAAGACTGCTGCTCACTTTTTGCAGTTGATTGTTTTTTTAAAAAACCCACTAAAATTGCTTAACAAACAATATGCCAACCTACATACATATCCATTGCACTATTCTTTTTTTGGGTATAGCAGTGGCAGAGTTGAATGTAGAGTTGAAAGGATGCAATTTCAAAGCCCATCTCCCAGAAGACCTTGGATTTGTACCTTGTGGCCCACCTTCTACCAGCCTGTCATAGTTTATCATTACCACCACCACCTGCCTTCCTTGGAGAATGGCTTTACCTGGTGGCCTCCTAACCCCAACCTGTAAAACAGATGTCTTACCTTCCAGCAAAGAGTAGGAACAAAAGATGATAAAAGGAACACTATAGGGCCACTTCCTGTCTATTTTAGCTTTCAGGTATGTGACTAGAAAAAACAGTCCCTGCTTCTTTGAAAAATTAAGTAATTTCACAAGTGATACATTTTTTTAAAAAAAATTCAATTAAAACAAGGAAGAAATGAGACATAAACCATTCATAACTTTAGGTATTTACATGTAGAGAAAATCGGCAGCACGAAAAATAAAAACACAGTGGTGCTAAAATTACAAACAGCATTTTATAGAAATGTTTACTTTCTCATAGGAAGCAAACTATTGTGCTTCCATCATACCGATACAGCTTCTCATATATTGCCTTTTCTTTAAACTACTTACCTTTCTCTTTTTAAGCATCTCATCAACTTCTTTAGTCTTCTCTTTCTCGTTCATTTTCATCACATGATCAAACAACCTTAGGGTACTGTTTTCATAATAGTCTATCAATTTGGTTTCATTAATTCATTAATTCATTTTCTCTTCTTCAGTAACCCGTTTGTACTTACTTAGAGAGTAAGAGAGTAGAGAGGGCTGTAAAACAGCGGCCCCCAACCTTTTGGGCACCAGGGACCGGTTTCATGGAGAGAGGTTTTTCCACAGACTGGAGGGGGCGTGGTTTCCTGTGCTGCCTGCATCCTATGGATGGGACTTTGCTTGTTTGGGTAGCCCGGTTTCTGGCATGCTGCAGACTGGTGCTGGTTCACATACTGGGGGTTGGAGATCCCTGCTGTAAAAAACTATATGAAGCAGTCTATAAGTCTAAGTGCTATTGCTATTTTCTTTTGCCCCTGGCGTGAAATCAAGCAGGTTCTAACAGGTTCTGGAGAACTGGTAGTGGAAATTTTGGGTAGTTCAGAGAACCAGCAAATACCACCTCTGGCTGGCCCCAGAGTGGGGTGAGAATGGAGATTTTGCAATATCCTTCCCCTGCCATGCCCACCAAGCCACGCCCACAGAACCGGTAGGGAAAAAAATTAGAATTCACCCCTGCCCCGGGGACACTCTTATTTTCATTTCTATATAACAGTTTGACAAGAACATGCTCTTCTTCACAGATATTTTCAGATGCTTAGATCAAACAGACCAGATACTAGTACCCATTATTTTTCTAGCAATATTCATCTTAATGTTTTTCCATTTTCTCTGCTCTAGTAAAATTTCTGTCAAGGTATGCAAATTGAAAGCTATACAGATTTTTGATAAAACACTACTTACTGCATTTGTAAGTTGCAATTGTCCATTTTCTCTATTAAACAAGGTCTGTGCATCATTTTCATTATTATGGTTCATTACACAGTCAGCCAGATGGTTTTGGCATTTTTATCCACTTATCGAGTCCTTTCCAAAGAGCTGGGAGAGGCAGATGTTGATATTTGATGAGGTTAGAGGTATTGTCCCAGGATGTAAGCTGTTCCAAGCAAAGCTGCCTTTTGCAACTACTTGATGGTGAATTTGTCAATGCCAATGATGTTCAAATGGTGCTCCAGTTGTTTTGGGATTGCACCCAAAGCATCTATCATTATTGATACTACCTTTGCTTTCCTTTGCCACAATTGTTCTATTGCACAATTTGCAGGTCTTTGTATTTTGTTATCTTCTCGAGTTTTTTCTCTTCCTTTCTTCTTGCTTCAGGTACTGACATGTCCATCATCCAAATGATGCAACAAAGACTTTTTTGTCTTTCTTATTGACAATTAAATCTGAGGTGTTATATGGCAGGTGCCTATTTGTTTGAATTCTAAAGCCCCAGAGCACTTCAGCTTCTTCATTTTCTATGATTATTGCTATTTTACAGTCTCACCAGTTCTTGTTTGCAGGCAAATCAGAGGTGGGTTTCAGCAGGTACTGACCAGTTCTGGAGAACCGGTAGCAGAAATCTGATCAGTTTTGGAGAACCGGTAGTAAAAATCCTGACTGGCCCCGCCCCCATCTATTCTCTGCCTCCCAAGTCCCAGCTGATAGGGAGGAAATAGAGATTTTACAGTATCCTTCCCCTGGAGTGGGGTGGGAATGGAGATTTTACAGTATACTTCCCCTGCCACGCCCAAGCCACGCCCACCAAGCCATGCCACGCCTACCAAGCCACACCCACAGAACCGGTAGTAAAAAATTTTGAAACCCACCACTGAGGCAAATGGTATTTCTTGCAGACCTTCCAATTCCTTTGCTGCTGCTAGGTCATGCTATTGCTTGCCCTCAGTCGTGTGATCTTGCAGTAGTTGCCTGCAACAGGCAGTCCATTGTTTCTTCAGCTTCTTTGCAAAGGCAGCACTTGCTGTCTGTTGCTGTCTTCTCAATTCTAGCTTTTTTTGCATTTGTTCTTAAACCTTGGTCTTATGCCACCAGAATTAGCTCATCTATCTCTTTCTTCAACTTTCCTGCTTTTAACCATTGCTAGGTCTTGTTTTCCCTGCTATTTTTGTTCATGTACTGGCCATGTAATCCTTTGTCTTCCCATACCTCTTTTATGTTCTTCATCTGGTCTTTATTGTAAGCCAGTTTGGTATCTTCAGTATTCAGTAAGTCTTCCTAGTATACTAGCTTCAGTGCATTATTAATATTATTTGGTGCCTTTGAGACAATGTTGAGCTAGCCCTTGCAGTTTTCTTAGCAACATTTCAGGAGTGGTTTGCACTTAGCTGCTTTATAGGGCTGAGAGAGAGTGACCTGCCTAAGTCACCCAGTTGGGTTTGTGCCTAAGGCAGTACTAGAACTCACAGCTCTGATTTCTAGTCTGCTGCCTTAACCACTACATCAAACTGACTGGATCATACGGTCTTCTTAAGTAGTCATAAATCATTTGGTTCATAGCCTACAGCATGACATTGTTTGCATACAATAATACGCATCATGCATCCCCCAGAGGACACACTACTGTAATGTCACAAGTATTCCATACACATTTATCCATCAGTACAATATAATCCAGCTTCACTTTTTGAGCGGTCATTGTCTGGTGTATTTTTCTTATCCATTATTTCTTTCATTTCATAATTTGGAAAGTATCCCTTTTCATATTTCCCATTAGATAGTTCCATACATCTGTGAGTCAATCTACAATACAATTCTTATCTCTACGTCCAAAGCCATTTCTAGATTTTTTTTCAATAAGTCTATTTTTTATTCAGTTCTGTTCAATTTTAGGAAGAAAACCCAACCCTTTAACATTCCATATAATAAGAGACAACCATTAGATATTGTTAATACAACTTAAATCCTAGTGTAGCAGATTTTGGGTTTAACAGACAAAATCTGTTGGGCACAAACTTGGTCCAAATTATCGTTACTGTATTGGGACTTCTTAAATCCTCAGAATAATTTTCCCCCTGCCAGAAGTATTTTAAGACCCAGAAGGAAAGATAGATAGATAGATAGATAGATAGATAGATAGATAGATAGATAGATGATAGATTTTATTCTTTTTTTTCCGTAGGTCTGTATGTGTATTATTGTTTTAGCCAGGGTTTTTCCTACATAAATCAAGATGTTCATATAGCCATAGTTCAGTGAAATCCCAATTCACTATTTTCTAGGCTTTATCAGACATTAACCAGCATTTTGCTGTCTGTTGTAAGACTTGAGGGAGACTAAAATAGATCTATTTCTGACTTATTTGTCTTCATCAGTTAGCCATCATAACTATGGCTATATGAACATCTTGATTTACGTAGGAAAAAACCTGGCTAAAACAATAATATATAATAATATACAATTAGAGAGAGAGAGAGAGAGAGAGAGGGAGGGAGGGAGAGTTGGTAAATTAGGATCAGGAGGGCAGATTAAATTCCATGTTGTTTGTTCTAAGTGAGATATTTGTCACATAGACTGTATTACCCATGTAGTTCTACCTCAGATTGCCAAGAGATATTGGATACTGTTGAATAAGCCTAAAGCACCGTGGGCTGAAGAATTAGCTTCATTGAGCAATTACAGTTTGTATATTTATTTGTGTTTCTTTTTCTCTTCCTACCCTTCATTATCCATCTTCAGTTTCTCGGAGTCACAGAACTAGCTTCTTTTTGTGAGGGTTACTTTCTAAAAAATATGATGGTCTTAATTGAAAATGAAGCTTTCAAGCAGTTGCTGTATGACAAAAATGGAGATTCACCTGGCCAAAATGTTCTACAAGATTTACAGAGGACGTTGGCAACACGGATCCAGTCGATTCATTTATCATCCTCGAAAGGCTCCATTGTATAAAGTTCTGGAAGTTATTGAAGTTTCATCAGAGACGCTGCACGTGAAATATTGCTGTTGTATTATCTTGAGCAAACATATAATTCTTTTCCTACTGGAATATTACATTGCGGTTATGGGCCAAAGGTGCTGCCTCTTACTTGAATCTTCTTTTGGGCAAAGATGTTGTGGTACAAGTGACCCCTGGGCATTTTTGGAACTACCAGGGTGCATTGGTGTCCTGTGAATAACATATTGTTCACATTCTGGATGCAGAAGTGTTGTTGTGTGGCTAACGCCAGCAGAAGATAGGCTAAGTGCTGGTAAAGAGCAGAAGCTCTGAAAGAACAAGAATGCCATGGAACAATTCTTTGACAAAACCAACACATCAGGTTTTTATTACACAATGTTCTGTTCTGTTTGTTATTTTCTTGTTTGAGAGGAGAGACTAAGCCCTGTAATAATTCCCACTTTCAAAGTCCATTGTATTACACATTTAAGAAATATAGGACTGGATTACTTGCATATTAGCAATTTTTTTAAAAAAAATGATTAAGACTGTTAAAAATGTGAAAATGTATTTTCACAATTTGTTAGTGGTGTGGTGGTGTTTTTTTTTTTAAATGGTTCCTAAATAAATGGGATGGCTCTAAATTGTTTTCCCCAAAAGATATATTTAAAATTGAATGTAATAGGTTAAGTTTGGTTATTCTTTTGTTTTTAAATGGTGAAACATGCACTGTGTAAACATATATATGAAAATGGTTCGGTTCATCTGCTTTCTTTAAAACTGATATAATCTTGCCCAAATGTTCTGATTACACCAGTATTTCTCAACCTCGGCCGCTTGAAGATGTGCGGATTTCAACTCCCAGAATTCCCCAGCCAGCATTGCTGGCTGGGGAATTCTGGGAGTTGAAGTCCGCACATCTTCAAGCGGCCAAGGTTGAGAAACACTGGATTACACCAAAGAGGTGCAATTACCGAGAATTTAATATTTGGGGTAGGGGGAAAATCTGCATGCTAGTTGTAGTTTGGGACTTAAAGCAGCAATGAAATTCAACATGCATTTGCATGGTAATGGTACTTGTGAAATGTTATGTTTGTGCTTAATTTTTCCAAGAAAAAAAAATGACAATGCAATGTTAGTTCACTGTCAATTCCATTTGTGAAGTTATATTTCAGGGTTTATTTTCTGGATGCATACAGTTCCCACAGAGTAGAACTTTAAAGATGAAGATTTCTAGTTATATACGAAAGGTCAATCCTGGGTCTTTATTAAGGGAGAAGATGGTATTTTGTTACTAGGCAGAGGTTATGATCAAGATGATTTATTTTAATTATATATTAAATATATGCTATAGAGTGATTTCTTGCCATAAATTCCAAATGAGTCAACTATACGCTTGTAGAGGCCTGTACCAGGCCTTGGATTATTCAGTGACAAATATTTTTAAGACAACTTTAATAAGTGCCACACAAACTCAACAATGTTGATTGGATCAGCTGTTATTTTGTGGACTTGCAGGTACACCAGATTCCATCAGAATCGTTTATCATGCTAGCTTTCCTTTGATAGAAATGAATTATGGCTGGTTCATAAGCTTTGAGATATTCATGATGATGATGATGATGGCGCAAAAGTATATTCTTTTATAAAGGTGCTACTTCTCGTTTAAAGATTTTTAAAATACATATATATATATATATATATATATATATACAGGAATATACAGGAATCCAATTTTTGTAGTAGAAGGTAAGAAAAGAATGCTCTGGACAATCCTCCTTAGTTGCTACTTAAACCATTGTAAGCAACAGCACTTGGAAAGGTGCCTGAACTACCTTAAAATTCTACTGGCAGAGTTTGGTGACTGAATAGTGAAATACCAGTCTTGCCCATCCCTGCTGTGTGGTCTGCAATTAGCCTCTTCCTTTCACTGAATGTTGCAATGCTTATAGGGGCAAGAAGCTGACCACTGCTGAGACTGTCTCCTTGCAGTCCTTCTCTGATGGCTGTGCTTCCTAGTAAGTAAGACAGCAGGTGAGCTGTTATAACATCACATCTGAAAGTCCTGTATGTGTTAATTGCCAAGTTGCCAAACAGTGGTTCAGGATGTCGGATCATGCAGCACTAAAAGTGTACGAATGTTGTTGTTGTTTTTTTTTTACAAACTAAGGATGCAATCTAAAGCCAACTTCCCACAACATGCTAGAACCAGGCCAATACAATGAGCCACAATATGGTTTGTCTGGGCATAGCATGTTATAAGAACCCAGCCATTTATTTTGTGATTTCAGGTTTAGAGCTAAGCTTGTAACGGGAATCTAACTTAATCTAAACAGTTATTGTGATGTAACGTTTGTGAATATAAGAAACAAAACAAATGGTTTTTTTTGAACTCTGTGCATGTCCTATTCAACCGTGAGGGCTTGTTCTGTTTTGAAAGGAAAAAGGAAAGTTAAATGGCATCTGTGAAAACAGTTTAGACATATGTCCAGCTTAGCGGTACTGGCCTATAAACACCAAAGGAATTGGGACAGGGAAGAAAAAAAGCTTCTAGATGGATCCCCTTGATAAGAAATTTAAAAATCCAGAATCACAGAGACTGTTGCACAAATCTTTGGATTCTCATATAATGGGAAGAAAGCTACAGGAGTTCTCGACTTCCAACAGTTCATTTAGTGACTGTCCAAAGTTACAACAGCATTGGGGAAAAAAAAGTGTCTTATGCCCGTTTTTGACACTTACCACTGTTGCAGCATCCCCATGGTCAGATGCTTGGCAACTGACTCGTATTTATGACGGGTGCAGTGTTCCAGGGTGATGCGATCACTTTTTGCGAACTTCTGACAAAGTCAATGTGGGGCAGACAGAGTCACTTAACAAACTGTATTGTAACTTAACAACTGCAGTAATTCACTTCACAAGTGTGGCAAGTAAGGTCGTAAAATGGGGCAAAGCTCACTGTCTCACTTAGCAACAGAAATTGTGAGCTCAATTGTGGTCGTAAATTGAGGACTACAGTGCTGCTCTGCTTTTTCCAGTGTGGCTGCCAATGGCTTCTCCCCTCTTATTGACCCAAGGCCTTGGAGGGATTTCAGAAGCGCTGCCATGTTGAAGGAGAGCCAACTGAGATCCTTTCTGGGCTGCTCAGACATGGATGGCAGCAATTACATTCTTTCATCCTTTTCTGACAGGAAGAGCATGCTGCAAGACAAAGCACATTAAAATTGCATAGCTACAATTAGAGAAGGGTTTGTCCACCTATATTACTGCAGCTTTTCCGTGTTCTGCCACTGTCTTATTATCACATAAATTCCTAGGATCTTGGACTCCCAGTTGTCTTCAGGAGAGAGAAAGATGGCGACGTTTTCTATTTCTTTCTTTTTCAGTACAAATTAATAGCAACAACTATTCTGATTAATCTTCCGGAATTGATGTCATGTTCCAGTGTCAGTTTTCTATTTTACATATTTACATTTCTTTGAAATTTAAAGTATCCTTACCATTTTATTGAAGTTGCAAACTGATTGAAGGATTTAGAATCCAGATAGTATTGGTTTACTATTAAGATACTATTGTGCCAAATGTTAGCTACATGATAATGGTTTATGGCAAGATGTATTAAGTACTTAATGGACCTTATGACTGGTCCACTTCTTTTGCTGTGTCTGCAATCTCCTAATTGAGAGATTGTTTTCATCCAAGTTCCTACTTCCTATCATTCTGCAAAGGCTCAAGTGTTGAATAACAAGCTTCTGGAGCCATCTGTGCGCTAACAATGCAGCATACATATTATTAAATAAATAACTAGATAACTAAAAAGACGACCTAGATCATATAACTAATAATGATTTAACATCTGCTGTTACTCTTGTTGTATATGCTTTTGCCATACAGTTCCAACAGGAGCCATTTGTACTGTATCTTTTTAAAAGATATGTATTATGTATTAATCAAAGAAGCCAGCCATACATGATACCTTGTCTTTGTCTTTGACTACTTTCTAAAGAAAAGAATTCCCAATATTGAATTTTCACTCATCAGTTTTATGTTACCATTAATCGTCCTATTGTAGGAAGGCAAGTAGAGATAAAACTAATACATACATACATACAGATGGGACAAGATAGAAGAGTAAAGTAGTTGGAGAGGATAATAGTCATATTTTGGTATAGTATAGGTCCGTGATGGCGAACCTATGGCACGCGTGCCACAGGTGGAACGTGGAGCCATGTCGCCTGGCATGCCAGCTTAGCTCCGGGAGTCTCTGGAGGCTGGGGACAGCAAAAAACATCACTTCCTGTCCAATGGGAAGTTGGGAAATGGGCTGTTTCGGGCCTCCGGAGGGCCTCTGAGGGGGTGGGGAAGGCTGTTTTCACCCTCCCCAGATGCATAGAGAGGATCTGGACCCAGGTGAGAAAGAAAAACGGGCCATCACGTGCCCAGAGTGGGGGGGTGTCGCACATGCATGCGCCGGGTGAGTAGAATTATGGGTGTGGGCACCCGTGCGCGCGAACCTCCCCTGCCCCCCCTTCCTAGCACGTGATGGCAAAAAGGTTAGCCATCACTGGTATAGGTAGTTCTTGACTTAATGACCACTTAATGACCATTCAAATTTATGATAGACACCCCCCAAAAAACTACTTAAAACTAGGCTTCAAAGTTCTGAGGTTGCCTCCCCCCATGGTCACATGACTGCATTTTGGGCACTCGACTACCAGCCCACATATGACCATGGTCATCTAACTGAAATTTACAACAATTTTGCCAGAAACCAGTATTTACTTGTGGTTTCTGGCAAAAGCCAGCACATAGTGGACATGTCAGCTTAATGACCACTGTGAAAAAGGTCATACAAGTGGGATGACCATGTAGTTATCTGTTTTATGACACGACTTAACAATTGTAATTTCTAAGCTCAATTATCAAACTCAAACATTATCTGTCATAGATCTGATAGAGAGTTGGCACAATGAACAGGAACAGGTTTCTCTGAAATTAAACATAAAACCTAAATGGGCAGGAACCTACATCCTCATACAAAGAACTGTGGCTGGTTTTTGCTTCTCTCCAGTCACATAAATATATTATTTATTCTCACACACAAACTCCAATATCAAATGAAAACTCAGTTTATCAGCTCATTTTCACTGAAAAAATGTGTTTGTCCGAATGCCTAGTGAATAGCTTCATTTATTCAGCGTCTTTCCTTCCTGTTCTGAAATCATCCCTTTGGCTGTTTTTGTAAGATGGGACTTCAAAGAATATGGCACATTGAGAAAGAGTTTGTGCTGGGGAGAAAAAAAAGGCATGTACTTATTTTTTAAGAATGAAAGCAGAAGTCACAGTCAAGTAGGAAAAACCCTAAGCTATGAAACCCTGCATAGTTGGTGATGAACACATTTGGTAAGTTGAACCCCAGTTCACAAGGTCGGATATTTAGGAACACTCTAACTCTATCTGAACTATGCACATAAAATATGAAATGTGACTTGGATACGCCTATAAAGTCAAGAAAACCCCAATCAAATTATTTGTACCACATGACGCAAGTAAAAAAAGATGAAGCTTTGCTTCTACAGTCCTAGTCACCATTTTGACATTTTTGACAGTGCCTCTTCATGCGACATTTTAACACAAGTATTGGGATATGTTGAAGCTTGCGGCTGCATCATATTGAGTAGCAAAGCTACATTTGCCTTTGAGTCAGGGGTGAAATGCTCCCGGTTTGGACTGGATCACCCGATCCAATAGCGATGGAGGCGGGTGGTTTGGAGAACTGGTAACAAAAATCCCTCCCCCCCACCCCATGCCCAGCTGAGCCATACAATCATCAGAGGCTTTTTTTTTTTACTTTTAAAAGCATTTTTTCTATAACCTCTTTGGCTGAAAAAATGCTTTTAAAAGTAAAAAAAAAGCCTCTGATGATTTCGCGGCTCAGCTGGAATCATCAAAGGCTTTTAAAAGAAAAAAACCCTTTTTTTCTTTTAAATGCCTCTAACGATCAGGCAACTCAGCTTGGATCGTCAGAGGCATTTAAAAGAAAAAACCTTTCGCTGAAGAGGTTGTAGAAAAAATGGTTTTAAAAGTAAAAAAAAAATGGCCACGCCCACCCAGTCACATAACCCACCCACCCCCACCAAGCCACACCCACAGAACCGGTAGTAACAAATTTTAGATTTCACCACTGCTTTGAGTAACTTGTAAATTCTTCCTAAGTCTTCAAGCTCCTAAAAATTTATCAGTTGCCATTTTTTGGTCATAACAATATTTATTCATTCTGCCACTTTCCTTTTATAATTTAATTTCCAGGTGGGGAATTTATTCCGCATGTAATTAAATGAATTTTATCTATTTTCATTGAGCTGCCTTTTGATAGACAATGAAGTGGATGTTTCATATTTTATGCAGCACCTTCTGTTTGGTGTGGCTACAGGTCTCAAAGACTTACAGCCATTTCAAAATAGACTTAAAATTCAGCATTCAGATTTTTCAATGGCTCAAATCCCTGCAGTTTAAAAGACCTATGGCATTTCTTCACAATAAAAGGAAGGTGTAAAAGTGGGATAGCCCATAATCTGATTTCCTTTCTTCAGAAACTGACGTTAGCCAGCCATTACAGGCTATATACACATTTAGAGTTTCACACACACACATTGTACATTTCTGAGATACCTTTTTTGCTGGGTTAGAATAGAGATGACTGGAGATGGCACACGTTTCAAAGATTTGATGAGAATAAAGTAATCAAAATACGACAAAATTCCAGCCACAGCTGTCATACTGCACTTAAGATTCTATCTATTTCCTGTCTCACACTTCAGTATGATGCTGTGGAATATTGAAACCCTCATTGTGGCTGTATTCAAAATACAATTTTGGCTACATTCAAAGTATAGTTTTGAGGGTGAAGTAATTTGGTAAAGGTCCGTTGTTATTCAAAGCTCTCCCTTTTCCTGGCAGTAAAAATAGAATAAACGCTTTGAAATATCGTAGTGATACCTCAAATCTGCTGACTGAGGAGATCTCGCTCCTTGTTTTTCTGTCCTTGTTCTCTGAAGTTACAAACAGTCTAGTCTTAAAGCTCCAAAAATAAACTATAGCAATCTATAGTATTTATAGTGTATCTTTAAGAAGTATCCTAAAGATCTTTCCTTGGATATTTGGATACTCTTTGAATAAACAGAGATTTTTTTTCCATACACTGCAATCTAAAATATTAAACAATTATCATATTAGACATCTACAATTCTATGTACTGGATGTAAAATACATAGATCAGAATAACAGAAAAACAGATTGGAAGGGACCTTGGAGGTCTTCTAGTCCAACCACCTGTTGAAGCAGGAGACCCAATACAATTTCAGACAAGTTCCTGTCCAGTCTTTTATTAAAAGCCTCCAGTGATGGATCACCCCAACTTCTGAAGGCAAGCCATTCCATTGATTAATTGTTCTCACTGTTAGGAAATTTCTCCTTAGTTCTAGGTTGCTTACCTGCACAGCACAGAGTGCACTGATGATGTTATCTAGTTAGGTAATGAAATGTCTACAAGAAAACAACCAAACTCAGAGAGCACCAAGATCCTGGAATTTGTATGTCCTAGACTGGGTTTTCTCTGCTTAGCTCAATAATAATAAGGCCAATCACAAATACATGCACTCTTGATTGCAAATTGATATGGCAAAATGAAATTGGGCATTACATGCTACTATCAAAAATGGTGCATTGCATTTTTCCTGGCCAACCTTCTTCTCACATTAAAAACGTAATAGACCTAATGCATTTGGGGCCAATCTTTCTGATAAGTGTGCACAGGTCAACCATATTAAAGAAGTGTCACAATAAACAATAATTGTAACCTGATATCCCCAAAACTACTGATGTGTTGATGTAGTTTAGCCTCTGGCTAATGAGATGAATAGAAGACCCACACTTTGGATCCCTTTAATTAAACAGTGACATTTATCCAGGACCAGGAAGTGTGCTTTTTCTGTTGTGATATTTGTCCTCTGGAATGTAATTCCAGAATATAAATTGTGAACACATACCAAAAATGTTATTCCCTCTCCCCCTTAAAAGTTCATGTAAATTATATTCATGACAGGTTCACAAAAAACTGTAATTTTCTTGTCTTACTCATTGAACTGTATTCAGGATTCTGATGATGTCATCCTTTATTTGGGTGCCTCAAAAAGTTTTTCCACCAAGACATCCATCCTCTGTTATCAACAAAATCTATTATGAAGGAAAAGATGAAAACAGTTATGCAATGCTCTATTTTTATTTTTTTGAAAGTAGAAGCACTCTGTGATTGCCTTTTAAAAGCCACATTTTCTTTTGGATGAGAGAAAAATGAAAAGTATTTTTGTCTTTGCTTATTTTCACATTAATAGAAAAATCAAACTTGTCAGTAGTATAGAAATAGCACCAGGCTGAAAGCATTATATTTGGTTGGATTTGAAAAAACCTCCAGTGTATCTCTCTAGAATGTCAATATAACATCATTGACCATCATCATAAAAAAGGGCTACTTTCAGCTGTGTTTCTGTCCTATTCTAGATTGAACAATCACACAGCACGTTTTGCAAGTTTTTTGAACCAGTTACAATTAGAACAGTTAAAGAACGCAGTTAAAATAGTCAAATGATCAGGAGAAGCAAAGGGAAGGTGAAATGTTGCCTGGTAGCTAGGATAGCATTAGAAGTTGAAGCCTGTGGTGAAATGTAAAATTCGTTACTACCGGTTCTGTGGGCGTGGCTTGGTGGGGAGGGGAATGTGACTGGGTGGGCGTGGCCAACTTCCTCCCCCTCTTTTAAAACCATTTTTTCTACAACCTCTTCGGCCAAAGCGGTTGTTAAAAAATGCTTTTAAAAGCGTCTGCCGATCAGGCAACCCAGCTGGGATCGTCAGAAGCTTTTAAAAGCATTTTTTCTACAACCTCTTCGGCCGATCCCAACTGAGTTGCCTGATCGGCAGAGGCTTTCTTCTGTTTTAAAAACATTTTTTCTACAACCTCTTCAGCCGAAGAGGTTGTAAAAAAAAATGCTTTTAAAAGTCTCTGACGATCCCAGCTGAGCCGCGCGATCATCAGAGGCTTTTTTTACTTTTAAAAGTTTTTTTTCTGCGGAAGAGGTTGTAGAAAAAATGCTTTTAAAAATTTAAAAAAAAGCCTCTGATGATTGCACGGCTCAGCTGGGGATGGGGGGGAGCAGGGATGTTTGCTACCGGTTCTCCAAACCACCCGCTGCCATTGTTACTGGATCAGGCGATCTGATCCGAGCCGGGAGCATTTCACCCCTGGTTGAAGCCAATAGTCCAGTGATCTTGAGCTCAAGGCCCACAATATTCAGCCATAGCCATTAGAGGCTAGAAGCAGGCCTAGAATATCTGCAAATTTGGGGAAATAGGGCAGAGAAATATAAGTGGTCTGTATCCGTCTAGGATTCAAATGTCAATGTCCTACAATGAGCTCAATCCATAAAATTTAGAGTTTGAGAGTAGAGCAAAAATAAAAAAAATAAGGTCTGACATTGAAGAATTGTTTTCTACAGAAAACAAGGACCTGGAGGTCCCTCTTAAGCAGATGCGGTTCAGTTAAATGCGCTATCACCCTTGCATCCTGAGTCATCAAGCAGATCAGCTTGGCTGTCTTCTTTGAAGTTGCCAAGTTGAGGCTAAGTTAAAAAGTCTTGCCTAAGACCTTGGAGAACCACTTGCTTTATGTTGCCCTCTAATTTCTGTATTGTCAAGGCCATGCTGGCTGGGATTAGTGGAAGCAGGTTCAACATTGAGAGGCAACAGGCTGGAGGAGATTAAAGTAGAGAGGACCAAATAGATGGACCAGTAGTCTGTTGTTTTACCAATTTACTGTACACATCTCATTGAGATATTATGTAAGATTTTTTTGGGCTGAATTGATATAATCAACAGTTTACTGTTGACAACAATTACAGTTTACTATAATGTGATAATGCAATCAATGTAAGGCAGTCATATAAAACTCAAATGTTGTGATAGAGGCCAAGGAATTAGATGATGAACTTTTCCTGTTTTAAAAAAAGCTTGTTATCTGTGAAGAAAAAGAAAAAAAGGAAACATTAAACACAGTGTTTTCTCAACTGAGTCTAAAATGCTTCCCCCTTCAAACTAGTAAGCAGGTTACCCTGCTTTGCAGGCAGACTGAGATGGTAAAGATATAAAAGCTCATCCAGTATTCCAATAAACTCATGAATCACGCAATATCCTGCAAAGGGAATGCATGATTCTAATGAATGATCTAAAGCAGTGGCTCCCAAACTTTCGGTCACCAGGGACCAGTTCCGTGGAGAGAAGTTTTTCCATGGACTGGAGGGGGGTGGTTTTGCATGCTGTCTGCATCCCGTGGATGGCGCTTCATTTCTTTGTGTGGACCGGTTTCTGGCATGCTGTGGACTGATACAGGTCCACGCATAGGAGGTCGAGGACTCCTGATCTAAAGTTAAAAGCTTAAAGCACATGTGGAATGTTTCCTTTTCTAAAATGTGTACCCTTTTAAAATAGTGTTTTAATAGATTTTTTTAGAAATAGTTTTTTTTTTAAATCCAATTTTAAAATTGGATCTTGCAACATTCAAAATAGCTCACTGTAACAGCAAACCAATAAAACTAGGATTATATCCCCCTGAGATCTAGCAGCTGCTTATTCAAACTCCTTATTAATAAGCATATATAACATGATTTAGGATCTATAGCATTACTCCAATGCTTTGAGTGATTGTGGAGAAGACTCTCCTAAAATTGCTATAGCGTATCGCCAAGATAAATCTGCTTACAATAGACAAATGACTAAGCAAATTGACTAGGAGCAAGAATTTGATTTATTTACAAGCTTATGCTCTCAGGGAAGATCTTTATCAGAGATACTTTGCACTTTTTTTGGAAAAAAACAAACTATACTTTAAATTCTTCCTGCAAAGATTTCATCTGGTTTATTGCCCTTGTTCTAAACCAGACAGTTGACCATTAATATTGTGCCAAACCAATAAAATTATATTCCAGCAGGCATGGAAATTTGAAGGGAAATTGCATGGTATTTTCTGTATTTTTTTTTCACCAAAAAGAACAATACAGCATGCTAAACCTCAATTCAGTGCATTTCAGTTAAATTCCCTCAACTCCAAAAGTGTCAGATTGTCCCCAGTACTTCCAGTGCTGAAATCTTATATCACTGTATCCTTTGCACTCCAGAAAACACAACAAAAACCACTTGAAAATAATTTATTCACGCCTGCCCTAAATTTATACGATCAAAAGATGGTTTAGGAATATTGTTATAGTATATATAGTCTTTATCTAAACTGATAGATTAAAGCTATATACTGCCAGACAATTTTTCTCCACCAGCAATAGACAGCAAAATACGGTATGACCTTTGCATTTGATAGAGTAGCCCAGAATGATTCATCGTCCTGATTCTCCTCATTGTTTTTATGCACTTTTGTTCTGTTAGGTATTATGGTATGGAAATAGCAAGATAAGAATGTGTTAATCATGCTCTGGAGAAAAAACATGAGCAGAGGTTAAAATTTGAGTTACCAAGTCAGTCCAGCAAATCATGGTGACAAAAAGCTCTGAATTTGTATTCATTTTCTGTCTATAAATAGACTCATTCCAAAATATCCAAGGGGTTAGTGATGAGGTTTGAAGCTGACTAAATGTTACAGGCTGGATAGGACTCCATTTCTTAATTCTGAAACTGTGTTTTAAGCTACTAGAACTTTTAAGAGAACCTGCAGTTTTAGTGCATTGAGCCTGTTCATTGCTTATTGGGGATGGGTAAAAGTGCAGACTTAGGCATGTTTTAACAGCTTAGAGCAGGGTGTCAGTTTCAATGAGGGCTGTATCAGGATTGTGTTTGACCTTGGGGAGCCAGGGTAGGTGTGGCCAGGTCAACATCACTCATGTGGTGGCCTGAGTGCTCTGCCAGTGAAGACAGCCTCCTGAGCTCCATTTCTGGCTGCAGTGGCCTCCTGCAACACTCTGCCTGCGAAAACTGAGCTCACGAGGGCCGCGTGCAGCCTTCCCGAATTCTGTTCTGTAGCGGGCTCTTGCAACCCTCTGCCAGTGAAAACAGACTTTGCAAGGGCTGCATGCAACTCTCCTGATCTCTGTTTTCTCTGGCAGAGGCACCGCGGGCCAGTCCTTTGTTTTTTCCAGGGTGGCCCTGTGGACCAGATCTAAGCACCCCTTGCTTGATTCAGAGTATGTTGGTATTTTGACTGAATTATTTTTAATGAATTCAGAGCAGTCAACAATGTCAAGTACATGCAACTTGTGAGTGAAAATGAAAATTAATTCTAAATTGTATCACTGACAAGGCATATAATAGAATGTGATCCACCTCTTGGCTGAAATTTCAATTGATATGTAAGGATTATATAAACTCGTTCCTTTCAAACCTTATTTGTAGCAAAGCAGCATGAAAATCCATTTCCTTTTCTACAACAAATATTTTTGTTTCGGTTCATTTTAGTTAACCTACATCAGCAAATCAAATGAGTGGTTTTAGTGACACCTGTTGTTCTGTCAATGCAATCTCCCATGTTAAAAAAAAAATAGTATTAGTTGTAACTATGGGGTTTGTTGCCAGGGGTTGCGCTGATATCTAGGTCAGTAGTTGGCTGTTTGTTTTATGTCAATGGTCTTGTGGCACAAAGGAGTTAAGCTTTTATAGCTGTACTCAAAAGTGTTATTTTTTTGTTGGCTTCAAGTTTCAGCATGATGGCTTAATTGCTGTATAGATCTTACATATACTGATTTTGCAATAAAAGATAAGCAGAGAACAAAAAATTGTTTGGAACACACCAGGGTAATAAAAGAAGTAAAATACATTGAATCTTGATTTTTTTTAAAAAAAAACAAAACCTTGCTTATATTAATATCCATCCTCTGTGCGGCTTGAATTGATTGTTGGTGGTGCTGAGCACTATTGAAGGAGTTCCAGATCCTTGAGGTAATGCTTCTAAGTTGAATGGCTTTCAACTTTTGTAGTGATGAGAGCCTTTTCTAATCAGTTTCTTTACTGCACAGGACCTGATGGTTTACTCTGAAGGCTTATCCTCTGCAAAGAATTAATTATAGGAGCACTCAAAAGCTACAGCACAGCCTGGTGCTTATAGAGGTGAAAAACTGCACAAGAACTGAGTCTGCCCCCACATCCCCAGAATGTATCTTATGCTCTCTTGCAATGTTAGCATTTCCTGTAACACAGATTAAAAGTCATAATTTTTATGGTTGTTTAAAATATGAATGCAAAGGGAAGGTTTTATGTGGTGAAGACAACCTCTGACTTCAAATGATCCAGAATGCTGGATCAGAATTAATATTGGTTTGGAGATAATACTTGTGTTGGCTTTTCCTGTCCCAACTCTCAACCAATGGTCAAGTGCCTCAAATATAGGGATCTAAGGTAGATATCTCAAGAATTTATACTGGTGGTCAGTATTGGTAGAAAATACTCTTAAATCCTATTTTTGGATTTGTCTTTAATAAGGACCTGGTAAGGCGGGAGCAATGCTTTAATATATTTCAGAAGGGACCACAAAAAGAATAACAAAAATACAGTGTATGTACATATTTATCAATTGACTAATGTTTCTGTATTTGAATGATTTTGGTAGTGTCAACAAGTGATTGCTCCTATTGTGTTTACTGCTCTAAAATTATTTGCATGACTTCTGGTATATTAAATTCTTTAAGGAAGGTATCTATCTCTAACCATATATCTGTCTATACACACACACACACACATATAGTCAGCCTGCAAAACATTCTTGTCAGATCAGCCATGTTTTGTGCGAATTGTATATTACTGTTGTGAGCAACAATGGTATATGATCTTTAATTAATTGTTGGGATTAAAATATGTTTTTATGGATAAACTTGTCTTGTGTGTTCAAACGGCAAAACCCTATGTTCAATATTAGCTATTGATTTTACAGTTTCACAAAAGATCGAAAATCTTTTCATTTTCATTGGATCTGTAGACACATTTTACATTTGACTTGTGACTTTAGTGTGCCATGTCAATCCAGATATCATGGTTAAATTATAATTTAACAAAAAAAAACCAGGCTAACCCAATGAGTGAAAGGAATTGGAACACATTCTGATGATTCAGAACTCTTTTATGGGAAGTCACAAAAGGAGACATGAACGACGGGCAAACACAAGGAATAAAAAAAATGTAAGAAAGAGAAGCAGGAAAACAGACAGCCATTTTTAAAGCCCTGGTTTGTGGTGTCATAATTGGCTGAGTTTGCAGAGCACAGTAAGCTAAAAACCAGTTTAAGCAAGAAACCACTTTATACATCTGTTCACACCACAATATATATTACTATGAAATGTGCTGTGGTAAGTTGAAATCTTATTCACCACAATTTCTAACAAATCATAAATGTTTGAAACAGACCTACATGACTAACATTCGGCAAAATTAGATCCTTTGCTGTGTTTGCCATAACAATGTTCTGTATATAAACTATATTCTACCTCTTCAGTTTCTGAATTAGATACAGTAATTGCATGACATTTACAGTCTCCTCTCCAGGGAAGTCAGATCAGCTTTTAGCATTCAAGATTGTGCAGTGCCTTTATTAGAAACAAACAGCTTAGCTAAAAGGTGGGGACAAAACTTTCTTATGAAACATGCTAAGAAAACGACAATACCGTACACATATAAATACAGGTAGTCCTCAACTTATAACAGTTGAGCCCAAAATTTATGTTGTTCATTGAGAAATTTGTTAAGTGAGTTTTGCCCCATTTTAAGACTTTTCTTAAGACTTTTTAAGACTTTTCTTGTCACATTTATTAACTGAATCACTGCAGTTGTTAAATTAGTAACAATTGTTAAGTGAATCTGGTTTCTCCATTGATTTTGCTTGTCAGAAGGTTGCAAAAGGTGATGACATGAGTCTGGGACACTGCAATCATCATGTGAGTCAGTTGTCAAAACATCCAAATCAGTGGTGGGTTTCAAATTTTTTTACTATTGGTTCTGTGGGCATGGTTTGGTGGGTGTGGCAGGGGAAGGATACTGTAAAATCCCCATTCCCTACCCAATCCAGGGGAAGGTTACTGCAAAATCTCCATTTCCTCCTGATCAGCTGGGACTTGGGAGGCAGGGAATAAATGGGGGCAGGGCCAGTCAGAATTTTTACTACCGGTTCTCCGAATTACTCAAAATTTCTACTACTGGTTCTCCAGAACTGGTCAGAACCTGCTGAAACCCACCTCTGATCCAAATATAATTCACATGACCATGGGGATGCTGCAACTATCATAAGTGTGAAAAATAGTCTTAAGTCACTTTTTTCAGTGCCATTGTAACTTTAAACGGTCACTAAATGAACTGTTGTAAGCCGAGGACTACCTGTAATCAAGAATCGATTCAACAGCAACTTCAAATTAAATTTAAAATACCCAAAGATCGCCATGTCCTCAAGTCCCTAATCACCCATAAATTCTTGCAACTGTTTTTAGTTGGCTTTATACAGTATTTTCGTGTTCTACGTTTCCACCTGTCAGGTCATATTCGAGTTGGGCGGCCATAATAATGCTTTAAATAAGAAAGTAAGTAAATGTAAAAACAATCTTCCTAGTTTTATATAAGTCAGAAAGCAAAATGAAAATCAGTTCCAAGTATAGTGGTAATTTAGGCATAAGATTTCCCACAAGTTTTATTTAATTCCTTCCCTTTGTGGGGGGGGTGGGGGTGTAAGAAGGGGAGTAACATTCAATCTGGTAAAGAAGTCGAAACGTGCACAATATACAAAGGAGCAGGCGAGTCACTCCCTAGATCAGAGGTCTTCAAACTTGGCCGCTTTAAGACTTGTGGACTTCAACTCCCAGAATTCTCCAGCCAACTATCTATGCTATGCTGGCTGGAGAATACTGGGAGTTGAAGTCCACAAATCAAAGCGGCCAAGTTTGAAGACTTCTGCCCTAGACATTTACCCGTCTAGGTTGGACTTGAAGGGCTTTTCCCCACCCGCCGCTCAAATGTCTACCAGTGACGTTGCGCAGTGGGAGGGGCGTTGCCGCGATCTTTTTCTTGATAGCGAAAGGGGCGGAGACTCAGGTGTCGCTCACAGATGACCTCACTCCCCCCCCCCCCCCCAGGGCCTATAGCATTTTGTAACGCTTTTGACCAGCAACAGGGCGGGTGTTTGGGCTTCATGGAGACGTCAGCAGAGAGACTCTGTGGGCGGAACAGGAAGTCGGCAACGCACGTGTCTGCGTACGGGGAAGCCTTGTCCAGCTGCTCCCGGTTGGAGCCATGAGTCGTCCCGTAACTTGTGTTGCCTGGGTGCCCCAAGGGGTTGCCAAGGAGACGCCCGACAAGGTGAGAGACGCGTCCCTCTTCTTCCCAGAGGGTCCCCCCCCCCCATCACTTCTGAGCTCTTACAGACATTTCGGGCAGCAAAGCAGTGGATGCTTTCCTCTAAATCAGGGGTCTCCAACCTTGGCCGCTTTAAGACTTGTGGACTTCAACTCCCAGAATTCTCCTGCCAGCTATGCTATGTTATGTTGGCTGGAGAATTCTGGGAGTTGAGGTCCACAAGTCTAAAAAGTTGCCAAGGTTGGAGACCCCTGCTCTAAATTAGTCGTTTATGCAAAATCAAAGCAAAGGAAGGCAATGTAGAAAGCGAAAAAAAAAAGGGAGGCGAGTGTATAAATTTCCACTTTGTTTCATCTCTGAAGTGAGGCCAACCAAGCTCAAAAGTGCGTATTTCGCATTTTAAAAAAAACCTAAGGCTAATTTAAATTTTAAGGCTTTTAAATTAACAAAAAGGGGTTGCATATTTTCCTTTGAAAATCGGAGAAAAAAGTCGCACAGTGTCAGTTTCTGGAACTACTGAACTTTGCAAGGTAGAATACAGATTACATCTTCTGCATTTTGCACCAGGAATAATATTTTGTCCCGTTTATCAAGCCAGCTCATAATATCTTACAATTATGCGTAGCGAACTGAGTGACCTTCCAAAACAATTTTGAATTCTGCAATGTAACAGTACAGAACGGTAATAATGTTGGATTTGAGTTTTCATGGAGCGCACTATTTTTTCCGTTGCTCTTGTTTTGTATTATATAGTATCTGTAATTCTCCATGTTTCAATATAGTACTTATATGTAATTCTCTGCATTTTACTTTCCCTTCATATAGAATTGTTTAGTTTGTCATATCTGAAAAGCCTTCCCTTGATTTATAGTGTACCAGGAAACATCACATGATATTAACTATTCAATTTCAGTTTGTTTCTATAGTCCCTCTTGCAGTTAAGTGTCTTCATTTAGGTTTCCTGGGCACAATTTTTGTAATTAATAGTTGACTTTCTAGAGAGTTTTACAATTTATTTTCTCAGACTGAATTTTTTTAAAATCAAGTTATCAAAAATGGACTGTTGATTGGAATAGAGCTGCCATACCTGAGAATCAAGAATATGGGCAACCAGGAGACAATAGTAAAGCAATATTAAAAAAAAACAAACCCTAGCTCTATCCTTATTTCGTTTTACAACTTAGATGTAATAATCCTAATTAAAATATGTTGGATGAAACTTGTTTAAAAATGACTTTGTTTTTCAAGTAGTCAGGCATGATTTAACTACAGGAGGTTTTATTTTCCATGTTTATCTTGCAGGTACAACTTGACAAGGAAGAACTGAAGCGTTTAATTACTGAAGCTAAAGAGAGATTGGAGTATGTTTGGATTGCATTTGAACAAGAGTGAAAAGTCAATTTACACCAAAACACCTGTATTCCTTCCATTTAAAAATCATTAGTCAAGCAAAAATCTAGTTTATGTCTAATTATATTTGTCCAATGGAAATATATAAACTGGATTGAGTGATCTACAGCATAAGTCTGTATAGGAATTGTGTTAGTGATATATGAAAATGATATAAGAAATTTTTAGCATAGAAGTAGTAGTGGAAAAATATTTGTGATTAAATATACTCTATTGACATAAATTGCCAAAAGTAAACAGACCAATTCAGGTTTTGTAAAAAAAAATAGAATTAAAACTGGAATACTCTATAGTAGAATTTTGGAATAGAAAATAAAGTTGTTACATATTAAAAGTGCTGATATATAATAAAGTGTTACAATTGTATTAACATGCATTCAATACATTGAAACTATGTTTTTTGTGAGGAAGAGGAGAGACTGCTATGGAATATGATTTGTTTTTCCCACAAATAAGTGTTTTCCAGTTAAAGGAGATAGGAAGTCGGTTGTTCAGTCTTTATAGGATTGCAAATGTGTCATTGCTCTAAATTTATCTCCCAAGTACATAACAATGTCAGATTTACCCATCTTCGTATTTAGCTGGGGTACTATACAGTGAGATAGCTGGAATCTGCAAAGTTATTGGCACAGAAACATTTTGGAATTGTACAAGCGATGAAAGATTAGATAGTGGCATTATTGTTAACGTCTTTTTTACATGAAGGGCAGAGGATGAGGATGAGGATGGAGGTGGACAAGAAGAAACCTCAGGTGCCATGGATGTTGTTGATGGTGAGGTAGCCAGCTCTGCTCCCGAAGATGAGGACACTGATAAGCTAGATGATAATGAATTGGCAGAATATGACTTGGATAACTATGATGAAGAAAATGCAGGTATTTATCTCTTTCCTGCTGTATAGAAACAGCTTCTCTAGTCAAGGATGTGCAATTGTGTCTGTTTACAAAAGATGCTACTTGTTTCACAATTATGAGTCTGATCAAGAGCAATCTGTTTGTCATATGATAGGTACTGAGAGCATTGGAGAAATCTTTGCAGGGCTTGCAGTATATGGAACTAATGAAAATGATCCATATATCACTATTAAAGATACTGTGAGTATTAAAGCATGGTTCCTTTGTTTCTTAACACTGAAGATTGTTTATATACATAATTTTGATACTGGCTAAAGCTAACATTCTGTTTTGGTTTGGGGTGGTAGGCATATGATAAGTGTTATTTGAAGAAATATTTCAGATTAATCAATTTGAAAAAAATTGATTTGATTAACATCTGTCTTTTTATATTATATTTCTGGTCTTCTGTTTCAGCAACATAACTTGATATGAACTACTTCACTAATATATGTTAATTTCAGCTATATTAATGTTGAAGATTCTCTTTTAAGCACAATGCATCAAGTCATAATTTTGTACTTTTTCCAGTTGTTTTTTCATTATAATTATTTTAATTGTATCCTCACACATTCCATTACTCTCATGTACTGTTTCTGAACACCTTTTATTTTCAAATTTGTGAAAGCTTAGTCTGGGATTGGAAGAAGTGCACAAATGATTTTTCTTAAATATTAAGAAAAGGTTTTAAAAATGTCACTTATTAGGTGACAAGACAAATTGTCTTTTAAAGTACGACTGACTTCAGTTAGTTTTTAAAAGACTAAGTATTCCCAAATATTTGTCTGCACCTAAAATTGTTTCATGATATCTGTTAAATGCAGTGATAAAATAAGGATTTGAAAATTGGACAAAAATCATATGCAAGCTTGTATTCTTTCAGGATCAATATGAGAAAGAAGACTTTGTGATTAAGTCAAATGACAGTCTTGTTGTATGTGGCAGAGTTGATAAGGACCACTGCAGCCTAGAAGTTCATGGTAGGTATTAAAATCTTTGTGGCCTTTAAAAAAAGAATTGTGGAAGATACGGATGGTTTATTCATACAGGTTTATTCCTGTACTACCTTTATTCATAATGGTCAACTCTATGCTTGAATTCTCCCTCTTTCCAAAAAGGGTTTTTTATACAGGGTATGAATTGCTGTAAAAGCACAATTTCAAGTGTTTTGTATTTGTTTTGAGGTGCTACATTTTGAGCTTGATGTGTTACTGTCAGATTCTTTTTTCCCTGATCATGTGATTCATACCCTTCCCTAAAAATAAGAACATGAATGCTTTGTTATATTTTTTATTATTACAGATTGATCACTTAGTATTGTGTAAAACTATACACTTTTTGTCATTTGTTTATAATCTGTTTTATAGAATCATGCTGTTTCTTGTAAATTGCTTCCCCATATTCTCTTAATGCATTTGGTGGGAAAATAAAACTCAGTTTTATAGCCTTGTACTTAATTGCAGTTTCTTGTCAATATTTTGGAATAATTTATATATCCTCCATAATATTGAAATGTAACATTGAAATCTGTAGAGATTCTCAGTCATCCAGGTCATGGTTGTCCCAAAGGTGCTTTCTTCGGGAATGGATTTCCAGAGGAAAAATTGCAGACTACAGGAACCAGGAGCACCACTCAGGTGACCCTGAGGACACAGATAAACCTCCAAGTGCTTCAATGACCTTCTAAAAGAATGCAAATGACCAGCTGTCTGCAAGGAATATAAATCCTTCCATTCCCCACTATCCTGTCAGAGCTGAAGAAGCTTCTTGGATGAGAAGTGAAACATCTTCAAAAAGAAACAATGTCCAGTTGCCTCCCGAAAAAAGCACCTTTGGGATAACTTTCAAATATTGCTTATATTAGATCAAGCTACTTATCCATTTGGTTGAATTGTGTTTGCTTTGACCACCAGTTCTTTGGAGTCTTCTCATGTTTTATTACTGTCATGAGCTCTACTGTTTCTTGTATTGCTTATTGGATCCTCTCTTGCATAGCATAAGATTAATAAATGCAGAGGTATAAATTTGTAAATGAAGTATGATTACTATTTATATTGGCAACCTCTGGGGGACTTGTTCAACTTGCATTCCTTCTTTTGAGTTCTGCTTGTCTAGAACTGGGTAAATTGTAGGAAAGAAGGAAGATTACAATATATGCTTGCTAATCTTTTGTGATTAAAAATATAGCCTCCATAAAGGAACTCCAAAATATCTTCCCATATTTCATTTTTTTGATTTGTGATATAGTGGTAATGTTAATTTTATTCTTCTCTCAACAACAAGCGTATACATGTTCTTTATGTTTTTGTAGTGGGAGTATGATTTTTTTTATTTACTTAAAGGAAGTTACTTAATTCTTTCAGTTTATAATCATGGAGAAGATTCCTTTTATGTCCATCATGATCTTATTTTATCTGCATACCCCTTAAGTGTGGAATGGATGAACTTTGATCCTAGTCCCAATGATTCTGCTGGTAAGTTAGTGTACTATTTTATTTCTAATGATCCCGACATTATCAGGGGACATCTGTATGAAAGTGCAGAGAGACAGACAGATGGGAACAAATGTTGAGGACAATTTTTTCGGGGTTTTTTTTGTTTTGTTTTTCTTGTTTTCTACCACATTTTCCTTCTCCTTTTTCTTTTTTTTCTCTGAGCATTTATATTTTTACCTCAATAGCCATTCTCTTTCCTTTCCTGTTTTCATCCTGGATTGTTTCTCTTCTAAAAGTGTGTAACTTAGAAGTAGATTTTTCTAGGCATTGCCCTGTAGGATTGTGGGAAAGAGATTAAACTAGGGAATCTTATAGTAAACTAGGGAATCTTATTATCCAGCATTAATGATAATGATCATTGTTTTTCCAATTCTGATAACCTATTGGAACAACTGGCTTCAGGGCACTGTTTTCTGATGTCTTTTGTCTTTACTGAGGAAGTCAAGTCTCTCAGGCTATCAAGCTGTGTTCCATATTATGTAACATTGTAAGACTAGTGGGAGAAATTATGTGTAGCTTCAGTGTCTAAGCACACAACATCTCCATCTAAATCCAAGGAAAACTGATAAAGTTCAAAAATTGTGAGAGATTTTTGATAATTAAATTGATGAGGATGACTAAAGTGAAGCTTAATCAAATAGGTATTCATCCAGTATTGAATGGAGGTGAACGGGCTCCCCTTCCAGATTCATAGTTGCTTCTATGTGCTCAACCTTTATTCCTTGCAGTAAATAGAGAGACCTTTTCTACTAACTCAGAAAAGATTAAAGTAACAAAATTTATTCTTTACAGAGTCATGAGATGATAATATAAATTTACTACTAGTAGAAATTCACATTAGAAGAGATATGCAGTGCTTTGGATCTGCCATAAGCAACTTGTTCCTGGGCCTGTGAAAATATATGTTTGAACTGCCTCATCGCAATACATATAGTCCTTGTTTAGTAACTGCCTCATTTAATGACCATTCATGGTTATGACAGTAATGAAACAGTAACATCTGCTTCTAAGAATAGAGCTATAGTAAGGGTGCCCATCCCCGATCCAAGGCCCCCTTACCTACTTTGGAGCTACTATACACCTCTACATGTTAAGTAATGGCAAGCAGTTTTTAATATATATATATTTATATATATAGGATTTATGAGATTACACATGATTAACTTGGATATTTCTTTAGGAAATTATATTGCTGTTGGCACAATGAATCCTGTTATTGAAATATGGGATCTTGACATAGTGGATTCTTTAGAGCCAGTTTTTTCACTAGGACATAAGGCGAAAGTAAAGAAAAAGAAACAAAAGAAGGTAAGTATGAGCAAATTTCATATTAATAAAGTTTAAACTTTCTCAGTAAGAATAGCAGAAAGTTGCTTGCCTTTTCAGTCTGTCATATATACATGAGCTAATCTTGTTACTCTTGGAAACGTTATATGTTGCCTGCTGCTGGTCACCAAGTTGTCAGCATTTCTGGTGGTAACAGTTCGTGAGAAGATTCATCTCAGCCTGTTGTGTTTTCTCAGTACGGTCATTGTCTGATGAAATCTCCAGAAAACTATAAGTGTGCACAGAAAGGCTTCTCCGTCCATGTATCTGTGCACGGTCCAAAACTGATCTAGATAGTTGCAACGTGGTTTCAGAGATAGAAAGATTGGCTATTCTTTTTTACATAGCGCACTTTCAAATTCATTTTCTGTTTAATGTTTACAAATATTTTAATTGCTTAAAAAAATCAGTGGATGAAGATTCTCAGAACAGTTGCTGCCAGCTGTTGTGGAAAATATTGGACTAGGATGATCCTGTACGTTTGAGACAATTTAAGACAGTAGAGTAAAGGAGCAAGGGCAAGAATTGCCTTTCACATTTGGAAACCTATGCAAAGGTTATAGAATTAACCTGCTTTTATTATGATATTTAGAAACTCTAAAAAGTTCTTCATCTTTTTACATGAAGAGCTTATCCAAAGAAGACCATCAGGGGCATACTGATGCAGTGCTTGATCTTTCATGGAATAAACATCTCAGGTAAAATATATATATATTTAAAGATAAATTAATGTGAATTATATTTTTTAAAAATATTTCTATAGCTCACAATGAAAGTAATGCACAGTTGAGTACCATTACATCGAAGTAAGTCATAATTATAGATATCTGTAGGACAATTGCCATAGATTTGGTCTTTAGTTCATCTTATTCATCTTTGTGAAGATGTAATTTTTGAAATATGCTTTTGTCTTATACAGGTTTATTAATTCATGTGGCTTAATTTAATCCCTGTACCAAGCCACAAAATTGGTCTTAGATAGCAGAATACATATTTCTCAATCTTGGCTTAAAGGCAGTCATTGCATATTGTCAAAAATACAGTTCTAAATACTTGTTACTTTTTGGATTTTATAAAGCCTTACATATCTTTGCTGCTGAATATAACCAAGGCTTCATGTGCAAACACAAACACATATATTGTACGGTATCCAAGTATACAGTTTTGAAATCAGTGTGGTGCTTGTTTATTTATTTCATGAATAAACTAGCATGAGATGTGCAAATGTGAAGTGTGATCTTCAGGCAGTTATGTAAGCAGTTAAAACGGGGCTGATTTGGGATAGCCCAGCTCTCTATGAGTCTCACAAACTTTGACTTTCCTTGCCACAGTGATACTTTGTGTCACACAGAATCTTGAAGCATGTTGTACCTCAACTCAAAGGAAATTTTTGAAGACCTCTACAGAAAAATAATTGAGATCTATCAGGCCAAAAAAAGGCTATAAAGCTCAAGGGCCAATCAGGGACATACCTTGAAGTAATGTTTTTGGGCAACAGTTAATTTTCCTAAGAGGTATCAGGAAAATTAACCAGAGGTTGGGGACCCTTGATCTATAGGCTTCTCTTACCTTGGTTGAAGGAAATGATTTCAGGAAAGCACTTTGGGAAAATCCAGATTCATAGAAGCCAAGTGTAGCAAAGTGAAAGCATTGGCTCACAAAAACAGCTGTGGAAACAATGGCTCACAAGAAGTTTGATGTTTGCCTCAAGTTTACAAAAACCCCACCTGATTTTATAGGCTTCTCAAGCAGTATTCTGTAGGCAGATGAATCAAAAATGAATTTTTTCAAGCTACAGGCAAGTTGTTATATTATTGAAGCAAGTGAGAATTCACGCTGGGTGAGAGACTTCTGCAGGATAATATCATGCCATCATTGTATCAGTTAAAATCAAGCAGGTCATGTTGAAAGAGAATCCACATATACAATCAAGGGAATGGATCATGAATAATATATTATTCAGATGAATAAATGTTGCAAATTAAGTCCAAACCTAAATCCCAGAGAAATGTGGCATGGGTTGAAATTCCTATACAGCAATCTGAGGTACTGATGATCAGGAAGTGTTTGGCTACAGTTCTTGCAGTAACAGGCACCAATCCTAGGGATAGCTTTTCATTCAATAGGACCATTTGAAGGTTCAATAACAAGCCATAGCAAGAACATGCAAAATGTCAGAAAATTCAAAAGAGAGCAAATAACAGTTTTTTCAGAAACTGCTTGGTTATTTACCTTATATTTATTCATTTACCGTATTTTTCAGAGTATAAGACGCACCAAAAAAGAGGGTGAAAATCTGGATGCATCTTATACTCCGAATGTAGCTACGCCCAGCCTCCCAAACAGAGATTTCAGAGGCTGAAAGAAGCCTCTGAAAGAAGCTTCAGAAAAAAAGCCTCTGAAAGGCTTTTATCTAAAATAATATGGTAAGCAACAAAAGAAGAATCAGTAAAGATTCTAACCCAACTATGCTAACAAATCTGGAGAATGACACAATAACCATCAGATGGGAAGAGGCTAAACTACATACCAATACCAAAGAAAGTAGATTGAACAGAGTACAGATAGTCCTTCAGAAAAAAAGCCCTTTTTCTTTCTTTCTGAAGCTCTGTTTTGGAGGCTTTCAGAGGCAGAAAAAAAGTTGTTTCTGAAACAGAGTTTCAGAGGCAGAAAAAAAAAGCCAAAAAAAAGCAAGGCACAGAGCTCACAACCAACAAACCTATTGTTAAAATTCACCACTGGGGACAGCTGATTGGGGGTATTCTGAGAGGCAGAGCCATCCACCCATCAGCTTTTTTCTTATTTTCCTTCCCAAAAACTAAGGTGCACCTTATACTCCAGTGCCTGCCTCTCTCTCTCTCTCTCTCTCTCTCTCTCTCTCTCTCTCTCTCTCTCCCTCCCTCCCTCCCCCTCCCTCCCTCTCCCTCCTCCCTCCCTCCCTTCTTTTCTCTCTCTCTCTCTCTCTCCTTCCCTCCCTCCTCCTCTCTCTCCCTCCCTCCCTCCTTCCGTGTGTGTGTGTGTGTGTGTGTGTGTGTGTAAGGTAAAACATGATCTAACACCTGATCTGATGCTGCTTGCAAATCAATGTGCTTGTTTCTTTTAGATCTGTCTTGGCAAGTGCCTCAGCTGACCATTCTGTAATTCTTTGGGACATGTCCAAGGGCACAACAGCAGCAACCCTTTCTCTTCACACAGACAAGGTACGCTGATGATTGTAGAAGCATAGCCAAATTGCAGCAAAATAACAAGGAAATCTGGCACAATAGGATATCATACAGATGTATTGCAACAAATGCAATTTTGGTTTTTTTCTCTAATACTGGGTTTTTTTGTAAAATACATAAAAAACAACAATTTCAGTCAGAGAGTTTGTATCTATTCTACATGCCACTAGAAAATTAGCTTCTCAATTTCTTTACCCCTCCCTGGAAGAGCTTCAGCACTTCAGTGTTAATTTCAGGAACATCATTTTCCTATTCTATGTATAAACCATATAAGCAAAACTATTTTAAATTATTTTAATCTGTCTGTGATTTTTGAAGAAACCTTTATATTCCCTCAGATGGTCATTATTTGTTAATAAGCTAGGAAAAAGAGAGAATGGGGATTTGAGAGCCTTACTAAATGAGGATTTATGAACCAACAAATTGTTGCCATGCTGTGAACATGGAGATAGCTCTGCAATTTCAATCTGGAAGCACAGAGTCTAGCACTATGGGGGCACTGGAAGTCCATTGTTGTAATAACAATGTAACGCCCTTCACAGTTTTTTATCAGTTTTTGGCGGCATCTGTCTTCAAAGCTGGTGGAGACTTCGTAACACAGGCTCACCAGAGGGTTCTATCTACCAAGTTTCCAGTTCTCTTGGTTGGATGTCACAGTGGTGTAGGGTTTCCTTCACAGTGATTTTGTAGTGCTTGCATAAACAACCTCGGGGTCTCTTTTCACTCTCTAGTACACCAGAGAGCAACTGGTGAGGCACATTATTGCTTGCCCATTCTGATGACCATCACCACAACTGGGCTCTGATAATCAGAGACTCAATGCTGGTGGACTTTGTGAACCTCGAGGCTAGAGACGTGGTCTTGCCGATGAATGTCAAGAATGGAACAGGGAGCATGTATGTGAAATTTCTAATATTGTTTGGTGTGTCATCAGTAGACCATATAGGAGTGAAAGGATAACCACAGCTCTGTAGACTTGTATGCGTTTGTAGAGATACGGACATTGTATTGATTGAGCATTGTAATACGCAGCCACCCCAGAGCCTTGTTAAATGTCATACTTATAAATACTTAACTAACTAAAATAGAGTTGGACTTTGGATTTAAAAACTAAAAAATATATACTGGTATATGAAAAAAATCAAAGCAAATCTAGGTTCAAAAGCTCAATTTAAATTGTTTTTGAATCCTAAGAGACCAAATGATCAAGTACTAAGAAGGATGGGCTTTTTTATCTACTCTATTAAAAAAGTTCTGATAGGCAACTTTAGGGATGAAAAACTTCATTTGTGATCCCGCCCCCATGTTTCTACAACTTCATTGGCTCTATTAAGTACAGGTTTAGCAGTATTATAGTCCTAGTTTGTTGAGCCAAGTAAATCTATAGAGAAAAACTCTCTTAAATTTTAGATTTAACTCTGGCTAATTTTATGAGAAGTTATGCAATCACAGCCCAGTGGGAGAAATTAATGTCAACTCCTAGTTAACATAATTATTCAAATAAGATTTGATTTTCGTTTTCCATGGCTATTACTTTAGATGTTTGCATTCTAGTGAAATGAGCTCTATAGAAATAACATTTAATTATAAATGTTCAAACCAATTAACAATTCCAGACTTTTTGTTCTACATAATGAAGTTTTAGCTAACATAAATTTTACAAGCTGATGGTTGTATGCTACTCTGCCTTAAATTAGCAGTTAAATAGATCATTGAACACTCCTTTCTGTTTGTGAAAAAAATTATAGTAGGAATTATTTAAAATCATGTACACTGTAAAACTACCATTTTGATGCAAATGTATTTCAAATCTAATTTGTTATTTTTAGGTGCAAACACTGCAGTTTCATCCATTTGAAACACAGACTCTCATTTCTGGCTCTTATGACAAGTAAGAACAAGCTTGTTCTATTGCTGCTATTACACTATAAAAGTACAATCCCAAAGGTGCTTTTTCAAGAGGCAACTGGACTTTCTTGCTTTTCTTTGAAGACATTTTTGCTTCTCATCCAAGAAGCTTCTTCAACTCTGACTGGATGGTGGGGAATGGAAGAGTTTATACTCCTTGCAGACAGCTGGTCATTTGCATTCTTTTAGAGGGTTGTTAAGGTCACCTGGAGGTTTATCTATGTCTTCAAAGAAAAAACAGAAAGTCCAGTTGTCTCTTGAAAAAAGCACCTTTGGGATAACTGTGATCTGGTTGACTGAGAATCTCCAGAGTTATAAAAGTACAGGTAATATATAAACCATATGATGGCAGAGATAAATAATAAAATGTAATACAGGTAGTCTATGGAATCTTTTATGACAAGACCCCCCCCCCCCAAAGATACTTAATGACCTTTGATGGCTAGCCTCCCCCCCGGGTCATGTGACAGCATTTCAAGCACTCAATCTGCATTATGGCCATCTGCAGTGTCCTGTAGTCACAAGACCATAATTTACAACATTTTTGCCGAAACCTAGTGTTTGCTTCATTTTTAGAAAAAAGTCCCAGATCAAACTATTGGTTTGGTTTACCATCTCCATTTTTGTTTAACCACCATAAAATGTATCATAAAATGGGGTTGGTTACATGGGTGACCCATTAGGACTTATGACCTAAGTAGGTTCCATTATAGTTGTAAGTCAAGGACTGCCTGTATTTCCTTCATGAGGTATTTGACACAGATAATACTTTGTTAACGCTGCCTTCTTTAAAGCATATACTATTAATTTTGGTATGATTTATGGAAGTGCTTCTCTGTGTATTCTCAATGGGAAGGGTCAACCTGATTTTAGCATCAGCTTTCTATGCATACTTAATTAGAAACAAGACCATTTGAAGCCAGTAATTCCACTTAATAGACTTGCGTTCGCTGTTTATTACTTTTATAACCAGTGAGATTGCTGTGACTTTTACTAATGACTCAGCTGGAGTAGGAGTATTTTATTAGGTTAGGGAAAAAAATGACCTCTCTGTGTCTCACAGGTAAATTAATTTTAGTTTATTATGTTTAAAAAATTGGGTGCCAAATTTGAATAAATGCTTATTGATACTTTTCAGATCAGCCATTTTATATGACTGCAGAAGTCCACAGGACAATCATAGAACCTGGAGATTTAGTGGACAAGTTGAAAGAGTGACTTGGAATCATTTTTCACCTCACCACTTCTTAGTAAGTACAATAGTTCTTTGCGTTTTGTCTTATCCATTCTATTGTATGCATTTATGCAGGCTATGCAGCATTTCAATTCAGTTCGTTGCATGCCATCCAGAGTCACGTTGTTTGAGTTAGGCAGCCCTAAAACCTAGTAAGTAAGTAAGATAGAAAGAAAATGCTTCACAGGATCAAGGGTGGGGTGCATTGCATTTGCACCTTTTCCTAACTGCATCATATAACCTCTGCTGAGCTGTGGTGGCACAGTGGTTAGAGTGCAGTATTGCAGGCTAACTCACTGCTCACTCCAGGAGTTCAGTTCCCACTGGCTCAAACTTAACTCAGCCTTCCATCCTTCTGAGGTCGGTAAAATGAGGACCTAGTTCAGTGATGGCTAACCTTTTTGTCGTCGTGTGCCAAAAGTTGGGGGAGCGTGGGGGGGTCATGAGTGCAGGTGCCCACATCCATAATTCAATGCACCCCACCCTCCCACACATGCGCACGTGACCCCCCACACTTCCCCCTGCTTTTGGCACGCAATGGCACGGTGGGCCTGGTAGGCCCGTTTTTCCCCCTCCCCAGGCTCCAGGGGCTTTCTAGGAGCCTGTGAGGGGAAAAACAGCCTTCCCCATCCCCCTGGAGACCTTCCGGAGATCGGAAACAGCCAGTTTCCCAACTTCCAGTGGGACTGGGAGGCCTGAAAATCAGTTGGCTGGTGCGCACATGCGCTATGGAGCTGGGCTAGGGCAACAGTCGCGTGCCCACCAATATGGCTCCGCGTGCCACCTGTGGCACCCGTGCCATAGGTTCGCCATCACGGACCTAGTTTGTTGGGTCAATTTACTCAAATATGGGAAGTTATGCTGTCATAGATAACAGATCATTCTGATCTGTTGCCTGTTATCAAATCAGAAATCACGGTACCTGCGTAGCTAGAGTTGGCCACCAAACATCCAGCTGCTTGTTCTGTGTGCAGTCTTTCGGCACCATCCTTTCAGCTTCCAGAGTTCTTTACAATGGCCCTTCAGGCTGGATGGTTCAGTTCTGGGATTTCAAGTCCATACCTCCAAAAGATCATCAGATTGAGAAAGGTGGCCTGCCTATTGATTTTGTTTTTAAAATCTCTGTAAATAATTCGTTGTAGGCTAGCACGGAAGATGGATTTGTATACTGTCTTGATGCTCGTTCCCATAAACCAGTCTTCACAATGAAAGCACATGATGAAGAAGTATCTGGTAAGCATTTCTTTTCCCAGTCAGGATCCTAAGGAAATCCCATTCTAGTCAGATATCTTATATAGTGATATCATATTTTTGAGGCAAACTCACATTTGCCATTCCACGGTGCATAAAGAGCATGCATTATTTGGTTGGATCTTAGGGATAGCTAACCCTTTGAGAGATAGGTTGTTCTGCTGCTCTTTAAGGAGGCATTGTCTTGCCCTCTCCTCAAGAAGCCATTGCTGGAGCCCACCATGCTGGACTATTTTCATCCAATATCTAACTTCCCTTTTCTAGAGAAGGTTGTGGAGAACGTGGTTGTGCAGCAGCTTCTATGGGCCATGGATAAAGTTGAATATCTGACCCTTTTCAGTCAGTATTCAGACTTTGGCCATTGGCTAGAGATGGCATTGACCACACTTCTGAATTAAGTGGCAGCAGGACAGGAAAAATGCATTATGTTCTTGCTCTCCTTGGCTTCTTGGCAACCTTTGATATCATCAACTGTGGTATCTTTCTGGGTTGGTGTTGATTGGAAGAGGACAGGTTCTGCGGATTTAACCGGGCCTGGTACTCTCTTCATTTTTATTTAACATCTAAATGAAGTCACTGGGTGAGACCATTCGTTGCCATGGTGCCTTCAGTAAGCTGATGATATCCATATCTCTGTCCTTTGCAAACTCAGCAGTGCTACTAATGCCTTGTTCCAATGTCTGAGGCTATTGAGGTCTGGATGGGGAACAATAGGCTTCAGTTGAACAAGATTGAGCGACATTAGATTTTGGGGCCTCCTGATTTGGAATTATACCATCTTTGGTTCTGGATGAAGCTGTGATACTCCAGAGAGACCCTGTGTTCAATCTAGGGCTCCTTCTATAACCACAACTCCTGCCCGAGAAGCAGGTTACAGTCATATCTAGGAGGACCTTTGCACAGCTTTGTATTGTGCCCCAGTTTTGCCTGTTCCTGGACTATAAGCCTTTGCTTAGTCACTCACGCTCTGTTCATCTCCAAACTGGATTACAGTAACTCAATGCTGCCCTTGAAAATCATCTGGAAGCTTCAACTGCTGCAGAGTGCAGCTGCACGGACAGTTACATCCCCCCCCCCCGAAGGTGAACATTATACCTTTATTCTGCAATATGCACCGATTGCCAGTTTGTTTTAGTTACAATTTTAGGTGTTGCTTTTCATCTTTAAAGTCCTACTTTGCATGGGACCAGTTACTGTAGGTCTTGCCCTCTGCAACATCACTCTCCCTGAGATGAGGTTGGCCCCATCCCTGTTTTACTTTCCAGAAGGTCTTTAATACTTTCCATTGACTTTGGAATCCCATAATGAGCCTGCAAGAGGATTATGTAATGTCAACTGATTGTTGTTCTTCCATATTCTTGGTTTTGTAATTTGGGATGTGTGTGTTCTATGGTTTTAATGGTTAATATGTTGGTAGACCAGCCAAAATTATATTTCATGAGCTGAGTGACTATAAATCTAATAATTTAAATGGCATTACTTCTTCTTTTTGAGTATTTTTGACAAATGAAAGATTTGTAAGTATCTTTATCTTTACTAATGTCAATGGAAGAAGATGCATTTTAGTTGCCATTGCTGCACCATGGATATGGGGTGCCTTTAAATCATAGATCCCTTAACCTAAAAGAATGAGGCCTATAAGACTGTTCTTCTGTTTTCTTCCTGACTTAATATTAAAAGCATCTTATGTTTTTCAGGACTACAGTTAAGTAGCCAAATCAAAGGATGCCTTGTCACAACATCTTCTGATAAATCTGTGAAAATTTGGGACATCCTAGGAAACAAGCCTTCTTTAGTCTATTCCAGAGATATGAAAATGGTAATTTTACTCTTTTTTCTGCAGCTATAGCTATAGAGCCATGATGGCGGAACCTATGGCACACATGCCAGAGCTGGCACACAGAGCCCTCTCTGTGGGCATGCATGCTGTCGACAGCTGCTCTTCTGGTTTAAGGCGCGCACATGTGTGCTGGCCAGCTGGTTTTCACGGGCACCAGAGTGTCAGAAAATAACCTGAAAAACAGCCTGAAAATGGCCTGAAAAACAGGCATGCACACGTTGGCCAGCTGGTCTTTGGGTTTCCGGTACTCCGGCGCATGCATGTGCGCACATGCACACACGTTCCATTTTGGGCACTCGGTGCCGAAAAGGTTCGCCATCACTGCTATTCAGCCTTATTTTCTTGGAGTGAATGCAGAATAAAACTGGTGGGAATCCTGGTCTATTTAGTATTATGAGTTACTAAATTAATATTGTGTATATTTGTGAGTATACTAATTACATTAACACTTACATGAGACAAATAGCCTGCATTTTATGAACTGTATTTCCTCTAATGCGTAAAGTCTAAAGACGTTGGATATGCACAACCTCTGTTAATTTTGATTTTAGGTCACTGATTTGAATGAGAAATGTGTTGTTGAGATGTATTGTGTTGAGTGAGCAGAAAATCAGAAGAGATGTATCTTCTGCCCACAGGGTGCCCTGTTTTGTGCAGCTTGCTGTCCAGATCTGCCATTTGTTTATGCCTTTGGAGGAGAAAAGCAGGGACTACAACTCTGGGACATAAGCACAATTTCCACAGGTGACTGTTCTCATTCATTTTCTAGTTATGTAATCCTAAGAAAAGGGTCAATTTCTTCTTTAAAATTAGAGTTTTTAACCTCTCTCTTTTTTTGACATTACAGTGAATGATGTTTTTGGAACTCGACAGAGGCTAACAGTTACCACATCAAGTTCTGAAGCGAGTAATTCTGCTAATAGCAGTAGCAGCTGTGGAGGCGCTGTAATGGAATCATGAAATAAGCTTTTATGTTTTTTTTTTTAATTCTAAGTAAGCCATTTTTTTAACTTGCTTTTAAGATCACGTTACCATGAAGTTCGGCCTTGATCTTAAAAATTTTCTGAGATGTTAACCAGCTAGAAATTGGAATATGCCAAAACACAAACAATAATATAGCAATAATATAACAAATTAATCTTAATTTATTCATTTGTATTAAGAAAGATAAACTTAGGCATTCTGATGCATGTAACAGCTACTTAAATCCTTTGACATTGGCTATCTGGTTTAAAAGCTACTATTTAAAAACCAGTTTTTTCTGAGAATCTAAAGGAAGCGCTCTGTATTGTGGAAGGTTTAAAATGTATTATTATTAACCAGGATTGGATACCTTGTGAGAGCATGATTCTCTGATCTTATATATTATAATAATAATAACTTTATTGTCATTGTACGTGTATACACAGTATACCCATACAACGAAATTCACTTAACACCCGAAGACCAGGTCCAACACACATAACAATCCCCAAACACACTCCTACCCACCGCAAATTCCCCACCCCTAAACCACCCAAACATCCACACAACAGACCGCGTAATGCTGTCCAACAGCTCACTGATGGTGGCCCTTTAGTTCATTGTTGAGTGCAATTATATTTATAATATAGGCATATGCTAATTAATAAAATCTAATTGGCATAAATAAAATAGCTAAGATTATTATAACCAACATTGGTTAACCAACAATAACCAACATTGGGTTCCTCTCCCCCCCCCCCCCCCCCTTTGTATTTAATTCTTGGAGAATGCATGGTTTTTCAGAAGTAGTTTGCCATTGCCTCCTTCCTAGGACTCGGAGGTCACTCTTCTAGCTTCATGCCCAAAATGGGACTAGAATTCATGGTCTCCCAGTTTCTGATGCCTTAATTATTACATCATGGCTCTCATCTCTTTGATTCAGACCATTAATTTAATATACTTCTACCTAGGAGAACTATCAGTGTCAGCACATTAATATTGGCTGAAGATCATAATGTATAGATAAACAAATGGTTTAATAAAGCAAACATGCTATGGTGAAAAAACAATTTCTACATACTGGGGAAAAACTCAAAGGAGGAAAAAAAACAGTACGCACATTAAAAAGCAGTATTTTAATTTTCTGTAAGAAAACAAATCTTAATGATACCTTCATTCCATAAATATAATAGCAGCAGAATTTCCCTTTCAAAATAAGTGGTTATCGGTTGCAGTATAGACAAAGTTACATGAATAACTTTTGAATGTAAAATTCATGCTAAAACTAAGCTTGCATTTCAAACACAAGCATTAGCATGCCTTACTCTGATTCCCATACCATATTTTTGTTTTCTAATTCTCTCGAATGCTCAGTTGTCAACAAATGAGCAAATAATTCATTGATATACAACAAATATCAATTTAATGAACTAAGTTAAGCTACAAACTTTTTTCCAATAAAAAAACACTTTACTGTAATGAAAAAATTTTGGTTTGTGCATACTTTCACATTAAGTATATCTTTAACAGAGACAGCTGATGATGTTTCAGCTGTATCCATCATGCATCAACCAAGTCACCAATGATACCGTTTTAACAGATGAACATAGTAATTATATTGTTTTAATGTTCCTGGCAATCACTCTGAAAACAGATAAGCCATTTTCATTATAGATGAGAATTTGGCCACTGAGTGTAAGTGTAAAAACAAACGATCGCTTTAGGAATTGTCTTATTTGTGACAAGAAAGTGTATCAGCTGTCACATACATGGTGGTTCTGAGTTGGCAATTTTCATTTGTTGTAGAATTTATCAATTCTTCCTCCTCTGAAGAATCTTCCTCCTCTTCTTCTTGGGCTGAGAGACTAGAGGTTGGTCCTTTACAAATTTTTAGATGGCGAGTAAGGTGGTATTTTGTTAAATAAGCCTTGGAACACTTTTCACATACATAATCTCTTTTTCCTTCATGAGAGTTTAAATGTTTCTTTAGGTGGTTCGTCCTTAAGAATAGCTTCTCACATTGTGGACATTTGATTTGACGTTCTCTAAACAGAAATGGGTATAGAGAAGAGGGAGAACATTTTAGTCATGAGAACATAAAAACAATTTTTTAAATATTTGAGAGTTCTTTTGAATTTGAAGGCTTGTGAGACATAGATTTCACACAGTTCTAATCCCACTTCCCATTTAGCATACAGAAAGCCCCACTTTTGCATGCATAAGGCTTTGCCATTATCTGCACAATCAACATTCGGTGGGAAATAATCTAGAGGTGCTTTTTGTTCAACATCACATACTTAGAATTTCAGTGTTACAATTTTATCCTGGAAGAATTCTTATCTTCTGTTCCAAAAAACAATGTTATATATGCAGTAGTCAACATTTATTTATTTATTTATTATTTAGACTTCTATACTGCTTCATAGTGCTTTACAGCCTTCTAAGCGGTTTACAAAGTTAGCATATAGCATATTGCATATTAGCATATTGCATTAGTATTAGCATATTGCCCCCAACAATCTGGGTCCTCATTTTACCCACCTCGGAAGGATGGAAGGCTGAGTCAACCTTGAGCCGGTGAGATTTGATCTGCTGAACTAGCAGTCAGCTGAAGTAGCTGCAGTACTGCACTCTAACCACTGCACCACCTCGGCTCTCACATTGATCTCTACCGCTCATCATGGGTTAGGCCTGTATGCTTTTTTTTTATAAGATAAGAGAATTAAATACCAACTTATCAGCCTTCATCTTGACACTATTCACAATAAATTTTTCTTCTGATAAACCTGGGTTTCTTCTGAGAACTGTCCTATCACTATCATGAGTCTTTTAAATATGGACCTCTTTAGTTTGTAGGCAATAAATTAAACAGACAAACACAAAGAAATAATTTGGAATGTCTCCTGAATGACTCACTGTGTATGGGTGAGCACATGCTGCTTGAGATCTTGACGCCGCATAAATAGTTTATCGCAATAATCACATTTCAGATTTTTTTCTCCAGTGTGGATAACCATATGTGTCTCTAGATGTGCCTTCTGAGTAAAGGATTTTTCACAGAGTGCACAGCGGTAGTTTTTTTGACCTGAAAATAAAGACATAAAGATTTACATAAGATGATTTCATCCCATCCCATCCACAGAACAGTAAATATAGATTGAAATTCCAAGCTATCAACATGTTTGATATTACAGTAGGGGCTATACAATAGATTTTAATGCTACAAGTAACTAATGGCATGAAATATCCATGAATCTTATGTTCTGCTATAAATAACAACACACAGCTCTCCAATTTTCCAAAGATTTCCCAAGTTGCTTTTCTAAAATTGCTAAAGATTCTATGCTTTTTGTTAGGTTCTTTTAATTTCATGCTTCTTCAATTGGTTATCTCTAGCAAAAGGACAAAAGAAAAATAGTTTCCTAGTGATAAACAGTCACTTAAAAATTTGGGAGCTCACATCCAAAATCAAAACCCAATTGGTCTCTAAAATATTGTATGTCACATGTATGCAAATAAATATGCAAATAAAAAGGCAATACAATATTCCATTCTAAGAAGGAACAAACAAGACCAGTCTTCACTGTGACAAAACAGTGCAATCGGTTCTAAATATTTGTTTGGAAAAAGAACTTTAAATGTTCTTCCTCACTTACCTGTATGAATTTTAAGATGGGTACGCAGATTGCTGGGATCACTGAAGGCCTTGCTACAGAAATCACACTTGTGTGGCTTCATACCTATATGCCCCATGAAGTGAACATGAAGCTTAGAAGGTGATATAAAAGCTTGAGGGCACATAGAGCATTTCCATTTCCTTTCCTTACTGTGTCCTGATCCAGGGGTACTGCTGTGTCCCTGACTGGGGAAGTGGCTGTGGAGATGACTACTCAGATGGACCTTAAACTCTGCATAGGAGGCACATTCTTTTCCACAGTGACAAGTATGCACGTCAGGATGCTCAGGAACACCTTTGAGAGAGGTAATTGTTTATGATGCAGCAGAAAGTATGAAGCCCCAAAATACAGTAGAGGCCAAAATTGTGGAAACCTTTTGGTGTATTTTTGAGGTTTGATGGCTAATAACACCATGGGTTTTTTTGGGGGGGGGGAGTTTCAAGATAATCATATTCCCAGGAATGGCCTGGGAATAACCCAGACCTTAACCCAATTGAAAATCTATGGAGCTGACTAAAGAAACTTGTTAGTCAGAAGCAACCCAGCAATAAAACCCAGTTAATAGAAGCACTCATTCAATCTTGGTTTCACATTATAACAGCTGCAGAACTAAAAAGACTTGGTTCATTCCATGGGAAGATGTTGTAAGGCCGTAATTCATGCTAAAGGTTACCCAACTAAGTATTAACTGACGTGGTGATAATTTTTGTATATCTCATTTTTTCTACGTGTTTCACTTTTCTTTATACTGTAACTGCTATTCTAATAGCAAATCCTTCATAAAAGTTACTGCATTACATTCTTGATTATCTTTCCATTGATATATAATTTTATGATACTACTCCCCAAAAGAAGTATTATTAGCTAGTTTTAGAAAATACACTTTTCCCAAAAGGTTTCCACAATTTTGGCCTACTACTATAAATAGGAAGGTAACAAAAAGCATTATAAATTTAAAAGGCATAAGCTTCAATCTTGTACATTGTTGAAATATGAAGAAAGGGAATAGCTTACAACTAAATCCAATCAGATCAGATAAGAGGAATATATAAATCAGAAGTTTCTATTCATATCAGATTTAAGCTCCCCACTTGGATCAGACTTCCAGAAGTAATTTTCAATATGGTCAATGTTCCAAGCCTGGGAGCTACAGACTACATTTGGCGAATGCCATATTTGGAAAGCCTAAATTAACCGCTTACCAATCTGCCGGGCATAGTCACGACTATAGTAAAAAAGGAGCTCCTGGTCTGGAGGAATGTCGCGTGAGGTGCAGAAGTAAACCTTTCCATCATGAGGATAGGCTACCAGATTCTGTTCTTCACGGTTCCTATTTCACAGAGAGGAAAATCTTAAAATGTATCATTTGTATGGTTTTTATCACAAATATCCCCAAATCATTTAATATTCTTCACTGAAGCCAATCCTAAAACAATTTGCAGCAACAAATTGTTACTGAACAAAACTAAACTGATGCTTTTGGACTGTAGTGCTGGAGAAAATTGCTGAGAACATTTGAACCATAAGAACCAACCAGATGAAGTAAAGCCATACTGCAGACTGAGAGCAGTAACACTGAAACAAAAAATATTCTGGACATGTAATGTGGCAGGAAGAGTCATTGGAGAAGACTCTGAAAAAGAAGCCAAAAGAAGACAAAGTGGCTAGACACTATCCCTGGTTAAACAAGCACAAGGTTGTAAGAATTCACAGCAGTTACTGGAAGAGAATCCTGATATTAGGTCTTTCGCGCTGCAAAGAATGAAAAAGGGTTGAACGAATGAACAATGAAGTTCACTAATTTTCTACTTATCGGAAACAATTTATTTTCAATTGAAGGGACCGACTGTTAAAACTATTTTATTGTACTGCAATCCAGGTACAAGAAAGCAATTATCAACTTTGATGGGGCTGAAATGATGAGTATTTATTATTATTTTTTTCCTAGAGACCATCCTTATTTTACCTCCATTCTGAACTTGTATTTGATCAGCTACCAGACATGCATTTCCTTTTTTTCTACTTTTTTTATTTTGCTAAAGCTCTGATGTTCTGTTCTTAAATTGCTAAAGTACTCTACTGGTTATTTAGTCTTATTGTGTACACATGATTATATGTGAATATTAAAACTTGTTCCAGAGACTATTACTAAAACAAACAATGCTTTAGTTTTGGTATGCCATACTCTCTTCCTCTGAAGATACTAATCAGCATTCATGCTGCATTGTTTTTATAATTTCAAGGGAAGATGAACAAAATGTCTTCCACTTGAAGTTATCAAATATTCACAAAAATAAAAAAATCCACCCAATTCTTCTGCTCTTTGAATGAAATATTTAAGTTTCTGAATTTTAAATCTTAATCTAAAACCCAAGGGCCAAGTGTAGCTTCAAAATACCATCATAATTGCTGACAATTGTAATTTTAATGTGGCTGAGTGGAAAATATTTTACATGAATGTGGAAAAATGACATCAATATATATAAGTTATTTTACTTTTATTTCACTAAATCAGATATATTTTTGTCTAACTTCACCCACTTTTTAGAGTGCAGGCCAAAGCATACAATTCAAAGACTAATCATAGTAAAAAAAAAAAAAAAGGCCACACATCCCTGTTCCAGATGAAGTCATTCTGTCTCACAGTATAGATGATCTCTTTACAAAGGGCACCTAAAGCATTTCTCAAAATACACAGTTAAATATAACAATATTTAAAAGATCACTTTAAGCAAATTTTTAAAGAGATCTGTAAATTCAACTTTAGCTTTAAACAGATTTCAAATGCTTTTCCAATCTCAAGTTTCCCAATACTTCAAGGGCTGTCACAAGGAAGAGAAATATGCATTTATTCCTTTGGCTCCCAAGGATAGGGTGAAAAACAATGGGTTGAAGCGTTGCACAGATACAAACTCAAAATAAGGATGAATGTCCTGACTCAGGCAGTTATTAAACACTCCCTCCTGCAGTTTTGGAAACTCCATCATAGGAGGTTTTCAAGGGAAGGTTGAACAATCATTTGTCTGGGATGGTATGAAGATTCTTGTCCTGGGCAGAGCATTGGAGTAAAAGACCTCCAAGATGTTTTCCAATTCTGTAAGTCTATGAGCCAGTCATCTTAGCTGCAAAGAATTATACTGAAATGGCTTCCAAGATAAGTTGCTAAATCAAGAAAATATCATGAAGATATTAAGATACCTGAAGACTACATAGGAAGATGCATTTTTCTAATTATAATACATTCAATTTACCTAATGATCTAACAAAATAGTAATGCAAATATATGCTGAATCAGTCCCACAAAATATTTGACTGTTAATCCAATCCTGCAATAGTAGATTTTGTAGAAATATAGAATGATTTTTCTTAAAACTATTGCAGGGAACTAGTTTGGTGTAGTGGTTAAAGGCATCAGGCTAGGAAGACGATGAATTCTACTCCTACTTTAGGCATGAAGTGAGGTGGGTCCTCTCAACCCTAAAAAGCAGGTTGTGGCAAACCACTTCTGAAAATCTTGCCAAGAAAACTGCAGGGACTTGTCCAGGCAGTCACTAAGAGTCAATGCTGACTTGAATGCAATTAAAACCAAGAAACCTCAATCCTATTCCAAGTCCAGACTTTTTTTTTCTTTTGAGGACTCTATAGTCCCTTTATTCGGGGTAAAGTTGGGGCGACTGGATGGAGATGAGTATTTACTGGCCAGATGCCCTTCCTGATGCCTACATGGAGTTTGCAGCAGATGTTTTTTCTCTGTGCCCTAAGGCTGAAACTTTCAACGTTCCAAGTGGGAGGCCAGCATGTTCATCACTAGGTCACCACGCCACCCATTCCAAATCCAGAATATTGAGGAATAAATATTTAATCTTATTTTTTTTTTCAGAAAAAAGACAGTATTATATTATAAAATATCTAGTGAGGTGTAATAGGATTACCATGTAATTACTTAGAAATCTTTGTTGTTGATTTCTGTTGTTGCAGTTTTATCCTTTTCTCACCTGGCCTTCCGCACAAATATCATCCAGTTACATTCATTTTCATCCGTTGTGATGATGTAGAATTCCAGGACATTATTGTGATACATCTGAAAGAAGATAATCAGAGCCATCTCAGATTGTTAAAAAATCTTCCTACAAAGTGAAGAGAGCACTTTAGCAGCTGCATGAAATTATTCTGATTAGTCATCACTTCCTTCAGGCAAATCACAGAAGCACAAAACATAAGTAACAGTCTCCACTCACTATCACTCTGTTACATAAGTAACAGTCTCCACAAAAAATCAGAGCAAAAGCATATAGACGTTTGGATGAACTTCTGTGCCAGGGGATTATTTATTTTGTAACAAGGTACATTCTCTTCTGCCCACAATTTCCAAAGGGCATCCTCTGAACCCTGGTACTTGGTAATGAGTTGATAGAAGGAGGACACCAGCAGCAAAGACCACAGTGGTAAATCTGATTTTGGACTGCAATGCTTAAGATAACATTCCTATCCCAAGCACTATTTATTATGGGGGGGGAAGGGCGGGGAGAGATAACTGTCTTTGAAAAATATTTTTCTATATAAGAACAGAACATAATCATTTTATTCATAATCATATTTATTAACTAAATACTTTTATCACTTATTGTAATAAACGCAGTGTTCCAATTTTGTATGTGAAGAACAGCCTAGCACAAACGAGTATTTTTTGCTTGGGAATGATTTAAAAACTGACCTTCCAAATGTGATTGGCTGCTTTGTCTGTCCAGTCAGCTACTTCTACTGAGTGACTTTGTTGACCAATGAGTGGTCCAAAGCAGGTACGGACAGGAATAGTTTCCCGAGTCCACACACCTATGAGTAGTTGGGGAAAAAAAATTAGTCCTCTGATTACATTTAATCAAATCCAGTAATAACAAGCAATATAATGTAAGTTTCACTGCTAAGCAAAAACAAAATCGAAATTACAGAAACTATCATATTTTTGTGAGTAAACCTATAAATGATATTGCATTGATCCACTTTATTCTAATATCAATTCATTTGAAGTGACTTTAAAATGACTTGTGAAAGTGAGATGAGGCGTTGGACTTACCGTGAACGCCGTTTCTCCGGGGGCTGCGGAGTGGGTCAGGAGTGGGATGATCCAGATGGTCTGACCAGTCACTGAGTCGAATTGTTTTGGCCACGCCTCCTCAAGCCTCCTTTGGGCCCAGTTTATTTGAAGAAGATGGAACTGTAAGACAAACTCAGTTAAGCATCTATAACGGTTGTGGAGCACGCAGGCCGGGTGGGGCTGACCCACTCCGCAGCCCCCGGAGAAACGGCGTTCACGGTAAGTCCAACGCCTCTTCTCCCAGAAGGCTGCGGAGTGGGTCAGGAGTGGGATATGCCCAAGCTCGTTTGCCCTATGGGTGGGAAGCCTGTGAGCCCGCGGCCACTGAGGAAAGATGGACCTGTTGGAGGACCCTCCTACCGAAGGACGCCTCCGCGGAGGCGAATACGTCTAGCCTGTAGTGCTTAATAAACGGAGTGGGGGTCGTCCAGGTGGCTGCCCTACAGATTTCCTCAAGGGAGGCTTGCGTGGCCCAGGCAGCAGTAGTAGCTGCACTGCGCGTGGAGTGCGCAGTGACGTTCCGAGGTGCGGGAAGAGCCTGTGCCTCATAGGCACGGGCAATGCACGCCTTAATCCAACGGCCAATGGTGGCCGAGGAGACTTTGGATCCTAGAGAGGTAGGCTGGAAGGATACAAAAAGAGTCTCAGATCGTCTGGAAGGCGCTGTCCGCGAGATGTAAATCTTAAGTGCTCTGCGGACGTCTAGGGTGTGCCACCTACGTTCCAAGGGATGGACCGGCCGAGGGCAGAAGTTGGGCAAAATAAGTTCCTGCTCTCGGTGAAAACGGGAGTTTACCTTGGGAACAAATGTAGGGTCTAGGCGGAGAACCACCCTGTCCGGGTGGATGACACAGAGATCAGGCCTGATGGAGAGGGCCGCCAGTTCGGAAATGCGCCTGGCCGAAGTTACAGCCACCAGGAAGGCCACCTTGAAGGTGAGGAATCTGAGACTCGAGGAACGTAGGGGTTCAAACGGAGGCTCGGTGAGGGCCCGAAGGACCCGTGGTAAGTCCCAGGTAGGGTATCGGTGGATTGCTGGAGGCCGAAGGTGCCGGACCCCCCGCAGAAATCTGCGCACCGATTGGTGATGTGACAGAGGGGCTCCGTCCCTGGGAGACAGAACCGTGGAGAGCGCAGCGACGTGGCGTTTAAGGGTGTTGAGCGCCAAACCCTTGCGGAGTCCTGAGTGCAGGAAGTCGAGGACTTGTGGGACAGATGCAAGAACAGGGTTAAACCCGCGCGTCGAGCACCAAGAGACAAATACCTGCCAGGTGACGTTGTAGAGCCTGATTGTGGAAGGCTTTCTGTCCGCCTGCATTACACGAATGACGTCGTCAGAGTATCGCGCCTGCTTCAGAAGGAGCCTTTCAAGTGCCAGACGGCAAGGCTCAACCACTGGGGTTCCGGATGACAGATGGTCCCCTGAGTGAGACGGACCCTCTCCGGAGGAAGGCGCCAGGGTCGGGATTTCGAGAGTGCGACCAGGTCGGAGAACCAGGGGCGCCGCGGCCAGTGAGGGGCAATGAGAATTACCTCCGCCTTCTCCGCCAGGATTTTGCGGATTACCCTGGGGATCAGGGTCAGGGGCGGGAAGGCGTAGAGAAGAGCCCTCGGCCAAGGGCAGCGGAGGGCGTCCGTGTCCTCCGCGCCAGGTGTCGGATAGCGGGTGAAGAACCGCGGGAGGTGGGAGTTCGCTGGGGAGGCGAACAGGTCCACTTGTGGGTGCCCGAATCTGTGGCAAATCTCCCGAAAGATGTCGTGATCGAGTTGCCATTCTGATTGGTCTATGGACGTCCGACTGAGGAAGTCGGCGCGTAAGTTGTCCACCCCTGCGATGTGGTCCGCTCTTAGTGAGGCCAGGTGGGCTTCTGCCCAGCGTCCCAGTTGAAGGGCCTCTTGGAGCAGCACCCTGGATCGGGTTCCCCCCTGCCGGTTGACATGGGCTTTCGCCGCCACGTTGTCGGTGAGTATTAACACGTGGTGGCCCCGCACTGCCTGGTGGAATGACCGTAGAGCTAGGCGGATTGCCCGCAGTTCGAGGAGGTTGATGCTGGACTTTGCTTCCTCGGCCGACCAGCGGCCTTGGGTCACCAGAGTGTCCATGTGTGCACCCCAGCCGAACAGGCTCGCGTCCGTCGTGATGATGACCTTTGGCGTGTCGACGAAGATGCATCCCTTGTCCAGGGCCGGAGACAGCCACCAGCGCAGGGACCTGCGGGTCGATGGAGATAGCCTGACTCTGCGGAGGGAGGTGGAGCTGCGGGTGCGCTGATGGGGCAGCAGGAACCACTGGAGTCTGCGAGCGTGGAGTCGCGCCCAAGGGACTACATTGATGCAGGAGGCAAGTTTTCCGAGAAGCTTTGAAAGGGAGAGAATCGTGGTTGTCGGGTCCTGAAGAAGCCGACGGATAATGAGTCGAATGTCCGACCTCCTCTCCTGCGAGAGGAATACTTGGCCCAGGCGCGTGTCTATGATCGCGCCTAGATGTGTGAGGCGCGTCTGAGGAATTAGTTGACTTTTGAGAACATTTATTAAGAACCCGTGGACCTGTAGGACACTCAGGGTGATCCGTAGGTCGGTTTGAGCCTGAGAGAGGGAGGGCGCCTGGACCAGGATGTCGTCCAGGTAGGCTTGAAGCCGTACCGGGATCGACCTTAGATGGGCTATCAAGGCCGCAAGGATCTTGGTGAAGCTGCGCGGGGCGGAAGCCAGGCCGAAAGGCAATGCTCGGTATTGTAGGTGCCGCCCGGCGTAGCTGAACCTGAGATAGCGGCGGTGAGCTGGCGCTATTGGAATATGTAAGTATGCCTCGGAGAGGTCGATGGAGGTCAGGAAGTCTCCGGGCCTCACACCCTCGAGAATGGATCTGAGAGTGGACATTTTGAACTTCCTGTAAACTAGGTGTGAGTTGAGAGACTTTAGATCCAGGATTGCCCTCCAGCCCCCAGAGCGCTTTGGTACTACAAAAAGGATTGAGTAGTACCCCTGTTTCCTGTGGGCGGGAGGGACATCCTCGACCGCCCTGATGTCTAGGAGGTGGCGGATGGCCAAGTCCATGAGATTGCGTTTGTGGGAGGACTTGGAAACAGGGGAAGGCACAAAGTGGCTGGGGGGGCTGGAGAGGAATTCCAGATGAAGGCCGAATTGAATGGTGTGTAGGACCCACTGGTCTGTAGTGATCTGAGCCCACCTGTCCAGGAAGAGGAGTAGGCGACCCCCTATAGGGGCGGCCAGACGAGAGTCATTTTTGGCGGCGGTTCTGGCGTCCGCCAGTCCCCCGGGAGCCGCGCTTGGGCGGGCCGTAGTTTCTGGACCTGTCACGAAAGGAACCCCTGTCCTGAGGGCGAAAGGAACCCTGTGAGTACTGCCGCTGCGAGGTGCCTTCTTGGGGAGAAAATCTGGAGGGTTGTCTACGATAAAATGGGGTAGCCCGGCGATCCGCCTGTCGGGCAGTAGAGGGCAGAATCTTTCTCCGGTCCTTGTCCTCGACCAAAAGAGGGTCGAGGGACTCGCCGAACAGGTTAGTCCCCGAGTACGGGGCTGCGGCGAGGCGCCATTTGGACTTAAGGTCGGCTGGCCATTGGCGCAGCCATAAAAGGCGGCGGGATGTGACAGTGGACGCCATTGCCCGTGAGGCATATTTGGCCGCATTGAGAGTGGCGTCGGCGGTAAATTGAGTGGCTGCAATTATCTTGTTAAGGTCCTGATGGACCCTAGCTTCCTGGGGTGGCAAACGGGCTTGCAGCTGTTGTAACCATAAGAGAGAGGACCTAGAGAAAAAGGAGGCAGCCGTGGCGGCTTGGATTGCCCAGGCGGAGGCTTGGTGGGCCTTTTTGAAAGATAGGTCAAACTTCTTATCCTCGGGCTTAAGGCCTTCGGATGAATCCCCAGTCAGAAACGGTGAAGGGGACGACAGAGCTGCTACCGGGCCGTCAACAGATGGTACCTGCAACATGTTGGTAAGGCCGGATTCCATGTTATAGTTGCGGCGATCAGTGCCACTGGGCGTAGGAAGCGATGCAGGGTTGGCCCATTGTTTGCGCACCACATCAAGGAATAGTTTGGGCGCCGGTACGAACAGCTGCTCCATTACGGGTTCGGAGAAGATACCCTGGTTGGCTGGTGGTGCGGTTGATGGGGCGGAATCCATCGAGGGGCCTGCGAGACCTGAGGTGACCTTGGCCTTGTGTAAGAGGGACTTGAAAAGTCCCTGCGGGAACAATCCGGTAAATGCTGGAACGTCTGGCGTGGTACCCTCGTCATCGGAGAGATCTGGGTCTCTCCGGGGCTCATCCTCCGAGCAGAGGTCCGCACTGCCCCTGGAGCGAGATGGAGATCGCTCTGGAGAATGTTCAGGTGAGCCAGTGAGGCTAGCCGAGGGCGAGACGCGGGAGCGTCTAGATTGGAGGCTTTCTGATGCCAACGAAGCCGAGCGGCGAGCCGAGAGCCCCGAAGCAATGCCGTGGGAAATGGCCCTGGCAATTAGCTGCTGAATAGAATCAGGCAGGTTGGCCAGATCCCTTATTTCGTGGCTGACTATCGGAGGTGCGGGGGCCGAAACAGCGGTCTGGTCGGGCCCTTGGCAATCGAAAGGATCTTTGGTATCTGGAGTGGCCCTTGACAGTTGTGAATCCTGCTGTTCCCCAGATACCTCCGGTGAGAGAGCCTGAGAGACATCGATTTCGCTCTCCACCTGCTCTTGTAGAATGGTGTCTGCCGAGACTGCGTGGGCCTCCTTCTCTGCCAGAGCAATCTGGCGTTCCAGGGCCTTGTGCCTTCTCTGGAGATCTTTCAGCTCCGTTTGGGACTGCTGAGGAACCTTTTTACCGGAGGCCGATTTGGAAGAAGCCTTGCGGCCAGGTTCCGGTGAATGATCTGCCATAGCAAGGGAGGCAGAGGTAGGGCGGCTGTCCAGGTGACTGGAGGAAGCCAGCGCCA
>WNWU01013802.1:2335158-2364101 GCA_012654045.1 Ptyas mucosa
AGATAAAATGGCCGCCGGGAGACTAAAATGGCCGGCGCGGCTCTAATGCGGTTTGTAATGGCCGCCGGGATGATTCAGGCTGGCGCGAATAGCTCAAGCGCAGCAGGACGAAGCAATCTCGCCGGGCAATGAGCCACTGTACTTGCCAATAGCCGTGGCGGCAGCCGCAGCGAAGGCTGAGCAGGCGCGCTCAGGCGGTGTGGAAATCGCGCTCCTGGGTGTCTAAGGCTGGCGCGAAGCGCTCGTCAGCTGAGAGGTGGTTGAAGCGGCGGCGAGGCGGCGGTTGCAGCGGCGCGGCGGCGGCGTTTTCAGCCTTAGACTGAAGTGGCCAGCTCGCACAGCGCAGAGAGGACCCCTAGTAGAAGTCTTGAGATTTTTGGAGTAGATGAGGAGAGAGATGACTCAGATGCGTCTGTCAGATTCCACTGAGTCGAATAAACTGGGCCCAAAGGAGGCTTGAGGAGGCGTGGCCAAAACAATTCGACTCAGTGACTGGTCAGACCATCTGGATCATCCCACTCCTGACCCACTCCGCAGCCTTCTGGGAGAATGGGATTTCTTGCACTTATTAAAGATTTCATGCTGCTTTTAGGAAAAACAGAAAAAAACAGAACTCCATAATATTTTGTTATAACATTCCCATCTTCAGAAAGTAGATGGGAAATCCAATAAATGATAAATAGTGAGATGGGCAGTGCTTAAAATTAATATATAACTAAAACAAAGGTTTCAAGCTTTTTATGAATACTGCCTCAGTAACAATGTTTGATTAAGCATTAATGAAATCACATTATATTTAAGTTTCATCTAAAAATAGAAACAATGCCAAAAATAACTTATAGTAACTAAAAGGAAAGGGCATTTCTGAAAACCAATCTAGCAAAGTAAAATGTAATAGAATATAAATAATATAGAACAAATAATATATATATATATAATATATATTAAGCATATATAAAACCTCAAGTACGATATTATTTTCTATGAATACCTAAGCCTATTTCCACTCACTGCTAACCCGAGATTCATTACCGAAGTAAAAGTAATAGTCATACCTAAGGAAGGAGTTCCAAGACAAGTTGATAATTGACAATATTGTCCACCTAAAAGAAAACAATAATTCTCTATTACCATCAATTTGCACATATGAAATGTTGCTATTAGATTGGGAAATAAAATAATATGGTGTTAGAGTTTCAACTTTCTTCTTCAAAGCATATCTTTTTTCAGAAATTGTTAGGCTTTTCAATTTTATGAAAATATTTAATATAACTGCTATGGCTCTAATAACTGTATTCATAAGATTAAACAATTACCTGCAAAGGTTAGACATTCCCATTCAAGCATTATGTTTCAACGAATTCCCAAATGAACAAAAGCCAACACAACTTCAACATGGTACAGAGTTAAGTACAATGTATTTCAGGAAATCTGAATGCATATTTACTATTTATGTATAGCTGCTTACACTTTTAAATAAGAAAACAGTGGATGTAGCACGTGCAAAACTTTGAATTCTCAGTTAATTCAGTGCTATTTTTTATTGTAAAATTATTTGTAAAATCTATGTACCCTATAATTAATCACAATAAGACAATTCCATATATGAAGAACTATAAATGTGCAGGAAATACTGTGTTGGTAGAAGGAAGAATGCATTCAACTGCACTTCAGCACATAAAGAAACTAAATAGTCAGTGAAGAGTTAGAACTGTAAAGAGATTGGATGTTTCAGTAAAGCAACGATTGAAAACCTATCTCCAAACCGATAGTAAAGAACATAACAGAGAAGGTACCAGTTCTGGAATAGCCACAATCCTCAAGTTTGAATATTACTGAAAATGTGTATGAACAGCCAAAGCCTGAAGTGCATGCAAAGAGACCCAAGAACTATTTCGGAGCTAGGAAATTTGGCTACAGAAAATGTTTGGAAAGTGTTATACAAAGTACTGAATGAAAAAAAGTCCAAACATCTGCATCTGCAATATTCACTGTTTTATTTTGAATGTGTAAACAATTGCACACAAATTCGCAAAATTATGTGTTTTACCACACAGAGATTGCATTGTACTGTATGCTTAATAATAAACTTCTGTTCAGATTCACATTCTTTCCCCATAATAATAGTGGCTTTTATTATCCGGCTACTGTATCAAATTGTGTTTCGAGAATATACAATAAGCAATAAAAAAAAAACTTACCAACTTCAGGTCCCATGACAGCATGGCGGATATTAAGCTGTTTTGGGAGAGAAAGTCTGGCCCTGCTCTCTATTGGAGTGTCAGAAACAAAAGTCACTGGCCCATGATCTGGGCAATCTGATGGGTAAGCCTTGTCGCAGAGTGTGCACCCTGTGAATAAGGAAAAAGGGTACAAAATGAGAGAATTGTTCCGGTCAGTTACTATAACATAGGGGTCCCCAACCCCTGCTCCATGGCCCTTTGCCTGGCCACAGCTCATTTGAAAGCGGGTCACAGAAATGGTGGATTAGTATTTGTGAAAGCGGCATGCGCATGCACGTGAAACCATCCCCCCTCTTCCTCCACCGCCACCATCATTTCCGCAGGTCTGCCAAGCCGGAAGGTTGGGGAATGCTGCTATAACATACAGGCAAGATGAGGGTACAAAAAATCCTCACACAATTGTATTTATTAGACCTATGCTTCTAAAATGTTTGATGCCAGTGTCAAATAAAAATTGCCTTGAAGTGATGAAGAAAATTTACAAATGTTAGCTGTTGATGGGGGAACAGAGAGACATAATATGGGCATGAGTGGACAACTAAAACTGGTTAAATATTTTTATCCGTATATTATGATTATGGGAAGAAAATGTATTTGCAAAATTGAGATATGGATTCCTTCATGAGGAAAACAGGTCACGTAATTGCAGGGGAATTTTCTTCTACAAATATATTCTTCTGCACATTCGACTTGCAAGTAAGAAAGAAAGAGTTTTATAGGAACATCCACTATGGCAGTCCAGCTATTACAACCATAGTTTTTTTTTCTCATTTACATGCAGTACTGACTAATGAAAAGTGTGGACAACTGAAGAGAAAAAGTCATCTTTCTTCCTTCTTTGGAAGAAGTACAAGTAAATAAAGGAAAATTGGTGCATGTATTTTGAATAATTATAATTAAACATTGAATGTAAAAGCATTCAAGACATATGAAAAACAGACTCTTATACGCAGGCCAATTTCTCTGAACTGAGAGGAGAGAAAGAAGTGAAAGTTGATCTGTTCAACAACTGAAACAATCCGCTGCCTCTTTAGTTTTTCTGTATCTGTATCCATCCTACATGAAAAAAAATCTTCCTTTGTAGTCAGGAAAGAGAAAGCCTAACTGGAATAAAGACAAACTGCAAAGCAAATAAATATTTATTATATGTAGGAGGAACAGACAATTAGTAATACCTTTCAAATGTTTTGCATTTTAATTATTACCATTCGTTATAATGACTGATGTTTAAGTCTCAGTAAAACTATGCAAAAGAAGCATTGCCTTCCCCTTGCATCCAGAATGGGTTTCCATTGTATACTAAGCCAAATTATAGTTGGTTCATTTTTGGCTTAATGCGTTATGCCAATTGGGATGCTTTAACCAGGATTAAATTTGGGATGCTCCCAAACCAGGGAGCTCTGGTGGCTCAGTAAACTAAGGCAGTGATTAACATCCACTTACATCTGCTGCCTGCAATTACTGCAAGTTCAAATCCCACCAGGCTCAAGGTTGACTCAGCCTTCCATCCTTTCTAAGGTAGGTAAAATGAGGACCCAGATTATGGTGGCAATACAATGACTTTGTATAAATATACAAAAGTATGAAGGCTATTGCTTAACACATTGTAAGCCGCCCTGAGTTTCCGGAGAAGGGCGGCATATAAATCAAATTAAAAAAAAATAATGGCTTACAGTCCTATGTAAATTCAATGATTGCTTAAAAGCTTAGTCCAGTTTTCTGCACCTTCTGTAAACTTTTTTCTATAACTCCATTGGATTTTATCATAAGTACAAACATTTAAAAGCAGAATAAGTTAAACTTTTTGAAGTAGCTGGAAAATACTGTTTAAGACATATTGTGACACATACTCACATATTGTAAACAATGTAGCCATATTCTCTTTATTGGAATTGGAATCTTCCATCTGCAATGATGATGGCACAAAAGCAAGATTGTCTGGAGAGACATCCACATGATTTTGTCCCATGGCTACTTCCTGGTTAATGGAGGATACTGTCACAGGCTCCAAGCTGAGACCCACTTCATGTAATGAGACAGATTCCAAGGAAGTGAGATTATGTGAGGTAGAAAGCGCAACACTCACAGAATTGCTGCTCATGGCCACTGTATGAATAGAGTCCCCAAGTGTTCGGTCAGGCATCCCATTGACCCGGCCTGAAATGTGGTCAGTCTCCATAACAACAGGAAGTTCCAAACTGTTACCATGGATGGGGATGACACCATTATGCCCCACAGTTTCTGAGGCTAAACCACCATCCACTGCTAGAGGCTCATGATTACGGCTGCCATTTGCAATTTGTGAATGATCCCCACCTACATCACTCATCCTAAGCTCTTCAGCCATTCTGTCGCTTGAAATTGGACTGGTAACTCTTGAAACACTTTCTATGGTAATTGTTGTATCCAGAGCTACATCATGGCCATCACTGGGATGCAAACTTTGAGTGTTATGTGCGTTCACTGAACGAGAATCCATGGAGACAATGCCTGCTTCAAGACCCACAGATCCATTGGGCTGGTAGGGATCTAAGTCTGAAGGATTATTGGAGACAGATAAAGCTGAGTTACTATCAACATTGATATTGTTGGGGTGAATACACTGAGGTGGAGGTCTATCAGCTAAGTAAGATATGAGACCTGAAGAAGAGGAGAAATGAAAGAAAGGCAAAAATAAACACATTGTCTCAAGTCAAGTTTTAAATTGCTGAACACAAGGAAAATCAATTTGCACTAGTGCAGCCAATAAGCCTAAAGCTCAGTATTTACACCTCTCATGACTTCCAAATAAAGAGTCCATGTAATTTAAAGAATTATTAAGGCACGAGAAAAAGAAATGCACAAGTTCACTTAAACAATTCCAGATCATATCTATTCTTATAATAATTGTCAAATAAATAAAACATAATTATAACTTGGAAGAGAATGTTCAACACAACCCTATTTACCTGTAAAATGTATATCCTGTTGCCTATTCAATTGAAGCTTTGCAACTTACAGTAAAGTGTTAACCATTGCCCCATATTACTGATCCCAAGATTTAAACAAAGTCTATTGTGTCATACTACATACCAGGTAGAATGTGTCTAAAGTAGCTGCTTTCTAGATGAGGGTACGGTGGTGGAGGTAGGGTATAATTTCTTTCTGGTATACCACACATCACTCCTCGATCTCCAATGCCCATTGGAAGCATCAGAGACAAAGCAGACGGTAATGAGGGCCCCAAATTTGGAATTGCAACTGGTAATCCTAATAAAAAACAAAATAATTAGTCAACAACTGATCAAACATTTGGAGAGACTGGATGCACAGAGATTAAGACTGAAAGGTCATTAGAGATTTTGATTTCAACTTAAATGGAATAAACACGACTTAAAACATACAATCACTTTTGTTCACAATATTCTTACTGTATCACATTTCTATTGCAAGTTGACACTGACTTTTTTGTAATAATGGAAAGATGTTCAGTTCTTGAAAATTATATCTAAGAGCCAAATTGTGGGCAACAGCAAAACACTGAGGAAAAAGTATTAAAGCAAAAGCGAGTTTCCTATAGTTGGATTTAGACATGTCACACCATCTCCCAATTTGAAAAGCACAGAAATAAAGACATCAACAAAATGTTTCTTTATCCTAATTTGATATGTTACCTGGTGCTGATATAGCATTATGGGTGGGTGAGGAGGTCAAAGCTATGTGATTTCCTGCAACAGCCAGGGCATTGCTCACAGAAGAAGCTGCCAGTTGTTCCATCCCCACAGGACTCAGACTCATTTCATTCATCCTAGACAAAAAACGGGATATTTAAAATGTACACAATAGTTCAGGCAACATGAGTTTGGCATTTAATAAACATACAGAACATGGTACAAAACAGGTTTCTACCACTTTTGAATGATGGCAAGAGGCTGCACTCTAACATGGAAGGTCAAGGCAAAAACCAAATTTATTTAAATAAGTTATTTCAATACTATATATTAAAAATTAAAATTTTGTGGAAATTTCTGGAGAGATTTCAGGGAATGCACATCTGGTATAGAAAAATAGATCATGCTGTTGTGCTTATCTTCCTCCACTCCCTTGATCTTTTCTATTCCCCCAGCACGTTTAATAAAAGACTCCAAAGAAGCTGAGATGAAACTGGGATAGAATCAAAGAACTGAGAAGCAGGGTGGTTCAAGATTGTTTGACAATGGGAAACCAGACTGCCACACAACTGCTGTAGTATTACAACACAAAGAAAAAAATAGCTGAATTCTGATTTCAAATAAAGTGCAATGGGACAAGAAAAAATTGACTGAGATTTTAAAATAACCTCATACTCTAGAAAAGCAATCTGGAATTCCAAATCAGCTGTATGTGGAAGTTCCCGTAAGTTAAAATCTTTGAGAGTTTGCTAACGTTTTAATTTCTCATGCTTCTGTGTGCTTCCTTAATGGTTACCAAAACTAAACTGTAATAAATTCAATACCACTAATACCAGTACCAGTAATAAATTCAGTATTAAATATAAATAATTGATTTAAAGAAAAACCATTTAATGGGTACTGGATGCAATGGACATTTTATTGGGGCATCCCTCAAAAATAATAGACAAGTTCATTAATCCAAACAGTTTAGATCAGATACTTAAATCTATATAATGTACATTGTGACATAGTTTACATAATTCATGTTGTTATATTATCATACAAATACTGTATATCACTGTGATTGACATCGTTCAAGTTAAACGGATATTTGGGAATTAACACTCTACTCCTGAATGATCTGTTAAATCTGTAATTTTCAAAATACTGCAGGCATTAATTCACCAAATCACAGCAATTCCAAAAGTAGTTTCATGCTTATAATTCTTACATGTTAACTGCCATCTTTAAAATGTTGCTTGATTATTTAAAAAGCTACTAAGCACAAATAAAAATCACATTCTTTTTAGACTGATTGGAACTATAATTATTTTAGAAGGAAAAGATATTCGTGAATTTTATCCTTATTATTGCCACACATTAGAACCCACTGCAAATTAGGTAGTTGTAAATCAGCAAAACATTTGTAACCCTGATCATTATCTAATCAGAGTTAAGCATACTGAATATGCTTTTTCTTCCCCTGTCTTTGTTCATTTAATGAATATTTAACTCACTTAGGCTTTGTAATTGACACTTACTCTGATCAACATTGCCTGGATTCACACAACAGAAACACAAGAACTAGGCTCTGAATCAGTCCCTTTTTTGAGCATACCTCCTACTTGAAAGAAAGCAAATTAACAGCAGTGATTCCCAGAGGCAAAAATGGACATCTTCCAAAGACAGATAATTCTGCTGCAACAAGCATGAATCAGTATTATAATTTGACCAAATTAAATACAGCAATGTAGATTCATCCAGCCAAAGCTCACAAACAATAAACCAGTAGAGATGTCACAACATTTTCTGAGAGGCAGAATCTCATTCTCAATGTCCCTGAGATTAACCACTCTCAGGGACAGATTATTTTCTTTCTCTCTTTTCCCGCTCTTTCTTTTCTGAAAAAGGACTTGTCCTTTCATCGAATACAGAGAATCACAGGCTCCAAGTGGTATAGTTTAGAAAAAGAACCTCAGTCCAGACCTAAGCTGTGCAATGGACATATGTTGCCATCATTTGTGCACCGAATATGAATAAGAGCCCCTTGTTGTGTACCATAATGATAGAGAAATCCCGATTGTCCCAGGCCCTTGCCTACCAGGGAGGAACTTGATGGGCATATATCATGTCAAAATTCAGTCAGAGTTTGTGGCTCTGTAGTAAGGAGGAATGACAACTAGCACTATCCTGCTCCACCCACACTTGAAGAATGTTCTTTGCTGTAAGAAACATAATTGAGGAAAAATATCAATTTATCAACTCACTCTCTTAGACCTGAAATTGTGACTAAATCTTCTTTCAACTACAGCTTTCATTTACAAAAGGAATAATGCTTGCAGATAGAATATGAAGATTTTATATTTCCCAGTCTCAACAATGTATTCTTACACCATTTTTAGCATTCTTAGTATGGGGATAGACTGAAATGGAAGAGTTAATATGCTGAATAGACTCACTATTCCAGTCTACACTGTCTTTATCAATATCCTCATGAGGTATTTATACATCAATATCAACAATAAAAAAGGATTAGTCAATCACATTTTGTATGACAGTTCAATAAAACCTGACTGTATTTCTGCTAGCTTCAGATCTTTTCAATTTACATATACTTTTATATATGGTATTTTGACTTGAAATTAAGTAGATGCTAATTAACCAATAATGTTAAGTCCCACAGCCTGAAAGAACATGTCATTTGGGAATCTTCTTTCACTTTAGTAAAATTCAGCAGAAGCATTTCTGATTTATTCACAAAATAGCAGCAGCTGCTTAATCTTTGAAGAAAACTGGTTCATCAAAGCCTATGACACAATCATTACTGATCTTCATAATGTAAGGAAATAGTAAAAAGGATATACTGAAATACTAGAATTAGTAGAAACTTGTTATTTGTTTCCTGCAACATATACATACATACATACATACATACATACGTGTGTTGATATATGATGTCTTTGTATACCTGCATGCTGTAAATATTTGTTTCCTGTGACACATACATATATATTGTGCCTCTGAAGTTATAACACAAACATGCCACATTGACTAACTTCCTGGAACAAACATGCTGTTATTGGGATCTGTTGTAAAGTATCTGGTATTTGTCAAACTATATGTTCCACCTTTTAATCAGAGCCTTATCTCTCCCACATACACCCCCACCCCCGAATGTATCAGATTGGAAATGCTAACACTCAATCTGTGTTGAGTTCAGTTCCCTTCACACTAAGGGGTCAAGTGGTTAATTGTGAGAACAAAGGAAAGAGGTAATGATGCTCATTAAGAGGCTCTACCCTGTTCCAGGGGGTACACAAACCAAATTCCGGGGGATACACAAATCAAAGATGTCAGAATTGGAGGTTTATGATGTTCCAAAACAATATAAAAGGGATTCACATTCCCTCTCTTGTTTGTAGCTCTTACCTGCATATATCTTGTATGGTTTGGAACAGCTAACCATTTAAGCTTGATCAAAATGAAATGCTATGTTATTCAAGCCTCTGTTTAAGTTTCTTGTTTGGCATTTATGAGCTTAAACATATTATTGGACCTTACATCTACCCAATGGTTATCTTTAAAGACTTCTGCTGTTTAGTTTAATTTGCATCTAAAAGATAATTAATCTTCTCGTTCCCACCACTCATCTCCTTCCACTTATGACTGTATGACCGTAACTTTGTTGCTTGGATCCTTATGATTTATATTGATATTATTTCCTGATTGCTTATTTGTACCCCATGACTATCATTAAGTGTTGTACCTTATGATTCTTGATGAGCGTATCTTTTCTTTTATGTACCCTGAGAGCATATGTACCAAAGACAAACTCCTTGTGTGTCCAATCACACTTGACCAATAAAATTCTATTCTATTCTATTTATGATCTGCATAAATTCCTGTTTCCCCTCAGAGTGTAAGTCATTCATGACAGAACTCTAGACATGTTCAGAGACACTCACCTAAAAACTCAGGCATCAGAAACAGATTCCTGGGTTAAGCCCCAGAATCAATTCGACATTTATACGAAGCCATACCCACATGCAATGATCCCACCTGGGATGCATCTGCCGGCGAGGCCGAGCCTACGAGGGCCACAGTGGCGACGGCCTCCTCCTCCTCCTCCACATCTGGTTCCCCTTTTCCAGCTTTTGTCCTTCCACCGCCGAGCTCCAGGCAAGCCAGCATCAGTCTAAAGCGGACCCAGCCACCTCCCGCAGCACCTGAGCCCAGGCCCTGGACACGCCACCGCCCATCGCCGGAACCAGAACCGCCTCATGAAGTACCCGGCGGACCGCAGGGAAAAAACGGACATGGGGGGGGGAGGGTTGGGGACAGAAAGAATTGGAGCACCAACCGCGCAGAGCGCCCCCCTCCGGAAGGGGCGGTTGTGCAGCTGTGGACGGGATCCTCCACTGAGAGGAAGGGGGCGGGGTCAAAAAACGATACGGAGATCATTTCCGGTTTGTGCCGTATCATGGAAACGCCCTTCTCGGTACTAGGCCATCCCCCCTTCGCTGTAAACGCAGGTGTGACGGGCCGTCCGCCGCTCGCGTAAACTCCGTGTAAATATCTGCCCGGCTGATTTCTGCTGGCTTTTCTCCTCAGATCTTCATTCCCAATGTGAACGGCGCTGCCTAGAATACGGAAAACATTTTCTGACGCAATCTGCGCAATGTAGCGCTACGGTTTAACTTCCACTGAAGTTACCGGGAAGAGCAGGGTTTTCTCAACCTCGGCGGTTTTAAGATGCGTAGACTTCAACTCCCAGAATTCCTTAGCCAGTTTGGCTGGCTGGGGAATTCTGGGAGTTGAAGTCCACGCAGTTTAAAGCGGCCAAGATTGAGAAACGCTGCTTTAGAGTACAAATCAAAGATATATGTTGTTTTAAAGACATGAAAGGCTTAGTTATATGATAAATAATGTATAATGTAACTAAAATGGTTTCTATGGTTTTTCTATCACATAAGACACCTTAGCTAAATTTCATTTAGTTTATATGCTATGTTAATTGTTATAGCAAAGGCTGATTGCAATTAAAAAGTCATTTTTTATAGTTATGCTGTTGTTTTTGTACCATATTCAGTTATAATAATGGCTTCAATTTAAGATGAATTGGATTTTTTAAAAAAAAATAACATTTACAAGACATTTAGGCAAATGCATTCTTACACATTTCAGAAAAATATTTACATTGGATAGTGTTATGCTATAGTCTTCTGACATAGAACTGGGAAAATCAGGTGCTGAATGTGCTTTTTAGATCCAGAATGCAGCCAAACTAAAAGGCCAGATCAGAAAGCCACAACCCAACAGTTAATTGCAGAAATATTTTCCAAAAATTACAATAGTATAACTAGCTATCTTGACCACCAGTTGTAAATGAAATCACCACACAGGATAGGAAAAATAGTTCCCTCCTTCCTCCAAGAAGGGTATGTGGCTGTCAGGAAAATCTACTACAAGAGGGCATGACAAAATATATTTTTCTCTTCTGATGGCTGAAAGGATAGTGGATTTTTCATTGCAATGTATAACACAGTCAACCTTCCTGGAGCTGTATGCATATTATGATCAATTATCTCACATGCATACAAGCTGCATGCTTTATTTTTAAAAAATCTGCATACTTCATTCAGAATCAAACAGCAGTTTCTCCCTAAATGTGGTTTTGTCCTGTTGTAATCTGGTCGTCCTTGTCCTTGAAGTTGCAAAGGCAAATGCCAGAGAAAAATGTATTTGCAGGAAGAGACCAGCAAGCATTGACTCCTGGTACCAATCCCTTCAAAGAGATTCATCTTAAAAATTCAATTTTTCCCCCCATTCCTAGATGACCAGTTTCTTTTGAGGTACATGAGTTCTTTATTGTAAACTGCCCAGTGTAGACATGCAAAAAATAAAGTTATTTTACTGTACTGCTGAACAGCAGACGGTTCAGGAAATCAAGCTTGTTCACAAATTCCAAACATGGTCAGCTCTACTGCTTCATTCTTATAAGGACAATATTTAAACACTATGAAAAATGGGTAAATAATATAAAGGTATCCTTCCGTTTGCATAAAATGGAGAAACACAATGCTACTGTAAAGAACTTTTTAAATAAATGTTTTCTTGGGGCAAATAAAGCTGTACCCCAAACATTCCAAAGGACAAGTCATAATCTACATGGAGAAGAAGAAGGCACAAAGTACATTAAATATATTTAGTAATATTAACTTTGTAGTCAACAGCATCTGCATAAAATGATGACACCAAAATAGTGGCATACACTGTGATGTTTCATGCAGATCTTGTTTTCATGATAATTTTGCCATTACTCTGTCCTGCCCTTTCTGTGGATACCATGTCTCTTCTGTAGATCCAAGTAGCAGAAATTTCAGTTGGATTCATAAAAAGACACTTTAAAAAGACACTACAAGGGTTTCACCAAAAAAGAAAAAAAATAGAGTGATCCATTAAAAAAACTGAATGAAGCATTGGCAGCATTGAAACAAGAAAATAAAAATTTATTCTTCCAGTTCTATATTCATTTCCATGTGTAGAAAAGGGAAATGGGAATAGCTTGGGGGAAACGTAAAGAGCTAAGGATATCTTTTTAAAAAGGAATAAAAAGTACCTACCTAGAAACTGAGTCAGTTTGCTTAGGTTAGTATCTAACACAATTACATTTATTGTATTTTCTTATATTACAGTTTGAAGAACAATTCCTATCCCTTTTTTGTAAGCAAGATAGAACATGTGTAATAGGATACTTTATTCTGTGAAATACGTTTGTTTTGAAGTGGAAAATGTTTACATTTCCTTTTGTTTCATGAACAATACCATTCTTAAAGTTACAACATTTTCAAATAGAATTAATTTCTTTTCCTGAAAAGATTGAAACCGCTTTTAAAAAAACCAGGAAAAGTGTATTTTTAAATGTGGGTTAGAACTCTGCCATATGGGATGCATATAAAACATGGAATAATTATAGTGAAACTAAATGATCAATTTAGTAGTGACAATGGTGTACATAATTTATATAGCATAATTTGAAGTATAGATGATTGCTCCAAGACTCATTATATCTACAATTCACCAGAGAGAACAAGGGGAAAAGGGTTGGAAATGTTAAATGGGAGAAGAATAAGATGTCCTTATTACAGTTGCATATACTGAATTTAACAAATACCTTCTTTTGCTGCTGCGCACATCTTAAAGAATGCTAGACAATTCCTACTAACCATGTTTGGAAACATGCCTCATCTGTCACACTCTCAACCACAAGGGAGCACTCTTTCCCTTAATAGTCTATATCTCACATTTCTGCACAAATTCACACACAGAGACACACACGGACATACAAATCACATCACAACTTGTCAGATGCAGTTTAAATCTGCAAACTTCTATGAACTGACTGATGCCATTATTTTAGAACAGCGGAAGCTGCAAAATCTGCCCTCGTGCTTTGGATTTCAATAAAGGAAGCCCTTGGCTAATTTTTGCATTTGACAGGAGATCCTCGATTCTTGAGGAGAAAGAGGTGGAGCTTTGGCAACTCTTGTCAAATGCCTGCAAACTTTTCAAGTTATCCATCCTTTTGGAGGCAGGTAATATCAAAGGGCACTGCGGATTACAATATGTGAGGAGTGTTTACAGCCTAGAAGATTATTTATGTTTGGTTTTATCTCTATAGTCACACATCCAAGCTTGAAGAAAAGAAACACGGGAACCCTCTCATTATCTTTTGAAATATGAAGATCAGAGGAAAACCTGGGTTTAAAGTGTGGAGTGATGCTCCTAGAAGCCTGCTTATAAATTAGAAGGCATCCTGATTCACTAATAACAGACTAAGGAACAGAACTGATACTTGGATAGAAGAGCGGAATTTCATGGTCATTTTTACTGCCATGGACCTTAAGCCAATGCCTACTTCTCTGATCACCACAAATTGTGCAGCAGAACATCTGGCCTATTTGACTTCACCTTCAATGGATAAATTCCAGAAAGCCTATTCTGGAATTTGACTCTGAATTACTTCCAAAATGGGAAGTAAGAAAGATGATGGGCTCTTGAACAGGATCTCATGTTCAGGGCCAGCATCTCTTGGAAGCAGTCATGTTACCAGTTCTCATGGTTTACCACTCCAAGAACCATTTGGCATTCCTCTTCCTTTTGGACAAACGTACTGGGACCATCAGCCTTACAATGGATATTCAGGAAGATTCTCTTATTTACCCTTTTCTGGGTATGTGGGAGTTTATGACTACTCATTTGAGCCAGCTTTCATTCGGAAAAGGAATGAGAGGGAAAGGCAGAGGGTTCGTTGTGTAAATGAAGGCTATGCACGCCTCAGAGACCATCTTCCCAAAGAGCTTGCTGAGAAGCGTCTCAGCAAAGTGGAGACTTTGAGAGCTGCCATCACTTACATCAAACACCTTCAGAATATGCTGGAATATCATCCTTTAGGAACAAATAATAAGACATCCATTCCAGCTACGGATGCACCAGGAGTTTCTGGTTCTAGTTTAAGAAGAGAATGCAACAGTGATGGAGAATCTAAAACTTCATTAGCTTCATCTCCTTACAGTGAATTTGAGGAAGTTTGTGGTTAGGAAAACAGTCTATAGAAACAAACAACCTCAAGACCATCGATCTCTTTCCAAAAAAAAAATGCCAAAGACTTTCCAATCTTTTGTGGATCACCTGGAGGACAAAAAAAAAGTCATCTCTAGCAAAAGGGTGGAAAAAGATATTGAGAAGACTGTTTCCAGTATAATTCATTCTTGGCAATCTTCTGGTGTTTATGTAAGAAAAATATAACATAGTTCCTAACATTTCCTTATTTATGTTATTGAATATTTTATGACTGAGCTATCTTTTCTAAAATTGGAAACATTATTGACTTGTAATCTTTGTTTGTTTTGGTTTAGTTAAAAACAACAATACAGTCAGATGTGTTTTTCCACCTCTCTTGCAATAACGCTCTGCTTATTAAGACAATGTCCAGGTTTAGTGGACACTGGATAATAATGCTATAATTAATAATAATAATTAGCAGAGCATTATCTCTAAATAAAGTGAATTATATTTACACCCCAGGGAATGTTTTGAAACTTGGGATAAAGTCACAATTATCTTGACTTTAATGGAGTTTAAATTAAATTGTTTTGAAATTGTTCAACTGCTTACAATGAGATTACTGTCTTCATATTTTAGGTTTTGCATTTAGGATGTGCTAGATTGAAAAATGTGAACAGAACTTCATGTTTTGTCAATATGTGATTTCAGTGTGCCAGATAATGATTAAAATAAATGAAATGTGTTTGGCTATAATTTTAGGTAGCTCTAATGTAAGAATGAAATATTTTTTTCTGATGTTCTTGTCTTGCTTATTAATAACCAACTTATATGTCCATATAAACTTAATTATTATGGCATTTGGGTGATATATGTAGGTTTCAGGTGTACACAGACTAATGTGTCAAAATGGAAGGAGCAAAATAAATACAGGCCCAATAATGGGTGATCTTCAAAATGCCAAGATGATGAAAAATATGGATAAAGAAGCGATTGAGACATAATTTCAATGCGATGGGGAAGGGAATAAAATCTAAAAAAACAAGATTTGGATGATAAAGTTTGCACTTATCCCCAGATTTGCAAACAGTATGTTTGATTGGATTTAGAGAATAGGCACAAAACTTAGTTGTACTTACTAAGCGAGAGGAATCTGAGTCTGTCTTAAAAAGGGAGGAGGTGTTGCTCTATGCATTCCCGTTACTGTAAATTAATTATTTTGCAAGCCTAGCCAAATGGCATCAGAACAAAGGAAGCTAATTTAAAATAAGCCAAATCATTAGTCTATCAAGTCTATATATTTATCATGATAATTCCCCCACCCCCATTCATGTCTTACTTTGCATATAGTCATGCACTGATGCATGGTATGGTAAAGGAAGAATAGCCCTAATATCACATATTTGGGCAGATCATACTCCACCAAGCTGCTGGTAAAGAATACTTGTGAAAAGATAACATGAGAACAACTGTCTCTTGCACACAGATGTCCCAAAGATGCTTTTTTAAAAAGGCAACTGGACTTTGGAAAAACAAAGTCCAATTGCCTTTTGAAAAAGCATCTTTGGGACAACCAGGACCTGGATGACTGAGAATCTCCATAGTCACAAATGTAATGCTTGAAATGCTTGCACTATATACATGCTGAAAATAGGATTAATCAATTAATTAACTAGACACCAGGGGTGTGGTCTAAGGATGGAGCCAAGAGCATGAAGCTACAGCTCCTTGTCTACCCATGATTCAAAAGGATGGATTTGCTTTGAGGGAAAATACTCTGATCCAACAAATTTTAACTCCAATGATGTGGAATTAAAACTCAAAGTTTTAATTTGACAAGATTGCCAAATCTTGCACAAGATTGCACAAGAGTGCCAAATCAAACACTGGGTGGAAAGCAGTGGCATTTACCTTCTACATTTTGCGAAGTGTTTTATAAGTTTATTCTTTGTGCTCAGGTATGCATTCTATGGTATGTGTGGGTTTTCAAATGTTCAGAAGCTCAACTTATATTGATCTTGGGCTTTTGGAAGAAAATGAAATACTTTTATACTCTTGACACATTTTAAGCTGGTTGTGAGATATTATCCAGTGACTAGTTCAGTTCTAGAATGGCCAGGAGACCTGTATCTTTGAAAGAGCTCCATGTAGCTGCAAAAAGGTTCTTCTATTTTTAGTTAAAAATATAGAAGAGATTTCAGTCACATAATTCAGTTTCGTCTTGGTAGGTGCTTCCTACATCTAGTAGTAGTAGTTTTGAAAACAACTTCAGTCCCGGTCACCTCCACCACAGATTCTTTACAGGTAAGAAAGCTAACTGAATATTATTCCAGCTAATATTGCTAATATCCTGCCATAAAACAACTGCAGCAAAACCCCAACTTCATTTTCAGCAAGCTTCATGCTGGAATTATTTTTAATCCTTATAATGCATAGCAAGTGAATAGGATTCTTGTTAGAGAAAGCAGATAATGATCAGAAGTTTACATTCTTTGAATTAATGTTTGAATTAAAAAGACCAGGCAATTCTCTCCATATGACATGATTACTGTTCGCCATAAAAATACTTCAAAGATTCCATTAGATACATGCTCAACAATTTTATCAGTAATTAATTAGCAGCCAAAGAATAAATGTTGATCCTTATCCACATGTGTTATATCTCAAAAATGGATTCTAATTTATATTCATGATTACATAGTTGCTATTAAGAGTAATATGATCTACATGGCAGCAAGCTTATGTCTTGTAATATGGGTTGCTTTTTCATTTAAAAGCAGAGTTCAAAAAAGTATTATCTATGACTAATGTAGATTAACACAGAAACACAACAGGAGTGCTGTGAAATGAAATTGGTAGTAAAGTACCATGCAGATAAAAAGCTTTAAACAAGTATAATTATAATATATATTACTATTAACAGTAAAATAAACTAGAGCAAACTGCTAAATATAATGGGATGGGTCCAGATTTAGGTAGGTGGAACTGAGCAAGCTAGAGTAGATTAGTTTGATCCTTTCCCCTAACATTGTATTTTAGAGATTCTATTAAGAATGGGCTATCGTTTTGGCAGAAAATTGAATTCTTCTGAAACAAGAATTTGGTTTCTGAAGCATTTGTTCTGTCCAGAGCTTTGCTAAATGAATAATGTAGCCCCCTAATTATTGGAGTCTCCCTTTGCTTCCATTCAACAATGTAGTCCAGGGGTGTCAAACTGGATTTCTTCGAGGCCTGGATCAGCCTTGTAGTTCTCCTCCACAGGCCGGCTGGGGAGTGGGGTGGGGAGACAGGACGGACGCCTCCTGCAGCACCCTGACAGCCAAAATGGGGCATGGGAAGGGGCTCACAGAGTCTCCTGTGCCCTGTTTTGGCCAGCAGAGTCCTGCAGGAGGCTGTCCAGTCTGAAAATGGGATGCAGGGGGGCATGCAAGGACCCTCAGTGCCCCATTTTGGCTGCCAGAGGCACCACGGACCAGTCCTTTGCTATTTCCAGGCCAGCCCCATAGGCCAGATTTAAGCACCCCGCGGGGCAGATCAGGCCCACGGGCCTTGAGTTTGACACCCCTGATGTAGTCCATTTGCAGAGTCTCTGACTCTTTGGCATATTCTCTGGGGAGGTAGAGGCAGAATGAAGCTACCGTAAGAATCTATAACTTGTTTATATTGAATTCATTTTAATATGATCATGAGAGTTCTTTAAAATGAGTTTAAGAGGAGATCTCACACAAAGTTCAGTCTATATTACTTGTACTTGAACATAGGAAAATAACTTTTTGGCTCTTCTATAAGCTTAAAAAATACAATAATTAAAGTTTGGTGGAACCAGCACTTTGCCTTAGGGCTACTTGTGACATTAGACTTGTGACATTAGACCTAATTGCACCTCTGCCCCTCTAACTATTAATTTTTCTTCAGCCTACCGCTTGGAAGAGAAATAGGATGGTAGAAAGAAAGAAGATACAAACAAATTGGAATCACTACCCATTTTTGGCTGTAGTCTCTCGCGCTGCTTGTTCCATCACCATAAAACCTCTAACATATTATGTGGAAATGTTTCACTACTCAAAAAATATTGCTCCTCTTTTGGATAAATAAACACAATTTCAGTTTCAAGTTTCTTGAATTTTGAAGAAGCTTATGAAGAATATTTTTACTCTGATGAAATTCAGTTTTCTTTTAGGCATTTACATCTAGCAAGAAGACAACAATAGAACTGAAGATAGATATCAGGCAAATGTGTAAATTGCCCAAATATATTGTCTGTTGCTCACTTAATGGAAAATTGGTCATATATAATTCAGGCAAGAGGAATGAAATTTTTAAATGGTAAGATAGGATAAGATGGGACACGTTTTGTTCTGGACTCTGAGACTCAGGATTCATTTTAATATTTTCTGGGGCTAAACTTTCACATACAATATTACAATTTCCCCAAACATTGTTATCTCCCTTATTTCTGGATGCAAGTCCCAGAATTCTCTTCTAGATCCAAATTCTGGGAATTCCACACATGTAAAGGGCATCTAGTTTGGGAATTTGCTGTAGCATTGGGAGTCCTATTGAACACAGCTACAACTCAATTATGGTAACATCCCATGCTATTATTTTCAAAAAGTTATTGTTGACTGTTTCTAATTTCTGTCATATGTCTATTTTTTGTTATTTGAAATACTAAACATGGATAAAAACTTAAAATCTCAATGACTGAAGACACTGAGATCACGAAGCTGTTTGCTGACGAAGTGAGCAAGTTTCAAATAAAGCAATATATACTTTAGTCTTTGTTTATATTCTCTTTTGTCTAGACAAATATTTATTTTAACTTAGTGTGGAGTATATTATTATTAAACTTTGAAAGCAGATAATGACCCAACCTCACATATTTTAATTAATGTTTGAATAAATACAAAGAACAGGAAATGTCTCCCCATATGACATGATTACTGATCATCATAAAAATACTTCACAGATATCTTTCAATACATGCTCAACAATTTTATTAGCTTGCTTTAATCTTCTTATCAAACATAGGCAAACAAAAATGTCCATTAAATGACAAATTTACAAGCACTTTGATAATATCACTACTTTTAAAGTGTATAATCCAATTCATATGACTCTTTGGAAATTCCTAAAAGCTTATTTACTTGGTTTTCCCCAGCCCCCAGTAATAGCTTCACTAACGTTCCTTTCAAGTTAAATTACTCTGTTTCAATAAATGACCATAGGTATCTTAGAATTAAGGAACAAGGGCTCAAAAGAAAATGAATTCACATTTGGAAAGACCATCTGTCTCTGAATAACTACAAGACATGAAGCATCATAATTCCAATAATATATCACAATATTATATCAGAAGTATCATAGTTCCTGCTATCCAGGAATTTCATGAGAGCAGATTGCTCCCAACAATATTTTTCCATCAGAAAGATAACAGGTTATAGCTGAGAACATGCAATTTAAAATATATGGCTAATTATAAAAACAAACTACTTCAAATTCCCAGGTATAAAGAAAATGTACATATTTGTGTTTAAGGATTAACAATTAAATCAGAACTCTGGGCAAGAGAACAAGGGAAAGAATAAGTGAATTACCCTAACCAGAACAGATTAATAATATATATATTAATACTTCCCTAGGGGAAAGATTATGGTGTCATATTACTTATATAGAGAACAATCAGTTTTCTAAATATGGTTCCTATGCAGCCAAAACAACCAACAGCCATGGGCAATGGGCAGGTATTACATAGACTATCAAATGCCACAATTTCCAGAAAGTTATGTACTACAAAACATTTAAAACCAACACCCCATCTTAAAAAATCGTGTATTAAATAAAATAAAACACAATGCTCAATAGTATGCTTGGTGGCCATAAAAAATAAAATATTGTTAGAGGACAGAAATGATGTAATTTATTCAATTTAGAACGTAGAATATAAAATAACAAGGTTGGATAGGAACTTGGAAGTCTTTTAGTCTAATCCCCTGTTCAAGCATGAGACTTTATACCATTTTGGACAAATGGTTATCCAATCTCTTCTTGAAAACCACCAATGATGGAGTACTCACAATTTCTGGAGGCAAGCCCTTCCACTGATGAATTGTTCTCATTGTCAGGAAATTTCTCCTTAGGTTCTAGGTTGGATCTCATTTAAGGGTCTCTCATCCCATTCCTTCTTGTCCTGCCCTCAGGTGCTTTGGATAATAGGTCAGTCCCCTGTTTTATGTGAGAGCCCCTCATGTACTGAAAGACTAGTATCATGTCCCCCTTAGTCTTTTTCTTAGTTAGACAAGACATACCTAGTTCTCTCAACCATTCATTGTACAATTTAGCCTCCAGACTCCTTATCATCTTTGTTGCATTTCTCAGCACTCTGTTTAGGGTCTCAGCATCTTTTTTGTATCATGATGACCAGAAAAAGAGCCTGAGTAGTGTAGGAGGCTAATGCCTCCTACTAAGGCAGCATTTAACATCCAGCTGCCTGCAATTACTGTGAGTTCAAATCTCACCAGGCTCAAGGTTGACTCAGCCTTCCATCCTTTCTAAGGTGGGTAAAATGAGGACCCAGATTGTAGGGGCAATAAGCTGACTTTGTATAAAATATACAAAAGTATGAAGGCTATTGCTTAACGCATTGTAAGTCGCCCTGAGTCTCCAGAGAAGGGCGACATATAAATATAAATAAATTTTAAAAAAAAACTTCTATTTTTAAGAAATGAAATGAAAACATTTGCTGAAGTTATACTGAAATTTAGAGAATATATTTATGGTGGTATGGAATACATGACCATCAGGAGAGAATATAAGTGTTTTCTTTCATAAGCAAAACAGAATAGCAACAAGAAATCCCTAATTTCATTCAGGTATAACCCGGTCCAGCTCTATTTAGACACTATATTATATAATAACATTATTCTCATGCATTCACATGCTTACCACAAAGTCAAACCAATGTTTAAAAAGTATTTCCAATATAAACTTCAAAAGCAAAGTAGGAACAGCTAGGAACAATGATTGAAGTGAGATCGGTATAACAAGAACACTGGAACATGAGTTTAAATCTTTCTCATTTTGGCTAGATCAGGTCTATTATTTCTTTTGAAACATGCCTAGAATGATCCCACAAAGTTATTTTTTTTGTAACAGTCTGTTCTTCTTCGTTTACCATGAGCTTCTCCAATACATCTTTCTAGTTGTTTTGAATTATAAATTGCATTAATCCTAACTAATAAGGCCAATGGGCAGAAATAATAGGTGTATAATCTAGTATATATGGAGGAATGAAAGTTTTGAAAGAATGGAATGCTGATTTAGCCAAATTATCAATGACAAAAAACTAGCTAATTAGCCAGTTATTCGATGTATGCTAAATAATGCATGATAAGATGTGTTAGTCTGTGAGAATTTCGAGGCAACACCCACAAGAGAAAAATCAAACCCATCTTCTATGGTTTCTCATTGGGAGGGATTTATTCCCTCATGAAAGAGTTGGCAATTCCTCTTAAGACTTGAACCTCATCCAAGTCATAATTACATCCGTTTGAAATTCCATAAACTGGGAACCAGCCTTCAGCTATTCAACAAGTTTCCTGTATACCACGTGCTTTAGCAACATACTTTGGCAACCATCAAGTTTGAGCTGCCCCAAACAGCCAGCCATTCCTCGCTGGACACACCATGAGATGTTTGACCTACTTGGTCAACATGAGCTGAGGATTCAAGGAAAATATCTGCCTTGCATTGGTTGCTGGAAGCATGAAGAAGCAGTGAAAGTTCTTCTACTGCATTTATTGAAAGGGAGGCTTCTCTGGATTTCTTGAAATGGATCACCTCATGGGTTAAATGCTTGGAAGCACTGATTGTAGAGTGCTAATATGGACAATTCTGCCATTAAAAAAATGTTTTGGAAATTTCCTCATGTACACAATTGGTAATTATGCAAGAATTCTAATACAATTGATCACCCACAGGAATTCAGTTCTGTTTCAGCACATTAACATTTTTCAAAATCTACTAAACCACTTCTAATTAAAGTTCATTTCGACCTCATGATCAACAGGAATAAAACCTAAAATATAGCTACCATTGTCCTCCATTATAGGATCGTCTCCTGTCTGTCCCCTCCCTACTTTCAAACAAATTAACTACCTTTCATATTTTCAGACAAAATCTTAGCAACCTTTTAGCTTTCTGGTGGCTGAACTGAGGTAGTATTAAGCTGGAAAAGGAGAAAGAAAAGGTGATCCTCCAATATGGTCTTCTCAGAACCAGGATTGGTTCTCCAGAATATTAGGGAAGACGGTGGAGGACTAGTCGTTATTTCTCTTAATTTTATATCATCCATTTCTAATGAAGCACCCTCCAAATCTCTTGGTTTTGTAGCTACCAGAATTCTCAAATATTATGTTATGCAATTTCTGGAGTAAACACATATGACCAGGGAAGGCAGTCTGGGCCAGTCTGGACCATTAGTGCATCTGCTTGCAGAGACCTCTCTAAATATCCTTTAATTCCCCAACCTCATATTTAGATACATTTGGAATACAGCCATTTACTGTACTGGAAAATTTATCTCAGTATAACTATGGGACCATTATGGAACAGCCAGATTGCTACACTCAAAAAAAAAAAAGAAAAAAAAGAATGATTATTGTAGAATTTTCCAGATCAAAAAGTCTATCCTTAAAATGGTGTGTTTTGTATTTTCCTAACCTACAACAACTTGTCCAAACTCTTGAAGAAATGACAATATAATAGAGGTAATTTGCATATTAAGTCATAATTGATTAAAGCTGATCTCAAGGCTGATGCTAACACAGACACATACACATTCTGTGTACGTTGTTACTGTTGTTCACTTGCTAAGTTGTGTCTGATTCTTTACAACGCCAAGGACCACAGCACATCAGACCTCCCTATCCTCCACTATTTCCTGAAATCTACTACCCTACAAAATGACCTTGATCTGAATGGTCAAACAATTGGCAACTCCAAATCTCTGCTAACAAATGCTCAGTCTTGCATTTTGGCAATAAAAATCAGAACATCAAATGCAAGTTGGGCGGAAACGATCTAAAAGATGACCCACACTCTGTTTTTTTTTAAAATTTAATTTAATTTAATTTAATTTTTTAATTTGATTTATATGCCGCCCTTCTCCGGAGACTCAGGGCGGCTTACAATGCGCTAAGCAATAGCCTTCATACTTTTGTATATTTATACAAAGTCAGCTTATTGCCCCCACATACTGGGTCCTCAATTTACCTACCTTAGAAAGGATGGAAGGCTGAGTCAACCTTGGGCCTTGGTGAGATTCGAACCTGCAATAATTGCAGGTAGCTGATGTTAATAACAGGGCTTTAGACCACTGTACTATCCAAGGCTCTAAGGACCTAAGAGTCATTTCAAAAGATTTAAGCCTCAGAGCTCACTGTAACAACATTGCTAAAAAGGCACTAAGAGTTGCCAACCTTATTTTACAGTTTTCTCTCTGGTAATGCTATACTTCTAACTAGGGCATACAAAACCTTTGCCAGACCTATCCTTGAATACTGCTCATCTGCCTGGAACCACACTGTATTTCGGACATTAATATATTAGAGAGGGTCCAGAGGTATTTTACAAGAAGAGTACTCAACTCCTCTGCTAGCAATAAAATTCCTTATACCATCAGGCTTGAAATTTTAGGCCTGGGTAGCCTTGAACTATGCCGCCTACGTTCCAACCTAAGCTTAGTACACAAGATTATCTACCATAACATCCTACCTGTTAATGACTACCTTAACTTCAACCACAATAACACAAGGGCTACCAATAGATACAAACTAAATGTAATCCACTCTAATCTCGATTGCAGAAAATACGACTTCAGCAATAGAGTAGTAAATGTCTGGAACACTCTACCTGATCCTGTTGTTAGTTTCTTTAACCCCCATACCTGTTACCTTAAACTGTCTACCGTGGACCTTACACATTTTTTAAGAGGTCCCTAAGGGGGTGTGCATAAGCGCACCAGCGTGCCTACTGTCCCTGTCATATTGTCCCCATTTATATGTACTCATTTTATGTGTTTATGGCTATGTTTTGCTTATTTATATCCATTTATTTGTGCCAATTTTCATGTGTCCATGTCTAGGTCTATACTGATACTTGTTTCCTTGTACTTGTTGACAAATAATAAATAAATAAATAAATAAATAAATAAATAAACAAACAAACAAATCTGCCCAAACTCATGTCCATTGCGCCAATGACACTATCTAATCATCTCATCCTCTCCTGTCCCCTTCACTTTTTGCCTTCAATCTTTCCCAACATCAGGGTCTTTTCCAATCACTGTGTACATTGACAGAATTTAAACACTAATGATGAGGAGAGAGCAAGGAAAAGAGCAAAGTCCAACACAGACAAATAGCATTTAAGTTGGATTAGAAACTATCATGAGAACACTTTAAAAGTTCAGAAACAGTGGTGACCTACCACAAATATACCATTTGAAGAAAAAATGGAGAACAACCTCTGCCAACTCTAGACAATAAACAGTAACAGATCATTTACACACAAATGAAAGTGAACTTAGTTCTTGGGATTCCCCCCCCCCCACCTTTCTTTCAGAAGGGGAAGATAAAAAGAAATTCACTTCAAAAAAGAAAATTTCCATTTGATCTATTGAGAACTCAAAGCAAAGGTGAAGTATCTTCCCAGCACTCCAAAAGCACATCAAGTCATTCCCCCTCCCCCCCAATTTTTCATTTTTATGGCTTTCAGATAATAAAAGCCACTGCATTGGTAGTATAATGTATTTATCTATAAATACATCAGTGATGAAGGAAGATAGTTAAGGGGGAAAAAAAAGAATTGAGCCTTATTTGGCAAGATTTTCAGAAGTGTCTTTTCCTTTCTTTCTAGGCCTGACAGAGAATGATTGACTAAAGCACAGGTGGTATTCAGCAGGTTCTGACCAGTTCTGGAGAACCGGTAGCGGAAATTTTGAGTAGTTTGGAGAACCAGTAAATACCACCTCTGACTGGCCCCGCCCCCATCTATTCTCTGCCTCCTGAGTCCCAGCTGATTGGGAGGAAATAGGAATTTTGCAGTAACCTTCCCCTGCCATGCCCACCAAACTACACCCACAGAACCGGTATTAAAAATTTTTGAATCCCACCACTGGACTAAAGGTCACTTAACTGGCTTTGTAAAATGGGACTAGAACTCACACCTTCCTGCTTTCTTGCCTGGGGCCTGGCCTTGCCTTAGTCCTCAGATAATTAAGAAAAATATTTGTAATGAGAAAATAAACCAGGGTATATAGCAGTGGTGGGTTGCTACTGGTTCGCTCCGGATTGGGTGAATCGGTAGTGGTGGTGATGGGAGGCTCCGCCCACCTGCCTGGATGTCTCTGCAAATGCGCAGAAGCATCACACGCGTGCACCCATGAGCAAACCAGGGGTGGGTTCTACTTACCTTTGCTACCAGTTTGCAGCGGGGCTGCGCGCGCACACTTGCTTCACTCGCACACATGCACACTCTTCTGCACATGCACAGAAGCATTTTGGGGTCGGTGGGTGGAGCCTCCCGCTGATTTTACTACCGGTTCTATAGAACCGGTGCAAACTGGGGGCAATCCATCACTGGAGCAAACCGGTAGCGAATGAAATTGAAACCCACTACTGTTATATAAGCCAAGAGCCTACTACATGGAACAATGGATACCAAACAGAAAGGGAACAAAAAGACCCAAGATAGGTTGATGATACAAAATTATGGACCTATGTTACAAACATAGCTGGGCTAGGATTTTTATTGTTCCATCACTTGTACTTCTGTAGGTAGTCTTCAGTATATTCCTTTATTTAAACAATGATAGGTTTGCTTTACTATTTTATTTATATACTGCCACAGTTCAGAATAGACGTGGTTTCTTTAGGACTTTTATCACAGTATTTCTTACCTCGAAAAGCTGAGAAACCACATTATTGAATTCAACCACCATGGCTGGAGTAGGTTTCAGGAACGGAGTTTATAGTTTGCTCCATTTTGTGTTATTAAATAGGAAGGAGATGAATCTCAAACATATGAATTTTATAAAATATTTGCTTGCTTTTGTATTTCTTGAATTTTTGCTGATCGCTAACACTAATTATTGTCAGAGCATCAAGTTAGTCCTATTGAGTGAACCAAAATCACCAAGTTTGATGCTTGCCTGGCTTATTACATAAAGTCATCCACATGTAATATGCCAAAGTATAATGCCATTGCCCCTTTAATACAGCTAAAAACTTCCTGTAATTATTTCTCAGTCTCTTGTATTGCTGTGGAGGAATTCTGACCAGTTCATCCATGGTGAACTGCTTTAGCTCCAGTGGTGGGTTTCTACCAGTTCGCCCTGGTTTGAGCAAACCGGTAGTGGTGGCAGTGGGAGGCTCTGTCCACCCACCCGGATGTCATCATGGATGCTCTGTGCGTGTGCAGAAGTGCCATGCGTGAGCGTGTGCTCCCAGTTCCAAACCGGTAGCAAAGGTAAGTGGAACCCACTATTGTTCAGTTCAATAATGCTGGAGCAATTTCTTGCCCAAACTGCTGATTTCAGGTCCTGCCACATTTTTATATATGTGGACATTGACTTGATCGATATCTTCTTCATCATTCATTCTCTTGTAGACGTGTTTGAAATCATTGCCTTGTTACACAATGCACTTTAGTTTCAGGTGACAAAGAAATAGCCTGAATAGTTCATTGATACAGAGCAGAAGTCAGGCTTCCTTTGATGGCAATTCTGTTTGTCCTAAAACGTCAAAGCAAACTTCAGTTGTGTATTTCAACCTGGGGGCTTGACAGTTGTTAAGAGGTTTTCTTGTGGCATGCAGTGTTTGATTTCAGCCAGTCATAACAACTTGCAGGTAGCTTCAAAAAAAAAAAGCACTTTTGCCTCATTGTCACAGAATACGGCATGAGAAGCTGGAGAGTCATCCAGGTGCTTTTTGGCAAACTTGAGATAAATGTTGACATTCTTCTTAGTAAGCCATGGCTTCTACCTTGCTATTCTTCCATGAAACACATTTTCCCCAGTGCTTTTCTAATGGTGGAATCATGAACATTGACTTCTGCCAAGGCAAGAGAAGCCTGCAGGTCCCTGGGATGGTTCTGCCATTCTTTGTAACTTCATGAATGATTTTATGTTGTGTTGACGGATTGAATTTTATAGTAGCCCATTAGAGAAAATTCAGTCTTGTCGAAAATCTTCACGTCAAAACTGTATCTCTGGAACTGTGAGGCCCAAAAGATTTACAGGCTTTTTTGAATCTGCTCTGTCTTTAGAAATTAATTTTGAATGGGGAATCTTCTAGAATCTGTGTAATGATAACTTCCCTGAGAAGAAGGAAGCCAAAATTTATGAGATCCAAACAGAGCTGAGCTCTCCCAAGCAGCCCTGATTGTTTAAAGAAAATGCTTACATAACTGGTCTTAGTTATCTTTCTATTGAATTCACTGAATTAGGGGATTGAATACTTTGTTCACACAAGCATAATGAGAAGGATTATTTATTTATAAAATAAAAACAACCAGTCTCAAAGTTTTTGAGATTTATATTCATATTTCCTTTATGTATCAGCGGAGTCCTTGTGCAAATTGGTTCCATGTCAAATTCTGTTCGCGTGGCACAGATATGCAAACATATAGAAAACCTGCAAGTGGGCAAATAATTTTGACAGAATTTTAAATTCAAAAATAGATTGGTGCTCTTACTGAGTGCTGGTTTACTGGAATATATACAGGTTGCTGGAACCAATTGTGCACTGCTGCAGATTGGAAATAAACTCTTGCCTAGGGCAGGGTTGGGATCTTTCCAACAGTCTCACTTGAGATCATGCCAGATCTTGTGTGCAACTACTAAGGCCCAACTCAGATTTCCATCTTCTCACATAAAACACAAATTGAGAAATTAATTTTATTCAAGAGGACAAGAGTGATTCTTTGGACTCCAAGAAACACATCTTGATGTTTACTAAGTATAAGCTTATTATTAAAAGTCTGACTAGTTGATGATTTGGAAATCTGACTAGAAGGACAGGACTCTTGCTAAGGGGGCAAGTCTTCTATCCTTATTACGAACAAGATCTGACTTTAATTAAGTGCAGCAACCATCATAAATACATGCCGGTTGCCAAATGCCCAAATGTCCAAAGGAGAGAAGCAACTTAGAACTAAGGAGAAATTTCCTGACAGTTAAAACAATTAATCAGTGGAACAACTTGCCTCCAGAAGTTGTGAATGCTCCAACACTGGAAGTTTTAAAGAAGATGTTGGATAACCATTTGTCTGAAGTGGTGTAGGGTTTTCTGCCTAAACAGGGAGTTGGACTAAAACACCTCCAAAGTCCCTTCCAACTCTGTTATTCTATTCTATTCTATTCTATTCTATTCTATTCTATTCTATTCTATTCTATTCTATTCTATTCTATTCTATTCTATTCTATTCTATTCTATTCTATTCT
>WNWU01013802.1:2364111-2456004 GCA_012654045.1 Ptyas mucosa
CTATTCTATTCTATTCTATTCTATTCTATTCTATTCTATTCTATTCTGTGTGATTGGACACACAAGGAATTTTCTTTGGTGCATATGCTCTCAGTGTACATAAAAAGACAAGATACATTTGTCAAGAATCATAAGGTACAACACTTATAGTCATAGGGTACAAATAAGCAATCAAATCACACTGGGAAACAATCAATATCAATATTGATTGGGATTAAGGATACAAGCAACTAAATTACAGTCATGCAGTCATAAGTGGGAGGAGATGGGTGATAGGAATCATGAGAAGACTAATAGTAATAGTAATGCAGACTTAGTGAATAGTTTGATAGTGTTGAGGGCATTATTTGTTTAGCAAAGTGATGGCATTCGGGGAAAAAACTGTTCTTGTGTCTAGTTGTTCTGGTGTGCAGTGTTCTATAGTGTCGTTTTGAGGGTAGGAGTTGAAACAATTTATGTCCAGGATGCAAGGGGGTCTGTAAATATTTTCAGAGCCCTCTTGGGGAGACTGTTACAGTTGTTAAGGGTAAGGATCAGTCATAAGTAATTTTTTAAAATGCCATTGTAACTTTGAACGCTTGTTGTAAATTGAGGACTACCTGTAGTAACTGTATAGCTTCATTAACTGTTCCTCACTTCCAAGTTAATATTTTTGAAAAATTAAATGGAATCTATGTCTGTGCCTCGTATGGTTTTTCCCTATAAATTTTATCTGTAATTGGCAAAGATCAATTTTACTCTGATTAAAATCAGAAAGCTGGTTTATTTCCCCAGTCTAGAACATACTGTACCCATAGAAAAGAAATCTTTCAAATTCAAATGGAAAGTTCCTCTGGGGGAAAAAAAACAAAATAAAAAACTGAGTGATAAGACTAAATTAGTAAAAAGGTAAAACCCGTTTCCATTGGTATGTTGTGCCAGGCTGCAGGCAAAAGATTACTGATTCATTGTTGTGAGACTACTCTAATTTCAGCCATTGCAGTTGAGAAGATAAGACTCTTTACCTTATTTGCAAATCAATGCCAGCTTAGATCATGGTTGCAAATAAATGAATTTTTAAGCCTTCAGAGCTGGGATGAGCTGGCCATGTATTTTTCTTTACTGAAATCACCTTCCAATGCAGTCCTTTTGTTTTGGTTAAATGTTTCCAGAATAAGTTTTTTTCATAAACTTATTTATTCTAAGCCCTGAACTAAAATTTACAAGACTTTCACCTTCTGTCTCCCAATTAAATCAATGAGGTTTTCCTATCAAAAAATCTTTTTCCATCTAGAAAGAGGTGGGGGTTTTTTTGTTTTTTTTTACTTTTGTTGACTTATCAGATCGTCCTTTGCTTGCCTTAGAATGATGATGGTGCATGAATAGTGGGGTTTTTTTTCCCAGAGAACGCAGGCCATGTGCTTGTTGATAAAGATCTGACTTTTTTCTTGTCTGGTAATATTAGTGGAAGAGCTTTGGCTCCAGCCTGAGGATTCCACAAAATGATGTATGTTTTCAAAACATGAATGCTTTGACTTGGGCCTTAACTTCATTTGATGTCTTCTGAAAGCAGAAAACAACTGAAAATAATTCTAATCCAATTCAGGCTGTAATGGGATCGGAGTCATTTTTACTCTGATCTCTGATCAAGGGCTTTTCAGCTCTTCAATCTTCTAACTTCCTTGACATACACTTACTTCTCTGAATCTCAAGTTGCAGTGTACATTATGGCCCTGATCTACCTTTGTTTATCATCAATAATTGTACCCCCCCCTTCCTTTTCTACAGCTTTGCTGGGATACAAATAAAAAATAGCTACTTTTAGCATGGACTGAATTTTACAAATAGTCTCCAGATTGCTTATGATAGTCATAGAGCAGGACTAAGAGTGATATATCCAATGGATTATATTGAGGGTAGCATATAAGTTTATAGAATTTTCCCAAACCATTTCCAGATGCATAGAACTCCAACTCCTAGAATTCCAAATCTTAATCTGATTTAAAAACCAGGGCTACATTAAAAAAAAAATCTAACATCTGGTCAGCAACTAAGTTACACCTTTCAAAAGTTAGTTGTATTTCAGTATATGGTTATTATTTTTAAATATTTTAAAAATGGGAATGTGATGGCTCAGCAGTTAAAGACACTGAACTTATCAGCTGGAACAGCCCAGGTTCGAGACCCGAGTGCTGCATGATGGGGTGAGCTCCCATTACTTGCCCCAACTCCTGCATGATGGGGTGAGTCTAGCTAGTAGTAATTCAAAGCATACAAATGCAGGTAGATAAATAGGTACCACTGTGGTGGGAAGGTAACAATATTCTGTGTGCCTCAGTGAAAATGAGTGGACAGGAGAAACCTTTACCTTTTTAAAAATATGTATTTTTGACAAATTCTTCCCAAATGTATTCACTCCTGATGTGAACTACGCATTCCAACATTCTTGGCATATGTGGCTCAAAATTTTAATCCCATATATGGGAGGTCACTAGCTTGGGAGATGCTAATGTTTAGACTTGGAAACTAATACAATCTAATATAAGGCTACAGGGCTCTAGCAATGACTACCCTAGGAAGAAAGTTGGAACAGAGCCATGTCTGGAGTTGGAAGAATCAAAAGCAGCAGTGACACATAATGTGCTGAACGGGGTCTTTGGATCAACTGATTACAAGGTAGCGTAGTTCCTTCTGTTCCTGTTTCTGAAAAGGGATTTCTTTAGGATGAAAAGACTTCTCTGTGAATGTTATTATAGCCTCTCTGTTTTAGGAAAGCACAAACCATTTTTTTCTACACAATAAAAACCAAAAGCAACTGTTTGGGTGCTTTAACTAATCCTTCGTAATAATCAGTGGCAGGTAACGTGCTGCTTTCAAAATGACAATTATAACATTCAAAATTATCACTTTTATGTTCCTCTCAAGGAAGAGGCAAAATGTACTGTCTGTGGGTGGCAAAACCCTGTAATAAAAATATAGGCAACTTATATTTGACTTTATTTTGCAGGGGAACAAAGGGAGAAAAAATAATGACACTCTTGTATTTCTGTGTATATAGATGAAGATGCTTCTTGGAAATGTATGATTGAAATGTAGGACCCTTCTGATGCTTAAAGCAAGTTTAGATGTAAGAGAAAACTGTGGCCAGTTGAGGCTTGGCCATCATTCATTGGAAAAAACAGATGAAACCCAGCTGAAAAAGATGAATAGGATTTACATTTCAGTGGGAAACAGATAGATGTTTGATGCGTGAATTTGTGCAAATCTATTTTACTATTATTTCCCCAGTCCATCATTTCTGTCCAATGAAGTGAGAAATTGTTTCAGAGACTAGACAACATAATACTAGAAAAAAAAACACATAATATCCCATTTTAGGTCCGCAACATAATTGAGATTCTGATTTTCCTAACCCAGGGGTATCAAAATCACATCGTCACAGCGGCATCACGTGATGTGTCAGGATTTCCCGTTTATTGAACTGGGCATGCGCATGGCCAGCGTGTGACACATCCAGCTCACAGGCCAGGGAGTTTGACAGCCCTGTCTTAAGCCATCATAGATAGATGCCAGGATCAGCCAGGAGAACCTCCGCCGCCCCTTGCCCCTGAGCTGGCCAGGCACTCTGCACCATGGATGTGCATTGGTGCCGCGGGCTGGAGCTGCGCAGGAAGCCCGCTCGAGCAGGGAGGGAGGGAAGCCCCAGCTCGCCTGTCCTGGCTGACAACTCTGCTCTCCTAGGAAGTGACTGCCGGGATCCCCTCTCTGCGTCTTTGGGCATGCAAGCCATCACCCATTCTCTTCTGGGTTCCGGCGTGCTGGCCACCTTTCTTCACGCATGCATGTGTGCCAGAAACTGGAAGACCAGGTGGCTGGCACATATGCGTGTGCTGAAAACTGGAATATCATCTTTCCAGTCAGCGCCTGCGCACCAGGCGGCTGCTCTCCTGGTTTCTGGCGCTTCTGCGCACGTATAGACTAGCTGACTGGCATGCTGGAATCTGGAAGAGCAACGGGCAATGCTCCCATGCCTGGAGAGATGGATCTGCGTGCCACTTCTGGCAGGTGTGCCATAGGTTTGCCATCACGGGGATATAAAATCTCAACTCTCTTGAAGAGATTATTGTGAAGGGCCTAAATTCAGGCTCAACCCATGAAGTAGAGTGATAAACAGACAGATATCAAAAGATATGTTGACTAGTCATCCCAATCATATATTTTCTTATTCCTTTGGGTCATATTACAGAATGTAATTTGTAGAACCATTTTATGGATCCAGTAGAAAGAGGCAAACAGCTTTTTGTTCATGGGATTGTTTAAATGTTATTTTTGCATATTTCTTTATAAGGTTTGCTTATTATCCACCACAATTACCATTTTACTTTCATTTAATGCAATTAACACTTTCTGTACTTTTTTCATGTTTTAGAGATGATTATATTCCAACCAATTTATATATTTTGTATATTTTATCTATGTATACATATACGAACACATATACATACACACAGTTTTTAAATAACATATTAGAAGTAGCATGTAAGTTTAAAATAAAGTGTACACCTTTATTTTAAACTTTTCAAGAGCTTATTCTCTAAATTAATTACTCAGAATTTTTTAATGTTTGTCTTCAATACGTATTCATATCGTCAAATACCGAACTGATGCTGAAACTGAATTTTGATCAAAGTTTTATACTTTTGGGTTTCTTCAAATAATGTCAGCAACTTTGAGCTCATGCCATGTAATAATCCTCTACCGGAAAGAGACAAAGCAAAGTACCAGCTACAAACTGGTCTCTTTTTCTCTCTTTCCAACAGAAGGCTCCCATCTGAAGTTTAACGCACATGCCAGTACATGCTTGAGGAAGGGTATTGCTTTGAAGAGAACAGGGAGCTAGTTATGCATGTTTATATGAGAAAGAACAAAGGTAATTGCTCAGCTGTCTTTGCCAAGATAGAGTATGAGACTGTACACTGCCACTCAAGTGAAGAACAAAACCACCAGTTTTAGTGGTTTTGTTGTTAGGTCATATAGGAACAGAAAGTAAAAAAAATATAGAATTCTGAAGTTCTTGCCTGTTATGGCCTCGATGCTCTTGACTATAGTGGCAAGAATTTATGAGAACTACAGTTAAGAAACACTTAGAAGATACCATACAGTATTATGAAAGACTGAGTAGTTCTTGAACTAATTCTAGTTCTTAGTTCTTCAAGCAAAAGTTATGGTTAAAAAAAGAAGTAGCAGGCATACAGAAAATATTATAAAACTCAAATTCCTGAAATTTCTTGAACTAACTCATTAAATTGGGTTCGCTTTGAGGGCTTGCAGGTAGATTAGCAATGCTTTCCAGCTCACCATTAGTTAATAATTTTAGAATTGCAGTATTAGCTTCAGTACTTCTGTAAACCTTTATCACTTATTTCTCAGTGGCTCCATTTTTCCATTATTCATGATCTGAGTTCATTACAAAAAGGGAAATTAGCAAACTTATTCCAGGATCCTCAACACAGCATCCATGGACCTCTTGCTTGTCAATGTTCATGCCCCACATTACTGCTTTTGGGTACAGGCAGCACTTCTCTCCAAGGGTTGCCATGATATTTGCAAATATCGACATTCCAAAAGACCAAGTGTGAACTGTATTAACTAGCTAAAAAGAAGTGATATTTTGTTTTCTTTGATGCAAGAACTAGAATCATAAATTAGAAAAAGTTTTCTTTAAGAATGAAGTATGTGCTCTCAATATAGGATGAAAAAATAAATTGTCTTTTTCAATACAAAACACATACACAACCAAGTGAATTCATTAACAAAACCCACTTCATTCATACTCAGATCTCCTTCAGTGGTACAACTGCTCCTAATATACTGTAAGCCAGATAGTATAGTTCATCCTTTCTGATGCAGCATTAGGTAAGCAGGCTGGATGGCTAAATCAATATTCTGTCTTTAGATATACTGGAGGGCACACATAAACAAAATGTCAGCTGGATCTGCAGCATGGGTTTCTTCAGCGTGCTTGCTATCAGCTGCCATAGTAATGGGTAGCGGGCCCTTGGGTATTTGGGATGGGGACGTAAGCTGGTATATAGCCCCATGAGAATGGAAAGGGAGGTTTGCACTCATGAATTATGAAGAGAGGTGTTTACACTCTGTCAAGGCTAATCGTCCTGAGACTCCAGATGGGAGAAATACCTGAAGATGAGCTTTTCCACAACATCACACTGGACTTTGATGGACTCTCAGTGCTGGATCCTGGATGCGTGTGTGTGTGGGATGACTTTCAATCTGTAACTTTCACGCATTTTGAATCAGATCTTGCCTTGTTTTTGCTGCTATCATTTCAAACTTAGTAAAACTACCTCTTCTCTAAATCAATGGAGTTTGAGGTTCTCTTTCTTGCGTTTTGAACGGACAGAAAAGGAGTTCACACAAATGTAGGAGAGCTTTTTTGTCAGTAATTAGAATGTTGCGTTTTCTATCTTTCTGTCTCGATACTAAAGACAATGTGATCTTATGTTATGGTTTGCAATAGTGCCAAAATGACATAAAGAGACACAAAGGATTCAACACACATAAGTCATGCTCTTGGCCTGAAGAGTCGCTTTTATATAGCTTCTACAAACTATTATCTGTTTTATCCTATGTTTAAGCTTTAGTTTATTGGGCTTGTTAATTCCAAACTACTACTGACATCAGTTTACTAATCTTTTTCAAAAGAACACATAAAGGCCAGGCTGCACTCTCTATCCAGGGTTTCTTTCAAACTTCTCTCTATTAGTGCCATTTCTTTCAGTTTATCTTTATTAAGCTGCCCTCTACTGGTGGCACTCTGATATACATTGTAAAACATTTTACAATGCATCAGAACAACTCAATATGAGTTCTGTAAAATCAACACAGCTTAGTCCAAACAAACTGAATTTAGGACTACCAGAGATTATTTGTAAAGTTCAAATTAAATTACTTGTGAAATGTTGCAATTACTTTCTTGCAGCTTTAAATATTTAGAAGATCTGGAAAAGATCGAGATCTGGAAAAAGATTTTGAAGAGAAAGTCTTGGAGAATAAAAAACAAAACAAAATGTAAATAAGCAGCCATTTAAATTTATAAGATAGAAATAACGTCAAAAACAGTAAAAATCAATATGATTTCCAGTTTGCCATTTTAAGAAGTAAACTCAGATACTGCTTTCTCTCTACACCGTCTATTTAGTCACTGTAAGAAGATGCAACAAAAGACCAAGTTCTTGTATTTTTAATGACAGCTTGGAGGATAGCAACAGCAATAGCACTTAGGCTTATATACCGCTTACCAGTGTTTTACAGCCCTCTTTAAGCGGCTTACAGAGTCAGCGTATTTCCCCCAGCACCTTGGGTCCTCATTTTACCAACCTCGGAAGGATGGAAGTCAACTTTGAGCCAGTGAGAATCGAACTGCTGGAAGTCAGCAGAAGTAGCTTGCAATACTGCATTCTAACCACTGCGCCACCATAGCTCTTTATCAAGAGCTATGATATTATGTCTGTTCTAGATATGAATGGCTTAAAGCATTACTAAAAACTATGTCTTCAATGGAAAGTTGGTTTCTTTTCAAGAAAGTAGTATTGTTCCTCCACTAAAGTACAAGTAAAGCTTCAGATCAGGGACATTACTGGCATGAGATGTGCACAGAATCAACTGCTCCTAAAGTATCCCCCTGTCGAGTAGTGGGGATGCAATTGATCTTTGCCTAGTCAAAAACGTCTCAGGAAAAACTGCTGAGTCACGGACTTCTCCAGTAAGAATATCTGCAAATTTTGCTACATCCTACAGATTACTAGTTTAGTCAGACTTAATGTATTGGTCAAAATTGCCATGCTAACAAATAAATTCATGTGATGTTTTATATTATTACTTGGGAGTCTAAGTCTTTATTAGAGACAAACAACTAAAGTTAGGGGGAAAATCCACCAAAAACAATCTTCTTGAAAAAAGATGGCTATCAAGTTACCAGTGATCAGAAATCTCATTATAGGCAGAACAAATCATTTATTAGGATCAGATAATCTTCTGAAAAACTGTTCCACATTTTTCCCTTAAAGAAACTCAGTCAGCTTCAGACAACTTGCCATTAGCTCAAAAGAGCAACACACCTTGGTTTATCCTTTCTTGTACCATATTTTTTAAGTCCAAGACTTCTAACAAACAGTTTGTCAATCAGAGTTTCCATCTGGATTGAAACATAATTAACGAGTAGTCGGAGTAAGAGGTTCTGTCAGATTCTGTGAATGGCTTCTTTACCCTTTGATTACTGCAATGGGCCTCAGTTTAATCGCTTTCTTGCTGATGCCAGCTGCATGGCAGGTGTTAACCACATCTGTCACATTCTTATAAGATTCAGGTGCCTAGGGAAAAAAGGAGATAAAAAAAGGAAATGATATGCTTTGAGGTGTTAAGAGAAAACAATTTATCCCAAATCAGAAAGGAAAAAGGGAGCAATTAGGCAGAATTTAGGGCATTTAATTTGGTAGATTCTGATCAACTGTATTTTTTTTCTTCTTCTGATAAGAGATGCTAATACTTTGCTGCGAAAAGAAATCCACCCCAGAAATAAAATTGTCCAGAGAAAGATTAAAAGGACTCTCACTTCTTCCATGACTAGTTTGGGAGATGCAACACGGATCGCAATCCCCATATCTGCCAACTTGTCCAACACATCCTGGAAATCCAAGTTACGTCGCGATTTGGCACGGGACAATGCACGGCCCTGTAGGATAATATATTTCTTTAAGTACAATCTTCAATTGAAGCAAACATTGTCATTGTGAATGAAGAAAGCAGTTACATGTGGCCTTGGCCATATATTAGAATAAAGAAAACAGACTCTTAAGATTCTTGAATTTCTTAAAGTTTTCTAATACACACAGACATATATAGGGACAGTTGCTTAGATGTGCTCCACCTTGGACCTTGACTGGCCAGGTCCAACCAAGGTGCCTAGGACTCAGGTCTTGTGGTGTATTATGAGTTTGAGTCAGTAAATCTTGAGGAAGTGGATAGGTTCTCAATGGGGTTACTTTCAGCCACCTGATTGCTGGATCCTAATTAAAACAGCCAGGAATTTGATTTGTAATTGAGTCACTCATGTCCTAGTCACTTCATGGATCAACTATTAAAATGTGATCTACATGGGGTTAACTTTGAAGACCACTTGGAACTTAATTGGTCAAGAATACAGCAGTCAGAGCAGTGATGGGCATCTCTTGGTATGCCCATTTAATACTTTATGAGTCTGTATTTGTTTCCAGTATTCTTCTGGATGCAACTGAAGATATGACCTATAAAATGCTATTATTTTTAGTGTTGTGGTGGCGCGGTGGTTAGAATGCAGTATTGCAGGCTAACTCTGCTCACTGCCAGGAGTTCGATTCTGACCAGCTCAAAGTTGACTCAGCTTTCCATCTTTCTGAAGTCAGTGAAATGAGAACCCAGATTGTTGGGGGCAATATGATGACTCTGTAAACTGTTTCGAGCGCTGTAAAGCACTATGAAGTGCTATATAAGTCTAATTGCTATTGCTATATAGCCTGGTTACTTGAAGAACCAACTATTTTCTATAGTATCGGACTGCCTTGCTTGATCTAACAGGATTAGCATGCTCAGGGCTCCTTTATTAATTATGTCATCTATCAGCATCCAGGAAGCATGCCTTCCCTGCCTTCTGGCATGAGATCTCTTCTGCTATTTGTATGGGTGCCACCCAGATAGTATTCTGGAAAATCTACAAATCTGGCTGTTCTTCCAGGCTTTTGATTAGGCTGGCGGGGGTCCCTACCAAATATTATGCAGAGTGTGGATATAGTTAGACAGTTCTTCCTTCCCTCCCGTTTGCTTTAATTGTACATTATCCAGAGTCATCTTAGAGTTGGGATTGAATAAATTAAATACATATACCATCTAAATCATCCTGAGCATTCTATACTACATTGCCTGCATTTCTAAATTACTATAATCTCTCTGCATCCTCATTTGATCCCACAGCAGTCATAGATTTGTGACCCCATTCCTCTTGCCAGAATAACTGCAGTTTTATTTTGGTTAGCATATTATCCAAATGTACAGAAGTATGAAGCAAAAAGCCCATGATTTGGAACAGAGCAAGTGGTTTCCTACTCACTGCTCCGTGGCAGGTGGTTCCAAAGGTTTCAGTCATGCCTTGTTCAGTACCAGTAAGGACGTAACTGCAAGTTCCCATTGTTCCACCGATCAACACTGGCTGGCCAGTCAGCTGGAGACACACATACAATCAGTGTTAGAGTTATGCTGGAATGGGTGCAAATGATTATCAACCAATAAAAATAAATGTTGATGAAATACAGCTGGTATATATTTTTATCAGAATCAGCTAACTTACACTTTCTACTCTAAACTAATTTATAAAAGAGGATATATTTGTGGATATATTTGTAATATATTTGTGAAATCAGATTATGCTATGCAGCCAATTAAGTGAAAAACTCCACCAAGGATTCAAGGGAAAATGATAGCTCATGAATGCTAACAAAAGAGAAATCTCAGAAGTTCCTACTTGGAAATCGACAGCTATAAGAGGGTGGTGAGGAGGGAATGCTCTGGTTGATCCTTTCCTATGCACCAACAGGGTCCGTTCTTTTCCATCTACCACGTGTTGTTCTACTTTTGCAATGTTGTGAGACACATCGTAGATTACATGCATGTCCAGATCATCAGGGGTAGTGTTGAAGACTTTAGCAAATGCCTAGAAAATAATACAGGTACACAAGGTAGTTTTAATAATACGTTTTCAGGGATTGGTATATATGGGAAGGGGGACTAGAGCTGAAATTGTTTACGGAAACTTGAATTTTAGTTACAATTATCTGCGATTCTTTCTCTAACAATTGGTTTATCTCAAGCTTCCTGCATTACAAGAACAGATTTTAACAGCAAATCTTGTGTAACTTTGAGAGACATTCTCTAAACTGACTAATGGGGAACATGAAAAGACAATTATATTGGTAAAATGTACTTCAGACTTTGGCTGGAATGGAGCATATAGTTCAGCAGACGCATTAAAAAACCCTTTTCTGAATGTTGCCTTGCTGCTCAAGATGGCAAAATCCTTCAATTTGAAAAACAGGCCAAGTCTGGTTTTTTTTTCAAAGCAGAAAATGGCCATTATTTATGGCAAAGCTATTCATATGCACTGTGAGCAACTATTTGGAGCACTGCTCCACTCATGCACAAAATAGGCATGATCTAAACCTAAAATCTTAATGAACTAAAGTGAATTAGCTTTCAACCCTAAAGATCTAGACCCAAATTTAGGGCAAATCAATTTTGGAGAAAAAGGCTATAATTAAATAAAAGCTCAGCTGACGCTCAATGTTTAGAAATGGAAGCCAAATGTATTCATATCACGGGGCGATCCAATCTGGGAGCCAATGTATTGGAAACTGAATCTCAAATTTATCTCTTAAATAAATGTAATACTTCTGAAATTGTTAGTCTGGTGTCTTGAAGCAGAATGCAACTGAGTTTGTTTGCACTGATATACAAGTAGCACTAACTAGCAACATGGTTGCTAAGCAATGAATCAACAACAGTGACTTATTTACTTCTACCTCCTGAATTCTGCTGGGCACAAGCCAATTAAGAAGCACACAAATGGTAATGACTGCAGGATGCTGCAACAGTTGTAAATGTGCACCAGTTGCAAAGCACCAAATGCTGTGATGGTTGTAAATGCAAGAATTGATTGCAAAGCTATTTTTGGCACCATTACAACTTTGAATGGTTGTAATGGTGCCATTTGGCACTAAACAAGGCAGTCAGTAAGTAAGGACTACCTGTTTTTCTTTCAAGATAGATATAACACAGACCAACTTCATGAATCCATGCTTTCCGGTTATTCTGGGACCACCATCAAAACACATCTGGAGAACATCAGGTTGGGAAGAATATCTTAGCTGGAGCTCAATTTCCTATCCTAGCCAGTTATACCTGATGAGGTAAAAATACCTCATTTTTAAAGAGACAGAAGTGATGAGCTACTGCTGTCCCCTCTTACCTGTCTAGTAAGAAAAGTCATGGAGGAACGATTGACCCACGCGTAGTTTCCAGCTGCTGCCATCCCTTTCAAATAATCTTGGCCCTCCTGAGAAGCTATTCTGGCGCATGCCAATTGGCGGTCATTCACTATGATCTTGTCCCGTTTCATTGCTTTTTCCATAGCTACTAAGGCGTCTGTAAAAATAGGACCAAATAAATTCAGAAATAGTGATCTGGATCAGTAGGTCTAGAACTTAAAATATAATTTTAAGATTCCATATAAATTTTTTTAAAAAATTTATATTTATATGCCGCCCTTCTCTGGAGACTCAGGGCGGCTTACAATGCGTTAAGCAATAGCCTTCATACTTTTGTATATTTTTATACAAAGTCAGCTTATTGCCCCCACAAACCGGGTCCTCATTTTACCCACCTTAGAAAGGATGGAAGGCTGAGTCAACCTTGAGCCTGGTGAGATTAGAACTCGCAGTAATTGCAGGCAGCTGGATGTTAAATGCTGCCTTAATAGGAGGCATTAGCCTGCTACGCCACTTAGGCTCCTTTAATTAATTGCATAAAGATGGTGTATTTTTCCCACATACAGATTGTGCTGTAGAAACTAGCTCTAATATTACTGTGCTGGAAAGTCACATTTAATTCCCAGAACAAAAAAGGGCATTAGCCACATACCTGTAGCTACTTGGTGGCCAAGGCCTCTGCTCCCACTGTGGATCATCACACATATTTGTCCCTTATGGTCTATACCCATCTTTCGGGCAGCATATTCATTATAAATATCATCCACAACTTGTATCTCAGCATAGTGGTTTCCTGCTCCCAAAGTCCCCAGCTGTTAAACAGAATAGGAGAATTTAGCTTTTCCCAACACAAAAAATGAAAGATTTATGATTTTTATTAGAAACTCTGGAAAATTAATGCAATCTTATATCCATTTGTTTTATTAATGGACATTAAGGTGATTACTTTCACATTCCAGATGTTAAGGGAAAAAAAATTCATTTTCTGAACTGTTAAGCTCATTTGAAAATGTATGTTTCCTAAAGGGTATTAGACTAAAATCAAAACATTAGATCAGGTGTAAATTTTTTAAAAAATCAGTTAATACTGACTCACCAAATCTAATAAAAATAAAAGGCAGTATTTAAGGCTAATCAATCAAAAGGTGAAATTTCATTACAACAAAGTGAAGTCCTCCTTAATCAATGCAAGAGGCAGGGTGGTGCTATAGTTACAGATGCTGGGCTAGGGCTGCAGACAGGCAGGTCTAATTCCACCCTCAGCCATGGACACTTACTGAGTGAGTCACAGAGCATGATACATGAAAACCAAAGGTTGATGAGTAACCTTTTGAACCATGACATCAGCTAATCAAATCTCTGGATATTGTTCTGGTGTGCTTTAATACTATTAAAATCAACTTGATTAAATTAAAATTAAATTAAAATCAGCATTAAATGATCACCCAAAATTATATCTACAGTCCGATTACCTGAGGTAAACCCCTTTTCTTAGCTCTTGCCGACACTTTATTTGGATCTGCCTGCAACATCCTCCCATATTCTTCACAATGCTCTTTATCCTCAGCCCAGGCATAGCCCTCTCGTAAAGACCAGTCTACTCCCATCTCTAAAGCTTCCTCCAGATCCCTGGGGATGAAAGACATTCCAATTAGGAGACCACAGACAAATACAGAATGAAAGTTACCACAGACTCACTCCTACATCTTAGTTCACAATTATCACATTACTCAGAGTATAAATACTTTTCAGGTTCCATTGCTTAAGTGTTGTCATCTAATGAGAAGTAGAAAGCATCCCTTTTCCATAGAAAGCCCTGCACTGTGGAACAACCTTTTCCTTGGGATCTGGCAGGTCCCTCCAACTTTTAGCTTTCCCAAAACCTGAAAAGAGCTACACATTTTCTCCCAGATTCTGGGAAAGGATAAAGTTAGAGCCCGAGGATTGCATAGTTTGATGCACTGATATGGTGGATTAGATGATTAATGTTCTGTTTTTTTGTTTTTGCTTTATCATTGTGGCCCACCCAAAATTGTGTTCTGTAAGGTGGGTGGCTATGTAAATCTTTTAAATCAAGCATTCATTAGCAAACTTTGCAATTAGAACATAGACCTCTATATAAAATACTCTTTCAAATAAGTGAGGTTCATTTTTCTTTTCTTCTATAAAGAAGATAGTGACTAAATCCAGAGTTATCATTATCACAATGCAAAAAACAAAACAAAAACCCTAGTAAGTTGGAAAGTTTCTCCTCACCTTACAGGGGCAAAAGGGCTGCAATGCAGCAAATATGCAAAGATTTGGCAAGCATAGGACAGGCTCTAGAGAAGATAATGAACTTTGAGGAAAAACAACAGGGATGTGTCAATTTAAACACGATGGCATGTTTTGATGGCATTAGACTGGGCTGTTCTAATTGGTCCCAGTCCCCACATATAATTTTTTAAAAAGTTCCCCTGATGTCTTCCTATGTCAGGCCTGCCCCAACTCAGATCTTTAGGTAAAAAAGACCCTCAATTCCATTTAGTTGAAGTGATAGGTTCTCATGCTAAAGTTAAGTGGTTGCAGTGAAAGTAAGGCTAGATCTGAATATTCCCGCGCAAAGGTTACACTTTTTCCTTTTGACCATCAGTGTTGAATAGCATGTTTGGTTGTTTGGCATCACTCAATGCAGTTTTACATTCTGTTCCCAAACCAGGTGTCCTTGAAGGCTGGTTTTCTTTGGCTTGGCACCTCTGGTTTCTGTCAAAGCTCTCTCCTCCTTCCACCATTTTTTTCTTCACATTCCCATGACCTTCCTTCCCTCCCTCCTTGCATTTTATGGTAGGATGCCAGCAAAGTGTAGAAACTGAAGATGGCAGATCTGGATGCCCTCCAGTTGCATAAACATAATTCCCGGTTAAAATGGAATTATGGAAATAAAAGTCCTCTAGATATATGATGATTAACCTTAGCAAAACTTTCAGCAATTATGTAGCAATAACTGGAAAACATTCTGGCATTTTTATGTTTGTTACTGTGCTTCTGACACCTTTCCCTTCAAAAATGAAGCAATAATACTGACATTTGAGAAAATTAAAAAAATTGCTCTTACTTGGCATTCATGGGGATGACGCCCTTGGATCCCACCCCTACAGGAATGTGGTCAAACATGGATTGTGCAAGCTGCTCCTTCACTGGCTGGACATCACACTCATCAAGGTTGGTCCGCAGTAATCGAACACCACAGTTAATGTCAAACCCTACACCTCCTGTGTGAGTAACCAAAATATACTTTTTAAAACTTAGCTCAACAAGTCATTTTGTGCAATTGCTAATATTATGAACTCAAAATACTCAATTACTAAGTTTTCTGAACTCAGGAAACTTGGAACTCATCATTGCAATCAACTGCATTTTCGTCGCAGCTATAATTAATTACATTCAGTAAACTTTATACAGTTTGTTATATAATATTTCTTTATCATAATAAAGAGCCATGATGGTGCGGTGGTTAGAATGCAGTATTGCAGGCTCATTCTGCCTAATGCCAACAGTTGGATTGTCACTGGTTTAAGGTTGACTCAGCCTTCCATCCTTCCGAGTTCGGTAAAATGAGGACCCAGGTTGTTGGGGACAATATGCTGACTTCAATAAACCGCTTAGACTGTAAAGCACTATGAAGCGGTATATAAGTCTATGTGCTATATTTGTATTACATGGAAATAACATAACTATTCTGCATTAATTTCAGGGTAAACATACTGAAATATTACATTTCATCATAGATCATCCACATATTTATCCTCCATAATCACACTTCATAAAAGTTATTTCAGCTTAACATTGAATGTTGCAATACAAGCACTTGTTATTTTAAGATAAATCTAATAAACAGACACTGTCCTCAAAAAAAAATCAATGACAGCATTTTGCTTTGGCCAGCATATGTATACTGGAAAAATTACCACCTGTTTCTTCAGGTCAGCTCAGAATAAAAATATGGAATCTGTACCAGGTAAATTGTTTGGATAATTAAGTCTTTTTGGCCTTCAAACTAAAACTGCCTAACAGTTGAAAATGTAACATACTTCAGAACATATTATCAGTCACCTGTTACTTACATTGAGTGGTTAACAATATCTCTGTATAGCTGTCTTTTGAATTGGAGCCTGACACATTTATCACATATTTGGAGATACCTAAAAGTTCTCTTTCCACACAGACACCAACTATAGCTGTCCATACCTGGTGAAACTACTGCTTCTGGATCACTCATATCAAAGGCTGCCATATTGCCAATAGCAAAGCCATACCCTGAATGAACATCAGGAAGTCCAATAGATCGCTGAAATACAATTTAGGTTAAAAAAGAAAAAAAAGGGCGGGGGCAGAAGAAAGGCAATCAATATCAGATTAAATATGAATGATATTCCTATGCTATGAAGTGGAGCTAGCCCAATCACATTGCCATTGTACAGCATCCAAAAGCAGAGGTTTCAACATTTATATCAAGTTTGTCATTATATTCAAAATGACAAATTGCAAATAAATATCTCATTTCATTTAAAAAATTAATGGCAAATGTAAGCCCTCTATTTCATCATACCCTTGAACATCTGAATTTACACATCAAGAAACTGTTAGGATAGGGAAGTCTGACAGTATTCTTATTGTGGAGTCCTTAGTAATTCTGAACTTGGTTGTTTGCTTGCAGATGTTTCATTATCCAAATAGGTAACATCATCCATCCTTGCACTGATGATGATGGTACCTACTTGGATAATTAAATATCTGCAAGTAAACAAAGTTCAGAAGCACTAAAGGCTTCACAGTTCAACCCTGAACTACATATATGCTTTCCTATTGGAAATCATTCTTATTTCTATTTGAAGCAATAGTTCTACTATTCTTGTAACACTTTATTACATAGAAGAATCCATAGTAAAGTCTTCCTATAATAGTTTTATTCTGGATTTAAAATAACAAGGACTCACATGAACAATACCAGGTAATGCAGCCACATTTCCAATTTGTTTCATGGCTGGAAGAAAGCCACCAGCACCTAAAAAAAAAGGTAGGAACTAATTTCCTGTTTCATATGAAAATGTAATTCAGAGTTAACATTTTAAGGACAAAGAACAGTGCTACTCTCTTAACATTTCCTCAGAACTACGAATGATGAATTTAAGGCTTATTCCAAGATAAACATATAGAGGATTATAACTACAATCACAGGCATATTTCACATGCTAGGCCTATAGAAAATGAAAATATTATGAAACATGAGTTAGACTGGGCATAAATGTATCAATTCAAAATTGGAATTTAAAAGGTACGTGTCTTTACATTTAAGCAAGTAGAACTAAAGTGCAAACTGTTATTTTCTCATGCCCAAGCAACGATTCTTCATAAACCAAGGCCTTTTTAAAAATGCATTTATCCAAACAGACTATTGAGGATCAAAATAAGGCTTACTATCAGTCTTCTAAATGCTTTTAATTAACCATATTTATGATAATTAAACATAGAAGAAATTGTACTGGATTTCTAGGTGTATTTGTTGAATATGTGACAGTTTTAAAGGAGACAAATATTGGAGGCATAAGGAAACAAGGAGATTCAAAGAGACAATTGAAAACTCAAACTTACCTCCACCTCGGCATGCATTTCTTAGTTCTTCAAACATCAACTTCTCCAAAGGATCGTTCACATAAAACACACCCTCCACCTAGAGACAAAAAGAAGAAAATTAGAAAATGGACCACATATTCAGAAGTAGGGGTCACCATTTAAACAAATATTGGCAAAGAACTGTATCATGCAAACTACAATGCTTCCATAATTGTGGTTTTAAATGTTAATTTTTAAACGTTTTAAAAATATGTTCCAGTAAAAGATTTAGATGCTGAAAATAGTTTAGAGCAGGAGTCCCCCAACCTCTGGGTTGTGGACCGGTAGTGGGCCATGTTCTGTTGGGAACTGGACCGCACAAGCAGCGGGTGAGCGAGGAAAGCTTCATCTGTGCATGCATGGGATCTGGGTTTCACCTGAAAACATTCTCCCTTCCCCCCCCCCTTCCTGGACTGTGGAAAAACTGTCTTCCACAAAACCTGTCCCTAGTGCCAGAGATTGGAGACTGCTGGCTTTGAGATAGCTTCCTAATGAGGGGTCCTTGGTGCTCTCTGAGCTAGTTTTCTTGCAGACATTTCATTACCCAAACTAGGTAACATCATCAGGGCTAGTAAGGAGTGCTATTTGCTGTTAGTTTATATTCTGGCGACTTGCTTTGTCTGTGTGGGTGAGGGTGTTCTTAAGAGTTTCTTTGGTTGGGCTGTTTATGATGGCTCTTTGGCAGTTTCCTGATTGGGGTATTGTTTACTTGATTCTTTTCTTTTATGTATACTGAGAGCATATGCACCAAGACAAATTCCTTGTGTGTCCTATCACACTTGGCCAATAACAAATTTTCTTTTCTTTTCTTTTTCTAATTCTACTCTATTCCTACTCTACTCTACTCTACTCTACTCTCTTCTAAATTCCTAATTCCTTCCCAATTCCCTATCCCTATCCCTATCCCCATCCCCATCCCTATTCCATTCTATTCTTGGTCTGAAGCTTCCTAAATAACCAGAAATGTCAATATTTTGAATCAAGTAAATAACCCATTTTTAAGAGAAACCATCAATAGCACAATCGGTTACTCTGATTAGCTACACTTACAGATCAAATTTCTCCCCAGCAGGAAACGGGCAATTCTAGATGCATTATTTATAATGATCAATCGCCCTTTCATCCTTTTGAGCCCATATCGTTTGACAATTGTAACAAAATAATAAAATGCAATCGTATGCACTGCAAGTAGGTTAAAATCATATATAAACTCTATTTAACTCGGTTGAAAACCCAGCAGAACCAAGCAAGTGAACCCTCGTCCTTTTCATCTTCATCTTCTGCACTGGCAGAATGATCGCCCAAAGGGATGAAGGGCACTCGGGGCAGCTTTAAGCTATTCATTATATTATATGTGATTAGTGCAGCATTGATTAATTGACTATCATATTGAAAAATTAGTGTTATTGATTAGTTATTGACATTAATTTGCTTACTGATTAATTACTTGCTAGATATTTATTATTGATATTGACTAATTAATTTTGTCAAATATTGACTGTTCATTGACTATGCCAGGCAAAAACTCAAAAAAAAAATATATTTAGCTCCAGAACGAAGTTTAAGCGATGAAAACGCCTCTGAGCAACTTACGTTCATGTTGGGCACAAATCCTTTCTTGATGCGCCAACAATTCTTATCCAGTTTATCCAAATATTGCAATTCATCGTTGTAGTTTCGGCTCATGGCGAAAAGTAAGCAAACGCTCCGAAGTCACTATAATAGAAGAACGGTTTCTTTTTTCCCCCCCTCAGGTGCTTTCTGGCAAAGCCCGGCCACGTTCACTTACGCCAGTACGGAAGCCGAGATGGCTCCGCCCCAATTCTCTGCCAGGCCGAGAAGAAATCGTACGGCGGCCGAAAAGGCTCAATTTAGGACAGGGGTGGGCAATTGTCGCTCTTTTACAACCTGTGGACTTCTGGGAGTTGAAGTCCACAGGTTGTAAAAGAACCACAATTGCCCACCCCTGATTTAGGATAACTGGAGCAACGCTGCAAAAACTGGGGTGACCGCTGGACGGAAATAAAGGGATGCCTGAAGCTGTTGCGTCTTTGCTTCCATGTTTTGCTTCTGTAGTTTTGAAACAGGAGTCAAATAGCTCCTTTTGTTTGTTTGTCTATGTCTGCCTGTCTGCCTGTCTGCCTGTCTGTCTGTCTGTCTCTCTCTCTCTGCCGTTAGAAACAGCTAAAAGTTGGTGTTTTTGCGTGCTATTTTATATCAGATGAAACAAATGCGGACACAGTCAGGAGAGTGAAATGGGAAAAATGTGGGAATACGCTTTTGAATAAGGAGAAACAGCCAAACCACGACTCTAGGCGTACTTTTCACTTAGAGGTAGCTATCTATAGATACATTAGTTGCTGGAGAATGACATTTAACTCTATAAGATTTCATGGGATATGTAAACATGATAAAAGAATAGAATAGGTTTACAGGTTTTCACACCCCTCACATCCTGGACATAAACTGTTTCAACTCCTACCCTCAAAACGACGCTATAGAGCACTGCACATCAGAACAACTAGACACAAGAACAGTTTTTTCCCCCGAACGCCATCACTCTGCTAAACAAATCATTCCCTCAACACTGTCAAACTAGTTACTAGGTCTGCAGTACTATTAATCTTCTCCTCGTTCCTATCACCCATCTCCTCCCACTTATGACTGTATGACTGTAACTTTGTTGCTTGTATCCTTATGATTTATATTGACTGTTTCCCTGACTATCATAAAGGGTTGTACCTTTTGATTCTTGACAAATGTATCTTTTCTTTTATGTACACTGAGAGCGTATGCACCAAGACAAATTCCTTGTGTGTCGAATCACACTTGGCCAATAATTGGCCAAGTATGATTGGACACACAAGGAATTTGTCTTGGTGCATACGCTCTCAGTGTACATAAAAGAAAAGATACATTTGTCAAGAATCAAAAGGTACAACACTTAATGATAGTCATAGGGAAACAGTCAATATAAATCGTAACGATAGAAGCAACAAAGTTACAGTCATACAGTCATTAGTGGAAGGAGATGGGTGATAAAAGAGACTACTGTAAACCAGGAATTATTATAATACACTTTTTAGTCTTTAAGGTGCCAGATGCCATATGTTTTTGCTGCAATAGAGTTATTACAAACAAAATGAATATTTTTAATAAGGGATGAATTTCAGGCACCAAAATATTTGCTGCATTTGTGGCAATTAAATCTCTATCAATATAATCAATACTTCAGAATCAAGGGTTTTCTGATTGATGCTCATATATCCAGTAGTGAAAACTATTTTAGAAGATGAAGCCTGCATGTGTTCTGATACCCCATGGACTGCATCTCTTATCATCCCCAAATTTTGGTGTGAATGTGAATGAAAACATGAGATACCCTCATTAGTTCTTTGATATTTTAAAATTAAAGAGCTGCTCGGGTCTCCAACACAAATTACGATTTCATGATTGTTGGCTCGATTTTTGGAATTTTTTTTAAAGGAACATGTCTGCTTTCCTTTAAGGTAAAGTGTCCATTTTCATGCCACAATTCAAGAAACTAAGCAGTTCTATTGAATCACATAATTAGTGTGTCAATTCCAAGGCAAATTTTGAAGATGTGCAATAGCATCTTTGCTGATGTTATGCTGTTCTGGTCCACATCTGGTCCATGACTGTCCATCTGACTCTTCTGTATGTTGTTGTGAATCCAGATGAAGGAAGGCAGGATAGTGGTGTTGAGTTGAAACTGCAGCTCCCAAATTTAAAACCAGAATTATCTGCTCTTTTCGTGAATATCATTGCAAAAGGCTACATATAAGACACGACCAACTCAATTTTATGATGTTTTACGATGATTATTAAACGAACGTTGCTGCCTTTAAGCAATCATTAAGCAAACCCATTGTTCACTATGACACAGTTTTGCTGAAAACTGGAGTGCTGATTTTACTGTGACCACAATTTACTATTCTAGTAAAAAGAACTTTGAAAAATGCTTGCTTCAGAGTTTTTACTTGGAGTTGGGGTATTTTTCTGGAATGCTGACATACACTGCTAATGGATATAAAAGTGACTTGTGTGGCCAAGTTCCCAAATTGTGGCCACATGAATTGAGAAGGTGACTGTCAGAACTTCGGATCTGGATTGTAAGTCCCACTTTTCAGGTAGGCTATAACTTTGAATGGTTGCTAAGTAATCAGTTGTAAGTCAAGGACTATCTGTAAATAAATTTATAAAAAATAAATAGCAAATTTCATTTTATATTGAAAACAAATTGAAAATTGCAATATATAATAAAGTTTGCTACAATTTTCATTATATGTTGCTATATCCCAAATAGACAGTGCAGACAACTGAAGCCACTTAATCTAGGTTTGAAGTGGACTGTTTTTGTCCCATAATCCAGAGCCAGCTTGATTGCATTCCCTTGGAATTATGAGAATCATATCCAGTGGATCTAGAGCAGGGGTGAAATCCAGCAGGTTCTGACAAGTTCTGGAGAACTGGTAGCGGAAATTTTGAGCAGTTCGGAGAACCAGCAAATACCACCTCTGGCTGGCCCCAGAGTGGAGTGGGAATGGAGATTTTGCAATATCCTTTCTCCAGGAGTGGGAGGGAATAGAGATTTTGCAGTATCCTTCCCCTGGAATGGGGTGGGAATGGAGATTTTGCACTATCCTTCTCTTGCCATGCCCAGCAAGCCATGCCTATCAAGCCACACCACACCATGCCCACCAAGCCACGCCCACAGAGCCAGTAGTAAAAAAAATGTGGTTTTCACCACTGATCTAGAGGATTCCAGTGTAGATCCCAGTGGTGAGTTCCTCCCCACCGAGCCGGTAGTGGTGAAGATACGACATCACCGAACTGGTTCTGCTCCCCCCGCCCCTCCCCTGCATTATTCTTACCTTTTATTTGGCTCCACCCCCAATCTATTGCTGCCTCCTGAGTCCCAGCTATCGGCTAGAGGGAAAAAACCTGTTTAAACTCTTGCCTTGGGGCTTCAAAGGGCCGCCCTACAGCTGATCAGTGTTAAAAGAAAACAAATGAGTAGACCAGTGCCTGCAAAAATAAATGGGTAGACCAGTACCTGCAAAAATAAATGAGTAGACCGGTACAGCTCTGCAAGCAGTTAAAAGCCTGGTAGACCGGTACCTCTGCTAAATCCTAAAGAATTGTCACATGATCATCAAACCACGCCCACAAAATAAGCCACACCCACAGAACCAGTAGTAAAAAAAAATTAGAACCCACCCCTGATAGATTCTATTACATAATCCATGTTTTTGAACCAGGTCTAATGTTATATATAAAGGTTGTCAAAGCTCCAAATGGGTTTTAATAACTTTTTTAAAAGATATTTTTATCCTGCCTATGTTATTTTTATAAATGACTCAAGGCAGTACACACACCTAATAATTTTTCTTCTCTTTTGCCCACAACAACAACCCTTTGAGGTGAGTTGGGCTGAGAATGTGACTGGCACAAAGTTATTCAGCTAGCTTTCATGCCTAAATCGGGACTAGAACTCAGTCTTCCTGTTTCTAGGCTGAAAAAAACACCAGATTTGAGATTTGCCATAGCTTGTAGATTTGGGAAAGAAAAGAAAAGAAAAGAAAAGAGGAGAGGAAAGGGAAGGGAAGGGAAGGAAAGGGAAGGGAAGGGAAGGAAGGAAGAAAGGAAGAAAGGAAGGAAAGAAAGAAGGAAAGAAGGAAGGAAGGAAAGAAAGAAAGAAAGAAAGAAAGAAAGAAAGAAAGAAAGAAAGAAAGAAAGAAAGAAAGAACCGTATTTATTGGCGTATAATACGCACTTTTTCCCCCTGAAAATAGGGGGCAAATGATGTGTGCGTGTTATACGCCGATATAATGTTAAGAAGCCATGTTTTTACAGTATTAACAAGTACCGGCAACCCGCGCCTTCCTCACGTCTAATTCTCGCGGCCGTCGGAGCGTAGTTTTTTCCTGAAATTTCCCTCTTAAAATGAAGGTGCGTGTTATACGCCTGTGCGTGTTATACACCGATAAATACGGTAAGTTAGTTGTATATCTCTTTGCTAACACCCAAATTTTTACAGCCAGGTCTGGTAGTTGTAGAGTTACCATTATCAAATATTTCTCTTACACAGAAATTAGATTCACTCATCATACTAAATTATATTGTAGTTTCTTTTTAATCTAGTGTGCTGTAACCATATTAAAAAACATTGGCTAGTTTGAACCCAGATAACAAATTCAATAAAATATTACATAAGCTTACATGATCTTTTCCACTTCAGGAAGGAAGGAACATAAATAAATAATGGTATTTTTAATACAAAGTTTCTAACAGCACTGCAAAACTCTCAAATTCTTCAACTTTCCTAATTAAATTATCATTTCAGATAATATACTAGAATTAGAAATCTTTTTGCCATATATAACAGGGATAGGCAATATATAGGAGGAGTAGGACTGGGGACTACAACTCAGCTTCTTGATTTTCCTGATCACAAGAGGCTATCAGGTGATACTGTAATGTCTCTGAAAGGCATGGGGAGGGGAATTTTGAGTGTGTGTGTGTGTGTTAAGGGAGACTTAGAAACAGGAGACTACTATCTGTGCACTTAATACCACTCCATCTCCTGGCTAAAATCACAATGGTGAAATCTATTGATTTTGCCTCCAAAATTGAGCAGCTCCATTTTGGGGCATTGGGGAAACTCATTACCCATTCCTGATATTTAGTTGTGAGAGTGTTGGGTCAATATTTTCAGCTTCAGTTTGTTGCTATCTTAAACCAAAATAGTATGCATTTCTGAACTTCTGGTTGAACTATTAAAAATTTCATCCACCTATTTGCTCACTCACAAATGCATATTGGCTCTTAGGCACTTTATGCATCTATAGTAAAAAAAAAAAAAGGTCAACGTTTGCTTGGAGATAAAGATTTCCTCGTTATCGTAGGCTTTGAATATCAGTGGAAATCAGCAAGAAACCCTAAGAAGATAAACAAAACATATTTTATTGCAGGTTTATAACAGCTTGATTATTAGAAATCTCACTTCTCACTGTTTTGCGAACTGAATTCTAGAAATAAGTAGCTTATGATTGACAAAAAGAAATAAAAACGGTCATGTCATTGGTATTATGGAGTCACTGTGGGTGAGTTGAGCAGTTGTAAACATTTAATAAATAAATAATATAAATATTTTAGTTACAGAAGTACAAATATTTATGGATAGGTGTTATATGTATGTTCGGTCATAAAGAGGGTCTGAATAGGACATACTGAAAACTCATTTATTTATGTATCTCTCAAATTTGGAGACCACCTATCTCTCTCATGGAGCAACTCATTGTATTGGAAGCACATGACAACTTTCTGACAAATATCATCTAATCTAAATACATCATCCTAATCATTTTTTATTTTTCACTCTAGGGATATAAGATAAGAATAGTCATTACCAAATCTTACCTCATAAATTCTAATACTGGGCTTCATAAGAATCATTGGGCCCAAGGCAGGCAGAGGAAACCCATCCTTTAGTTTAACTTAATAAAACATAGAAAAAGGGAGAAAGAAAAAAGATTCAAAGTAGTTATGACTAGAATAGGTTATGCGATTGCATACATTCCTTAATCTAAAAGCTGAATATGTTGTATATTATTGCTCAAATACAAACATTTTAGCATTTGTTTTATTTTTTATTCTTCAGAAAGTAGTTTATAATTTCTTCAAGAAGTGTAATATTATATTTTAAAGACAGAAAAGGGAGGCATTGACATGCCCTATTTTTCCCCCCAGTTGTTATTCTTTGTTTGGATTCCATTGACTTCAGTTGTGAATACAGCATGGACAATTGTAGTGATAGGTAGTATAGTACTGATCACATGAATGGATATAAATCTGAGTTACTGTTGTGCAGGGATAAAAAAATCTAAGCTATACAACTCATACATTTTAACTACCAGTCTTAGAAGTTCTTGATTACCCTCTCCACTCTAGTGTTGGATTTTAACTTTATTTATGGCTATGCTGGCTAGACTTTACAGGATTATTTATCAGTCTTTAGCACATTAGAAGCTGGCTTAAAATCAAAAGTCATTAAAGACAGAGAAATTGAGAGGAAGAAAGAGGAAGCTACACTTACAATTGGCTGCTGGAATTATTCCAGTTCGTAAAATGTAAGACAAGAAATTATCCAGAAGTGAAGCCTGCAATGTAAAACAAAGGTTGACTTTTCCTGAGTAAGAGAACTGGGATGACAGTGTTTAAACAGGATTATTTATTTTTATCAGTATTATCAATGGATGATATATTCCACCAGAAAAGTGACCTGATGCTATATACAGAAGGCAACTTTCTACGTTTCCTAATAATTTCTAATTTAGACTGCAAATTATTTGCTTGCCATTTTTGCAGCCCTTCTCTAAATCCTATACAATATTATATTTGCACATTATTTTATTTGCATAATTTTATTTAATAAAATTTCTCATAAACTTTGTTCTACTATTTGTTGCAATAATTTACGCAGTACTGAAAGAAATTATCTTGAAAATGAAGCATTAACCTCTTATGGAAGAAAATTCAAATTCCCAATCTGAAGCATGCTGCTGAATCTCAAGAATTGTATAAAATGTCCCTGTGTGTATCTGTCTTTGTGTGTTTGTGTCTGTGTGTGTCTGTGTCAGAAGGACCCTAAAGATGGAGGATGCTACAAACAGTTCAGTGAAGAGTGAATATACTCAATAATAATAATACCACAACACTACTTACCTGTAGAAAGATATAAAATGGAAAACTGTGAAGAGGTACTAAATGCAGAATCTAAGAATGGTAACTGAGTGGTAGAATTCCCCTCAGTCCTTCGTCTCACAAATTCCTTTTTCATTTTTTAGATATAAAACACTATAAAGTGAAATAGTTCTCAAGAAAACAATAGGGGAAGGGGCAATCATACTGAAATATTATTGGAAAGAAAGTTAAAATTAAAGGAAAAGAAAAAAATAATGGGATCAATAATCAGGACAGCATATTTTATAGAATTTAATAGTTCTATGAAGAAAATTTAAAAGGTAAAGTAATATACTTTGTAAGCAATTCAGTTCTATCTGTTATAAGTTCCACCTGCTTATTTTTCCTAGAAGCTGAAATTTACCTCAAAGAGGCCAATATTGGAATGAGCCAAGGAACTGTGGAAACTGCAAGAAAGAAAGCATAATGCAGAGATTACTGTACATGACCAAGATAATAATGTCGGTGTAGCATTGCTGATGGGTTATTGGTCTTGAATCAGAAAGATTGGGGTTCAGATTTCTCTCAATGAACTTAATCATTCATACTGGGGCAATCCACACTTCCTGTTTGCTCAGGTGTGAGGGCAACCCACCCATTGTTTCAAGAGAGCAGGCAAAGGTGATATCATTCCTAGCCCATCTCTCCTCCCCCCCTCCCTCCCTTCCTCCCCATTAGTAACCTGTTGAAATTCTGGACTTTTAAAATAGATTCAGCAGAGGGAGGATGGCATCTTGTCCCTTCTGTTTTTTTTTTTTAAACAGGAACATTCTTACTCCCATGTTTTCGCTGGCTAAAATTGACAAAAGTTTTGTCAAGTTTCCCCTCTGAGCCCCATGAACTGTTTTTAAGGGTTTGCAATGGGATAGTGAAATGTGGGAGATTTCTTTCTTTCTTTCTTTCTTTCTTTCTTTCTTTCTTTCTTTCTTTCTTTCTTTCTTTCTTTCTTTCTTTCTCTCTCTCTCTCTCTTTCTTTCTTTCTTTCTTTCTTTCTTTCCCGTCCCTTCCCTTCCCTTCCCTTCCCTTCCCTTCCCTTCCCTTCCCTTCCCCCTTTCCTTTGTCAAACATGTATGAGATAACAGGAATAAATATAAACATGGATATGAATAGAGGAAATGGGTACAAATAAATGGGGACAGTGGTACAGGACAGAAGGCATGCTGGTGCACTTATGCACGCCCCTTACAGACCTCTTTGGAATGGGGTGACGTCAGCAGTAGACAGTCTAAGGTTAAAGTTATGGAGGTTTGAGGATGTAACCACAGAGTCAGGTAGTGCATTCCAGGCATTGACCACTCTGTTGTTGAAGTCGTATTTTCTGCAATCGACTTTGGAGCGGTTTACTTTAAGTTTTTATCTATTGTGTGCTTGTGTATTATTGTGGTTGAAGTGTGAAGTAGTCATTAACAGGTAGTATGTTGTAGCGGATAATTTTGTATACTATGCTTAGGTCGGACCGTAGGCGGCATAGTTCTAAGTTGTCCAAGGCCAAATTTTCAAGTCTGGTGGCATAAGGTATTCTGTTACAAGTTTTTATTTGTTTGTTTGTTTGAAATAAATATTTATTTTTTAAAGTAAATATAGTTACTTATTTATGTCTATCTATCTTAAAGACATATCTTTCAGATGGGTATCTGGATATAATTGAAGAAAATTCAGCCTTGTACAGGAACCATAAGTTCATTTTTCATATACATTAAAATGTATATTTCATATACATTTCATATACATTAAAATTTTACCAGTAATTGTATCTTACTGTTAAATTCACAACTGTGATTGTGTACTATCACAATTACTCCAGTGTTCAATAATGATTTTTTGTATGTAGTATTTCCCATCAATACAGCCATACATTCATATCCAATCCCAGAATTTTGAGCCCCTTTCTAAGCAATCGAGTAATCTCATGTGCATTTTCCTTGATAAGAGTTAAAGTAATTCATCATGTTTCAATTTGAAAGAGGAGGTAAATGTGAGTTGGCCATAATACTCCATATACATTGCAAAAGCTTCTTTCCTACATTTACATCTTAGATTAGTCTCCCTCAACCTGATGTACTCCATTTCACAAATACAGTTCCATAATACAATTGCAGCATGACCTTTTTCTATTTATTTTAAGCTGCCATACTTTTAAATATTACATTAATCAATTTAAGCAGCTTTTGGGATACAACGGATTAAAAATCTAACAAAGGTTTTTACCTGCTCAAGCACAATGTAGTTAGCAACTTTTGGTTAAATATAGTCAAATCTGCATGAGTTCTGGTTGTCTGTGAAAAAGAAAGGTTACTATATTGTAAGTAATTCTTTCACACTTAGACAGCTGCTGTAATAGTATCTGGTAAAGCCTTGGGATTTGAGGCAAAATGATGTTGGATAAGAGACAGCATAGCCCCCTGCTAAATACTGGATGGGACAAGAGGCTCTGAAGGGACCCTTTCCAGTTTCTTGGATTGTAAATGAGATGGTTAGAGAATTGCACTTTCAGACAGGCAAGATTGAAGCCTGCCTTACCAAGTAGATCAGACAGGAAACATAACCAGATAAGTTAATTTTACTTTATTGTAAAGCTATGTTAATAGAATCTTGCAACTCTGAAAATTCCTTCCTTCTCTCTAGAGTTCCTGCTGGCTTCCCAATTTACTTTGCTTACTGAATGCTTGCAGGGAGAAAATGAACCAGTCCAAGCCTGCCAGGCAGGTAAGTGGCTGCTGTCGGGTGGGAGTGGAAATGAGAATGTGTGTGCTTTGCGCTGGTTAGGAGGAAGGATATATGAGAAAGTGCATGAGAGATGCCATGTGGGTCAGGAAAGATATACAGGTGTGCACAAGAGATTCCAAGTGGGTTGATTCGGACAAATGAGGGCGAAGACACGAGTCAGGAAATGTGCATAGAGATGCATGAGAGGTACCATGCAGATGGGGTAGGGCATGCAAGGCATGAATCAAAAAAGGTGCCATATGAGTCAGGGACTGCACACCGGGGATAAGCATGGGCTGGAAAGGATGCATAAGGATACGTAAGAGCAGGGGTGAAATGCTCCCGGTTCAGACCGGATCGCCTGATCCAGTAGCGATGGCAACGGGTGGTTCGGAGAACCGGTAGCAAAAATCCCTCCCTCCCTCCCATGCCCAGCTGAGCCGCGCGATCATCAGAGGCTTTTTCTTTTTACTTTTAAAAGCATTTTTTCTATAACCTCTTCGGCCGAAAAAATGCTTTTAAAAGCCTCTGACGATCCCAGCTGAGTTGCCTGATCGTCAGAGGCTTTTAAAAGCATTTTTTTCTGCAACCGCTTAAGGTTGTAGAAAAAATGCTTTTAAAAGTAAAAAAAAAAAAGTTGGCCACACCCACCCAGTCACATTATCCCCACCACCACCAAGCCACACCCACAGAACCGGTAGTAACAAACTTTACATTTCACCACTGCATAAGAGGTGCATGTAGATTGGGGAAGATGCATAGGGGACAGAAGAGAATGAACAGAGTTCCCTTCCGCTGCTGCCAGGTAAAGTAGGGACTGAGAAATTGCAAGAGTGGCTGGGAAACTGTCACAGAACAGAATGTTGATAATGAGACTGCAGCAGCAACCTGGCACCTGAAGCAGCCAAACTTTCTCAAATTCCATTTTATTTTATTTGGAGATGTAAAATGAAAATAATCGCTATGAATAACATGTACTTTTTCAGTGACTTTCGAATAATATAGGCAGAAGTAAGCCAGTTGTTTCGAACTTTAACTTTCATCGGGGCGAATGAGGCAAAATACTGTAGTTCTAATCTAAAACATCTGGATTACCAATAGCAGGGGTGAGTTCTAACCGGCTTTACTACTGGTTCTCTTTGTGCGCGCGCTTCGTGCGTGATCGCCTCTTCGGTCAAACTTTGCAAACTTGCGCTTTGCGCAAGCGCATTGTGAATCTGCCCAGCTGAGGTGCAGCAATTCGCTCTGCCGCACCTCTCAGCTGAGCAGAAAAAGAAGAAATATAAGGTCGGAATAACACGGGGGCGGGCGGGAGGGCCCAGCTCCCAAAGAAAGAGAACCGGTTCGGTGACATAATAGCGTCACTGCTACCAGCTCGGCCGAACTGGGCTGAACCGGGAGCAACCCACCACTGACCTATAGCCTGTCCTTAGCATAGAGTTAGATTTGAGATGGATCAGGGAACTATTTTATAGCCAACATCGAAGCACTGGGGCTCTTAACAGTCTAAGTAAGATGAAAAATTTGCAGGATGGCTCATAACTTCACATATTCCTACAAACAGGTCTAGAGAGAATTAGATATCATAAGACTTACTATGTTCAAGGTGAACATGGATTGGGTGGTTGAGTTTGGCATCTTTGCCAATACTTCCATAGAAGCGGAAAACTTCAGGATGAATTTATTGTCATGCAGACTAATCACAGGTGCATCAGTGATTCTTATGTTCATAATTACTGGAAGTGGCTTTGCATGAATATGGGAAATCTGTAGAGTTTAAAAGTAAAGACCAAGTTTCAGAAAAATTAAAACAGGGTTTTAAAAATGCAAACAGAAAGTTTCGAAGAAATAAAAAAAACACTTACAGTGGGAATGATGCTCTCCAATACATCTGTGGTTAACTTGAAATGAGAAGAAAGCTGTAAAATGAAATGACATGTTAGGTTATCTTACAAAAATTGCGTGCCATTATATGGACTTAATTATCTGGAGAGACAACGGTCTCCTTTTCATCTAATGTGTTACAACAGAGGCTGTTATTTATCAGGGTGCTTTAATTTAGCTCCCTAAATGCATTTCTCCCATTGTTCCCTAAATGCATGTTTTTCAAAAGAATGTACTGATTCAATTTTCTTACTAGCAAATAGAGTTTGCTAAACCTTTGTTCAGAAATACTTCTGTTTAATAGAAGCTTTTAGTACATATGATAGCCATAAGCAAATTAAGTCTGCAGAATATTATTTCTATTTCCGCTTGGAGATGGAAAATGTAATTAGCACGGAAAACGGGGGTGGGAGAGGGAAAGGGAGAGGGAGAGGGAGAGAAAGATGAACAAAAATGAATTTGGAGAGCGCCTTGTGTATAACTCCCAGATTTTTAGCTGTTTTTAAATTAAATCCAGAAATATTAAGGTATAGGAGTTATTAAATAGTTCTGTACTAAGGGTTCCACAAATGAAAGCAAGTCATTAGATCCCACCCCAACCTCAAGATATTACTAAAGATTAAAGCTTGATGCCATTTGGAATTCCTTTGAACATTAGCCAGGAGGTACTATATGAGCTGTCATCTGATAGAGTACACTTATAAATAAATAGATATGTTGGAATTGCAATTTCCAGGATCCCTATGTTTCAGAATGTAGTTGTCAAAGAAAAAATTCCAGAGGGCTAATAGAGTATGTTCATACAAAGCCAAGAGATCAGACAGATGTGATGGAAAAAATGGCTCATATTACTAAGAACAGTTTGCAACTCCGAGAGGCCTTTTCTAGGAATGCTTCTGAATCCAGTTTTCCATGACAAATCCCTTCTTCGGCCAGTTCTTTTTGGCAAGATGAAGTCCTTCTCTTCATTAATTCATATCTTATGCAGCCTTATGAACTGTTGACCTGAAGTACCGTCCACCCAATCTTGAGTAGACAGAAACTATAGCTATATGATATTTGGTATCCCTGCCAATCCCTAACTTGCTTCTCTTGCCTTTGTTCCCAGTTACTTTCAGGCTCCAATTTGAAGGTGTCACAACAAGGACAAACATTCTGCTCCAGCCCCAGCATTGTTCAGGACAATTGAAGTTTCACTCACTCATGAGCTGGAGAGGGGATGAAAGCAATGCCAGAAAACAGGCTTCACATGGACATGTTTGTATCATGATTAGTTGCAAGTGGAGAAAGGCCCATAGTAAACTATGTCAAAGGAGAAGGCTGGGCTTAGGCAAGATTTTAAATGGCAGACTAATACATAACATCCCTTTCTTTAAAACATTACAGATTACAGATTAACAGAGTTGGAAGGGACCTTATAGGTTACCTAGTCCAACCCCCCCCCCCCACTCAAGCAGGAGACCCTACATCATTTCTGACAAATGGCAGTCCAATATCTTCTTGAAAGTCTCAAGTGATGAAGCTCCCACAACTTCTGAAGGCAAGCTGTTCCATTGGTTGATTATTCTCACTGTCAGAAAGTTCCTCCTTATTTCTAGGTTTAATCTCTCCTTGGTCAATTTCCATCCATTATTCCTTGTCTGGCCTTCAGGTGCTTTGGAAAATAGCTTGACCCCCTCCTCTCTGTAGCAGTCCCTAAAATATTGGAACACTGCTATCATGTCTTCCCTGGTCCTTCTCTTCACTAGACTAGCCATGCCCAGTTACCCCCTTTTCTTTTTTGCACTTACCATTTCCTCTTGCTCAGCAGAGATAGTAAAAGCACCAGAAGCGTAGAAAGCCAGTGAAGCAGACTGCAAGGAATATTCTGAGATTCCTATATAGAACATAGAGTTGTTCTCATTCAGAAGAACAAAAGGAGTTGGCTTGAAGGGGAGCTCTGTGATTTCTTCTACTGGATAGACTGTTCCCTGAAAAGAATTTCAGAAATGATAAAATATCATAGCTTGCAAATTTGGCCTTTAAAACAGTTTTCAGGGAACCAGACCATTGAAATGCATCCTTGAAATTAAGAGTATAAAACATATGGCCAGAGCACTGAGTACAGTGCTAGAACCCTAAACATGGGAAACTCAAAAGTTAAGCTTTTTTTAAAAAAATTAAAAATAAACTGTGATTTAAAGCAGTGCATATAGACGTCCCTGAAATCTTGGACTATTTCGGCTTCACAACTGTTGCCACTGGCTAGAGTAGGAAATCATAGGTGCAGCAAAAATAGCACTAGTTAATATATTTAAATATCTCTTTGATATGGTTTGCCATCAAAGTCACTGTTGAGGCAAAATGATGCTTATTCCTTCAAGTGAATAACAGACATATCATAATGCAATTTCAGAAAATGTACAATATAAATATATTAGACTTTACCTTTAAATCCAAGTTAATTGATGATTCCAAGATAGTTGAAGAGTTTATCAGGGAATAGTCTATTACTGCAAATTTACCAACCTGAGCTTGGACTGTTGGGATATGGGATAAAATTGTCAGGATTAGATAACAATGCTTAGTGACAATAGTCAGGATGCAAACTAGTCCTGATAGTTATTTTTTTTTTAACAAAAGTAATGGTACTAGTACAGGAGACTGCTTGATAGTTACATAAATATTGTAAAGCTATATTTTCAACGTAACCCTAAGCATGTTTATTCAAGTATAAGTTTGCAAAAATTATATATTTCTGGCATATAAGTTCATTTAGCATCAACCATAATTTTGATTATAATTTTGATGAGACTGCATCCTCCAGAATGTTCTACCAGAAGAAGCCATCTCTCATTCACCATCTAACTGGTTTTTCTGTGCATTGGAGCAGGCTAGACTAGATCTGGGTGTCCATTCTGACTCTACAATTTTATGATTCTATAAAACAAGCACCAAAATTATTATATTTTTAATTATACAAAAGTATCATTCTAGCCATCATTTTTATTTTCAGAAACTCAACAATAGCATTGGTGAAACTATTCCATCATTAGTTTACTAGAACTGGAAGGTTTCATAAAAAACGACCGTAAAATCATTAGCTCATTTTGCCAAAACAACCCAGAAAATATACCTGGATATTGGCTGAAGTCTTTATTAATCTTTTGGATCACAAAATTCACTTGCGGACAGAACTATAGGAATGCAAGCAAAAATTATTATTCTATTCAATGTTTATTTATATGTTAGTAAAAAGATATTCCTAAGACTTCATAAATCTATATTATCTATACTTATATCTTGCTTTATTCTGTATTTGAAGAATAGTGATTTTAAAAATCCATACATAATTGAATACAGTAGATTTGTTGTAATCAGTTAAATACATAACTGGTACTATAAATCTCACTGTAAATGCTTTATCCTTGTCAATGAAATCTATAGAAATAAAGCAAAACAGAATGTTTCTTTAAAAATATCCAAGCATGGCCCCAGATATTTTTCAAAAGGAAGGAAGCTCTATAATTCTGGAGCATCTAAAGGCTGCTTTAGTGAGCTGAATACATTCATTCATTGAATGCCCCACTATAGTCAGAGAGACTTTATTTAAGCAGAGAATATAATGTACAAGAGCAATCCATAAATCAAAAATGTAATGATTCTGATGATTATGGAGCTGAACAATGAATATCCCAAATGAGATATTTAGAATATTTCAAGTGATTTATTTTGAATGTCTGACCTCATCGTCTGATATAATATATATGTGATGAAAATGAAGACAAGAAAATATTTGCTATAGATGTTTTAAATAAATAACAACATGTACAGTAATTTGAACTGATTTCTAAGCCACTGAAGGGTCCTTATCTTCCTGTTCTACCATCTGATCCAAGCAAAATAAATCATGCCTAATTTATTATACACACACACACACACACACACAATGTACATATAAATATAAATCCTATTTATTCAAATGAACATTAAATAGCCTTATGAAAGCATTCATTGCCACAGTAAACTACTTTTTTATAGTTTTTAATGGGTTAGTTTTGAAAATGTTTTTGTGGTAATTTGTTCACATAAATGGTTCAGAACTTGCAAACTGCAAAATACTCAGGGGTGAAATCCAGTAGGTTCTGACAGGTTCTGGACAACTGGTAGCAGAAATTTTGAGTAGTTTGGAGAACTGGCAAATACCACCTCTGGCTGGCCCCAGACTGGGGTGGGAATGGAGATTTTGCAGTATATTTCCCCTGGAGTGGGATGGGAATGGAGATTTTGCAATATCCTTCCCCTGCCACACCCACCAAGCCACGCCCACCAAGCCACACTACGCCCACCATGCCACACCAACAGAACCGGTAGTAAAAAAATTTGGATTTCACCACTGAAAATACTTATAACATTTTTGCATATATTAAGGCTTTTGTTATTTATTTTAATAAACACATTTTAGAAGAAATTGGATGTAGGAAGAGAACATTATGAAATAAATCCTTGTGGCTTACATTTGTGGCCAGCATGCTACACAGTGATTTTACTAGAGAAGCAGTAGAATATGTATACAACCATCTGAAAAAAATAGAATATTTTTAATAGCAAGAATATTGTTAACTTGTGTTAATTAAATTTTCTATGCGTGCATCTATTATATGGGGAAATTAATCTTGATAAAAGCTAGATGTTTAAACAATTTTGGATTTTTTAAACTGATCCCCGTATTTTAGGGGGGGGGAGGGGGAAGCAGCTGTAATGTTCTTGAACATGATTGAATCATAACTGAAGTCCTGTACCAGTTTTCTACTAAATGTTTCCCAATTTTTACTTAGAATATTTATTGCAAATAAATCTGAAGGTTTTTTTTAGTGAGAAACTGCTGGTATACGTACGAGTTTGAAGCTATGACTTATATTTCCTGATACTTATTAAAATCATTAGACATATTTTTCCTTCTTAATCAAATGAATCACCTGTATTTGTTCAATCAATTATGCTGAACCATCAGAAGTGAGTCTCAGAAATTTACAGTAATTGCTAGGCTTGCTTTCTGTAGTATTATGGAATATATTATTTGTATTATTTGTAATGGTAAAAGCTACACGTACCAGTGTTTAAAAACTGATAAACTGCTTTAGGGATCCTAAAGTCAATACTTGCAAGTATACTTTTTAATTAGAACATTTTCCACTGTACCTATAAGATTGATTCAATTTGATGTCCATATCATCTATATCTCCTTTACAGCTGTCAAGCGACAATTTTAAATGACCAAATACATTCTGAGACACGTTTACAATTGCTGTGAGATTTACTCCTGAAATGAAGACAGCTGCACTTCCAGAATCTTTGCTGTGGACAATAAAACAACAAATTTTATCCTCTTGTTCTCAAGAAAATGCCAGGATTGCTTTATAATTACATAACAAAATAACATCTAAGATTAAACATAAACATATAATATGTAATATACATGTCTAATAATCAAAGTAAAAATACATGCTTCTATAAGAATAACAGATCTAATCTTCGAAAATTAAAAGTTCATTTTAATCTTTCTTAAACAGGAAATTCAAAAGGGATCTCCAAATAGAAACAAAGTAAGACAAAGGTTTGTCTTTCATCAAAGTAGTCAGTTTTGTCATCACAATCCACTCTTCAGTTGTGGGAATTTGTATATCTTTCCACTTCTGATTGCTTAAATGGTATATTTTTATATGATGTTTCTGCTTTTTTGTTTTAAACTTAGACTGAAATATATTATACATTTCAGTATCTGTACTGAAGAAAGTCAGAAATCAACTTTTTCTTTTTAATTTTCTTGTTTTTTTAACTTCTTTCACTTTGTCCTCCCATTTTTTCTTTTCTTTTATATTTTATTTCTCTTTGAAATTTAATAAAGTTAATAAAAAATAAAATGCCAGGAAAGCTTATGCTGAAGAGCACATGAAGATGGGTTCTTTTTAGCAAGCAACATAGCTAGTTTTTTCAAAGCCTGCCTTCCAGATACATCACATTACAACTTCAATCATTTCTTGTTGACATCTCTGGATAGCACTAAATTATGGAAAGTTGATGCAAAATCTAAGCTATGCCTAAATACACCAGAAGTACCTACCAGAAAAGCAACTCACCTATTCAAAAGAATGTACAGGTAGTCCTCAACTTATGACCACAATTGAGCCCAAAATGCCTGTTGCTAAGTGAGTTTTGTCCAATTTTACAACCTTTCTTGCCACAATTGTTAAGTGAATCACTGCAGTTAAAGTTAGTAACCCAATTTTTTTTTTTTTATTTGATTTATATGCCGCCCTTCTCCGGAGACTCAGGGCGGCTTACAGTGCGTTAAGCAATAGCCTTCATACTTTTGTATATTTATACAAAGTCAGCTTATTGCCCCCACAATCTGGGTCCTCATTTTACCCACCTTAAAAAGGATGGAAGGCTTAACAACCCATATTGTTAAATGAATCTGGATTCCCCATTGACTTTGCTTGGCAGAAGGTGGCAGAAGGTGATCACATGACCCTGGGACATTGTAAGTGTCATAAATATGAGGCAATTGCCAAGCATCTGAATTTTGATCACGTGACTATAGGGATGTTGCAATGATCATAAGTGTGAAAAATGGCCATAAGTCACTTTTTTCAGTGCCGTCGTAACTTTGAAAGGTCATTAAAGAAACTGTTGTAAGTTGAGGACAACCTGAAACCTCCTGAAGTTAGTCAGTGGGTACATATCTGCATTCTTACAAAGTTGGTTCTATTTTAGGCAGAATAAGATCATTGTTTGGTTGATGCTGAGGGCAGCGGTATGCAGCTGCTCCCCTTAACTGCTTGCTCTCCTTACTTCCTGAATCTCCCTATTTTCTATGTCAGCCAGGATAAAAGCATCTTTTTAATTAATCCAGAGTTTCCAATTTAGAAGTTGGAGTTTTTTAGGCTTAAATATGTCTAAATATGTATTTCTTCAAGAGGCAGACTGTCTTATCTTGTAAGAAGGCAGAAGTTTTTATCCCTTTGTAACACCCTTCTTCGAACTCAAGATGAAGCACATAAACCTAGTTTTTAAAAAAATTATTTTGCAATACTGGTGAATTTTTAAAATTAAAATATAATCATGCCTTTGTGGTTGTCTAGTATGTTCACGATACTTTCACCATTCTGCCTTGACAATGTCCCTCCTGCCTTGATTCAAACAGCCACTTTGGGGAACATTTTTTGATAGGATCACAATGGAATAAAAGACTTGCATTTCCACCTCCTCCTCCTGGGACTGTTATTTGTGCTTTGTAAAATGTGTACAAGCATTTGAATTTGTAAAGCTGACATGGTATTAATGTCTTGCCTTCATTATTCCACTTACAATAGCCAGGTCTCCACGCTCCAATCTGCAGTAGCTATTGCTGAAGCATTTTCAACTAATAGTTTAATTCCAGTGCCAGAGATGAGAGACAAGGATGTATAGGGCAGCTCCATGCTATCAATTCTTATCCTGTCAAACATCAAAATTATGTTAGCTTGATTTAAACCACAATCCATGAACATAGGTAAGGCTAGCAGGAATAGTATAACTCACCATCCAATTTCTGGTGAAACACTAAGCATCAACAGATTTTGTATCATGCACTTGTATCTGTTTTTTCTAGTATTGCAGAACTCAGTGGACTCTACATGTGATTTTTTTTAAGATGACACTAACCAAACTACATTTATTTATTTAATCTATCTATATAAAAACCAAATACCACTGACTCATCATGAAATCTCCAGAACGGTAAAGCCTACAAACTTGAAATTTGGCACGTATGTTTCTCTTGGGTTCTAGGTGTTTGCTAAGAAAGGATGGTCATTTCAAACTGACCATCAGATCATTAGTATTTCATATACAGTATTATATTCACATGCTCTGATGCTAAGGAGTTAGACGTTCTACTCCCCCTCCCCACCTGAAAGGAACTGCTACCTCTTCACTAAACCGGGCGTGGGCATGGCCAGCACATGACTCATCCAACCTGTGGGCTGGGACATTCTACTCCCCCTCTGTTCCAACTGCCAGTTGCCTTATTCTACCTTAAGTTTCAGGCTTTAAGTGTCAATTTATCACACTAATCACATAGTTTCGTAGCGAAGCACAGGCGTCCAGCTAGTTTATTATATTTGTATTCTGCCAAGTTTAGAAAATGGCCTTGGGTGACTTGCCCTATAATTGCATAAAACAAAGATAAAGATAACACACTTTTTTTCATAGTATCACAAATGAATGGCTAAATATCTATTGAAATTCTAAACTGTCCAGGTCATGCTTGTCCCAAAGGTGTGTTTTTCAAAAGGCAAATGGACTTTCCTGTTCAGGTGATGGGTGTCCTGGAGTCCTGTTCATGTGCTGGGTGATTTGCTGACCACAAGAGCAAGAAAGAACACCAAGAAAGCCAAATTGCCTTTTGAAAAATAGGCCTCTGGGTCACAGTATCACAGGTAAGTTGCTGACTATTCAAATCCCTAAAAAAACTTGGTCTCAAGTTTCCAGACAACAGTTATAATCCAACCAGGATATTTAGAAAGAACGCTGCCCCAGGGAACCTATCACTTGATAGTTTTTCTTGTGTATTTTTAAGCAGTTGGGCATATTTGTGTAAGAGAGTAGCTAGGCCTTCTGTGTTCAGTGCCTGAATATATATTGCTCTATGTTGTTGAAAGCAAGGCTGAGTTTGCTCAGTTAGTGGCACAAACATGGCACCAGTTGAATCTTCTACCATATTTTGAGATTACCGCCTTAATTTTATGCAGACTAAAAATGGCTGTTGAACCTTGCCCATAACAGAAAGATAAGAGAGGCACATTACCAAATTGGGCTATATGAAACATTAATTAATCAGAAACTGGGAGATGGCTACAAGATAGCCATACCAGTTAATATCTTCAATTGGAAACCAGATTCCAATAAGTGCAGAAAGAACACTTACATCATTCAAAACTAAAGCTGGGAAAATAAAGGAATCAAATGGGTTTTCTGGGTGTAGTAAAGAATTGGAACTTTGAGAAATCTGTATTAAAACAGTGCTTGCTCATAGACAGGGTTGTGAAATTAATGAGGGGGAAGAAAATCATTGGAAGTACTTAACACCGAGCTATACTAAAGAGCCATTATGAAAACATTTCTTACTTTGAAATTGTGTAATTGAGTGCAAAAAACCAATATGTAGATTCTCCATTCCAATCTTCAAATGTCTTTTCTTTTAATTTCTGCTTCAGAAGCTCTACTCCAAATTGATTACCTATAAGCATACAACATATATGTTCACTGAAATAGTAATTTATAGAAATGTGTGTTACTTCTTACTCTGCTTCTATGTTTTTATCAGTCTGGAGTGGTTGCTAGGAATGACTTATTGCATTTTAAATTACTAAAATATTTTGAAAATGCTTTGGTCCATCCTATGCAGAATGCTATTAAAGATCTCCTTACAGTGATTGAGGGCCATGCATTATTTTATTACTGAATAATATAATGACACAAAAGTTTGGATAGTGGATACTGCAGTATTGCAGTGGAGAAAATTACAGAATACAGAGGTTTACAAGGAAAAGTAAACAACTGTGGCAAATGAAAGCAAAGAGAGTACTAATAGTAATAGGTGGTTTGGGTGCAATCCCAAAACAGTGGAGAGCCACTTATTAAAATTATATGCTGCCAATTTTGCCAAGGTTAAATCAACCATTTGAACACCATCACCAATGGCAAAATCACCATCAATCAATTGCAAAAGGCAGCTTTACTTGCTGAAATGATACCTTTAAATAACATCTGCCTACTCTGCATCTTTGGAAAGGATTCAATAGATGGATAAAAATGCCAAATCCAGCCTAACATCTGGCTGATTGTGTAACCAATTATTATATCCCACATTTCTTGTAAGAACTCAGAGGAAATTTCTTCTTAAGGAGAAGATACATTATTTAACAACCTTAACTGGTACAATCAGGGTTGGCATTTGGTTCAATGTCTTGATTAAATGTCCTCTGGTGCACTCATTCTTCTGAAGGTTACAACATAGCCATAATTCCAAATATTTCTTCCATACTCACCATAGTCCAACGCTTTTTGTGTAATTTTCACCTTGATTCCTGGGTTAGCCTCAAGAAGCAGGATGAATAAGCACAAGATAAGGAAGGTGATAGAAACTTTCATTCTCTTTCTTCTCTTCTGCCTCCCTTTTTTCACAGAAATGTATAAAGATAAATTAATTTAAAAAATTTGGTGACTAAATACATACTGTTTAACTATCTGACCACACTCATTTGATCAGAGGGAAAGAAACCTCCCATCTTTAAAACTTAGTATCTTGATCATGAAAAGGCAATTATAAAGATGTGAAGACATTCTGCATATTCTCGGAATCTCATTTTTCTTTATATATTAGAGAACTGAATTTTGGAATAAAATATTGGCAATATTAAATCTTCCTTCATTTCTAAGTGCTTATATTGTTGATCATTGTGAACAATTTCATTTTTCTTATGACACTTTGCATACAGTGAACTGGAATCAGTGAACACATTCTAATTTAGATTAGGTTGAAGTTAAACTTCTCACAAAAATTAGCAATAAAATTATGCCCAATAGTGAATAGGCAAATTGACTTCCTTTCTAATGAAAATAAATCTGACTGCTTTGATTGTTGACAGTCAGTTGTAATTTAATCGAAGCAAGCCTTTATCAAACTTTGCTCAACATCATGCTGACAAGAGTTTTTGGGCCATGCAAACCTAGTAGATAGTTAGTTAGCAACAAGAAGATACAGAAAAGTCTAAACTCACAAATCCCTTGGTGTTTGACATATATGTAACTCCTAAACCCTTGTCTATAGATATAAGGGCTTACACCATACAACTGTACAATATCCCTTTAACATAGTAATAATCCATTACCTCTCTCACTGGAAGACTATTGTAAGTTCTCAAAGACTTTCCCATTAAACACAGGGCAATTCTAACCACCCATTCATTCTCAGGCCATTTACAAGAGGTAGTAATTCTTTCTAACATAGTAAAGTAAGCTTCTATGTCTTCTTCCTCTGTCAATTTAGGGAGTTTTATGTGTTTTATGTACTTTTATGTATCACCTCCCCTACTATATGTTCTGAAAATCCTAAAGGCGAATGTGCCCCTTCTGGAAGTGTATCAGCTCCCTCATCATCTTCTCTTCTTGCTTTTCTTTTACACTTTTTACATTCTAGACTCTTTCCTCTCTGTCTTCCTCCAAAGTTGCTCTTTTAATTAATCAAAGCCTTCCCTCTTGCTGTGGCTTCAACATTTTTGTAATGGTATCAGAGCCTAGCCTAGTTTCTGGTCGGTCTGCTTTCTTCTTTGGTTTAATTACTGGTATAGAGTGGATATATGTCTCTACAAAAGTAGTAATCTCTTTTAAAGGAGAATCCACCCCTTCTGCCTTTTCCCATGTCTGTTTGGTGTAGGCTCTAGTGAGATGTCTGGTTTCTGCAGCCCAGGATGTTGGATATTGCCTGCAAAGCCTGAGCATTGCAAGGCCAACTCCCTTCCTTTTGTTACCAAGGTTTGTTCTCTTTTCATGGAGTATTTAATGAATTCCTTGAGTTTAAGTCAATTCCACTTATGTGTTTGGTACCTTGTGTTGGATATCCACCACTATTACTTTATCACGGGTTCTTTTAAGTATATCCAATTCAGTTGGCACAACACACCCAAGAGCCAGCACAGGTCCCTAGGGAACCTGCACACAAGCATTCACAAGCTATTGCTACTCACCCCAGTCTTCTCCACTCCTACTACTCTATTACTCCTTGTGAATCCTACTACTCCTAGTGAATACTGATAGAGAAAACTCTCTTTCAAGCTGCTTTACTTCCACACATTAACACACACCTTTTGCTCTGTCTCTCTTCTCTCTCACAGACGTGACCACCCCAGCTCTTCTCAGCACAGCTTTTATAGTTGCCCTGCTCTCTGAGGAGAAATCTTAAAGAAAAAGGATAAATATAAATATAGCACAGCTGCTGGCCATTTTCTGGGCAACCCACCCTTTCACACTTACACTGTTTTTTCTCCATTACAGATAGCAATAATTGGGAAACCCTTTGTAAAAAGATACTGAAATAACCTTTTTCATATTTTAATTTTGCCTTGAATGACAAATATTGATTTGGTCATAGTGAGTTCTATATTTTGAATACAGCACAGTTCCCCAAAGAAAGAAAATTATACTGTCTCAGACTTTAATTTTAAACAGACTGAGAAATAGTCTGAGGCTGAATTATATATAATGCTGAGAGAGAAAGCCCCACTGAAATCATATTTCTGAGTTAACATGCTTACAACCATATTGTATCTGTAAGAATTTGTTGTCATATGAACACATTGTAGTAGGATATTTATCTTCATGCCTTATTCATATGAATTCCAAAAAGCAATTTACAAAGGCAAATAATAATTATTATCTAGTTAGATTTAGAGCCTGTATTTTCTGTAGAAACTCATGGCAGCTTACATATTAGATTTTTATTTCAACACCATCTTGTGAGTTGTGTTGGGCTGAAAATGATTGTCCAAAGCCACCCAGTAAGCTTTCACGGCTGATGTGAATGTGAGTCCTCCCATACTTAGTCCAATATGCAGCCATTATACATTCGTTTTCAATTTGACACAGTGGCTAATTTTTGTCACAACTACTTTCTCTTGCTTTTAACTTTAAAGAAGATCTCTCTATACAAAGGCCATTTTTTAAAACAATGCTTACTATCCAGAAGTCAAGGCAAAAGGGCTATGTATCACTCATATGATCCACAATTTGTAACAAAGCACAGAAACATAAATTATCTGTCTTTCTAATGACCTGGTTGCGTTGTTATTTTCAGTTTCATCATGAATTTCAGTCATTGGTTATTATGTTTATCTCCTAAACTAAGTTTGTTTTACACGGAGTACTTTCTCATTGAATAGTTTATGAGAAACTGGCTCTTTATTTAGAATTAATGAGCAGAAGTGGTGATCCAGCTCATTGAATTTAATCAGGGCTTGCTACACAATAGCACTTATTTTGGCCAGCAGCTGCCGAAAGCTAATTTTGCCTCATTCATTTTAGACCAGCTAAGATTTTTTGTTTTTTTCTGTTCTTGAAAGGCACCCAACTAAGTACTTTCCTTAGAATCAAAGCTTCTTTTTTCCCCATCAACTAACCATCTGATTAATCACCAAATCAATGGGTTTCCATTACCTTAGTTTTGTTAGGATGAATCTCCGTGAGCACAGAATGAATCTTGTCTGTCTCATAAGCAAGCTCCTTTATTTATAACCCAGCTATGAGAGAAACTCATGCAATGAACATAATCTGTATGAAATCTTTTAAGTTCAAGCAAACATTAACTATACCTTATGATGCACACACAATTGATCTAGTTAAGATATCCTTTAAAAAGATAAAAGATTACTCCTGTATTTCCATCTTTGTAGATTTCTGGGCTCTTGTCATTGCTGAATGGCTTTGTCAGACTGTTTCCTATCTTTTTGATGGTTTATGACTCCTTGAACAAATAAAACTGCTGGTAAATGGTTCCTAAAGGGAGCCAAAAGTTTAAGTACTGTGGAATGAAACTCTGACATATAATAATTTTTATGCATAATTCTTTTCCTTATTAAAGCAAAACCCTGAGTATTGTATTGTTGGCCACAATACAAAAGGCTCCAGAGTTTTTTTAAAAAATAATTTTAAGTTCCACATGTTTGTCTCAGTAGGCTTTCAACAGATTTGGTCTCTAAAACAGCAAATATTGCAGATAACATTCCTTTTGATGTTAGAATAAAGGCAAAATCTTAATATGCCTTATGGTCACATAATTTAGCCTTATGGGATCAAGGCTGTTGTTTTGCTAGAACTCCTGTGTTGATGGCTGAAGCTAGGTTTAAAAAGTAGCCAAAATGCATAGAATTAAGAAAGGGAACACTTTTGGAAATATGCTCATATGACTTTGAAAGAGTACTTTTTAATTCTTTCCCTAAAAAACATTATTCCTCATCCCTCTCATCATCCATTCTTCATTTCAACATCCTTGTTTATGATAGAGAATATATACTCATCCCTAAGAAACTATTTAATGAACTATAGTAAAACATACCTAGATCTTCCCAAGATATATTTTCTGTCTACCTTTATATTTTACAAAGAGTGACTAACTAGGGATTTAAATTTGAAAGGGAAATCTCAGTATAGAAGGTCAGGAACTTTAGGGGTTTGATAAAAGCCAATGAATCACTCTTCCTTGGCCTGGTAATGGTTTATAGAGATTTAGTCTAATAGAGCTGAAGGTCTCATAGTGGGGAAGGGTGAATTATACAAAAGGATAGCCTGATGAAAATGTACCAAGAGCTGAGAACTTATTTGACTATTGATAACTGAGGTCATGTTTCAAATGTTGGATATTTTCATAATGTTGGATGTTCAGTATATAATTCTAAAACAAAAACAAAATAAAGAAAAAAGTTATTTCTAAAATATAGCAGTTTTGTAGGGTATTATTTAGAATACTGTATATATTTGTCACCTGGGGTAAGCATGCCAGGATCCTCTGATATGTTCTGACTTTCTTGGTCTATATAGTTTGGTTGGTTCTTCCAAAAGGACTTTACCCCAGGGTTGAAATCCAGCAGGTTCTGACAGGTTCTGGAGAATCAGTAGCGGAAATTTTGAGTAGTTTAGAGAACTGGCAAATACCACCTCTGGCTGGTCCTAGTGTGGGCTGGGAATGGAGATTTTGCAGTATCCTTCCCCTGGAGTGGGGTGGAAGTGGAGATTTTGCAATATCCTTCACCTGCCATGCCCACCAAGTTACGCCCGCAGAACCAGTAGTAAAAAAATTTGGATTTCACCACTGCTTTACCCATAGAGAACATTTCAAAAATTTGCAAATCTTTGGTTCTCTAAACCTCTAAACCCTAAACTTTGGTTCTCCACATCTTTCTTCTGTATGAGTGGTATCTGCTTAGATTAAAAGAAGACACTTGGGGAATTCATTAATCTTGACTGTAGTTTTGGCCACTATGCTGGCTTTAAACGAGAAATTAATAATTTCATGTTTTATAAGGGATTCAGTGATACCTCTGGTTAGAGGTAGCATGTCTTCAAATATGAGTTGTAGAAGAACATTAGTGGACACAGGCATGTCTCTATCTTCTGCTTCTGAGCATCCCAAAGGTATGTTTTTGGGTCAGTTCAGGATGATGGTTATTATCTAAGAAGCCCTTCATGGTGCAGGATGGGGTTATTTGAGGGGCCTATCTATCTCCAGTTATTTCTGCTTGTCCCGTATAAAGGAACATAGAAATGTCCTTGAAGAAAATATGTGGCAATCATTTGAAAAATATGAGCTTTAAAATAGGAAGGCATGAGGAAACTCCTGATTTTCTTTATAATAAGAGGGAGAGAGACCTCCCCCCTCAAAGCAAACAAAAAACAGACAAACAAACAAATACCCACTGTCAGGCTTTTGGGATGGTGCTATTAAGCCTGTCACATAAAGACCAAGAGGGTGGACATACTGTATCACCTAGAAACCATTTTATCTAATAGGATTCTGGTGGCATGCAAAAAATAAAGGAGAAATTAGAAAATGGGGCACATCTGAAAGAGATTCATTAGGATATATTTTTAATTGTTTATAACTTTTTAAGCACAAACCCCCAAAACTTTTTAAGCACAAACCCCCAAAACAAATAATTAAATAAGCCTAAAGGACAGCTTTCTGAAATAAAAGAACGTCTTTTTAAATAAATGGTATATGGGCAGAGTGTCCATGGATGAGGTTATCTTGATAGTGTAGTTGTATGTTCATTTGTTTCTGAGCCACCCTGGATGCTATGTGTTGTTTTTAAATCATCTTTATTATTGGCTATTTGTAAATGTTACACCCAGAATCACGTTTTAAAAAAAAGTGGGCTGCCATACAAATTTAAATAATGAATAAAAATAAATAAATCTGGTTGAAAATACTGGACTAAGCTACACCTTGGCCTGATGCAATAGAATTGTTCTTTTTTTTAAAAATTCTTGACTCATTATAAATTATATGGTAAATATTGATATCTAGTTGATATCCTGTAACATGAAATTCTTCCTACATGAATTCCCAAGCTATGTTCCAGATAACTATCTTGTAAAAGGAAAACCCAGATTGTTGGGGATTATCTGTAAATTGCTTAGAGAGGGTTGTAAAGCACTATGAAGTGGTATATAAGTCTAAGTGGTATTGCTATAAGTACATGCTGGTTGACCAGCACCCCAATTTTGATCCCATGACCGTGGGGATACTACAATGGTTATAAGTGCAAGGACCAGTTGTAAGCCAGTTTTTTCAGTGCCATTGTAACTTCAAATAGTCGCTAAATAAATGGTCGTAAGCAATAGTGGTATTCAGCTGGTTTTATCCGGTTCGGGTAAACCGGTAGCAGCAGCTACGAGAGGTTCTGCCCACTCACCCGGATATCATCATGTCCTGTTTTTGACCCTCTGTGCATGCATGGAAGGTTCTGTGCTTGTGCGGAGGTGGCATGTGTGAGTGAAGCAAGTGCACATGCTCACATCTGCGAACCGGTAGTGAAGGTAAGTGAATACCACCCCTGGTCGTAAATTGAAGATTATCTGAATATCCATTAAATACAGTGACAAGTCTCAAAACATCTATTTAAATAGTCAGTCCATTTAAGCAATACAGTTCTTATTACATTGTTTTTATTTAATCATATATTTGGTAACCCTGCATGTTGTTAGGTCCTGAGAAGCATAAAAATAATCAGCTCCATGATGATGGTCTAGCTTTTCACAAGCTAGACCATTATGAAATTGCTTTTTCTTGGCCCAAAGAAATATTTACACGTTTGCCTCCTTTCTTAAAATAAATGCTTTAATTCCAAAACACAGAGGTTGCATACACTATCTGAGAGAGAGAATTGGAAAGTACTAACAGATTATTTCACAAACAGTAATAGTGATATCAAATGAACTTTTGAGATTTCAAAATGTGATGTGGTTATACCAATCAATTATTTATTCACAGCATTTGGAAGTTTATAGATGGTCAATGTTTTGTCTTTATACTTATTTCAAATGACGAGTGATGGTCTTCTTTAAAATTATCTAGAGAAAACTGCTTACAGAGTGCTAAGTATTCCACGGTAATTTTCACTTGATGAAACATCTGATTTCTTAATATTTGTATTTTAGGTCTGTGGAAATCAGTATGTATCCCTGGGAAGTTAAAAAAAAGCAACAGAAAGAAATAATTTATCATCTCCAGTTACATTTAAATAGTTTCATTGTTTGGTTTTCATATTGGTTTTCACTATGCACTAATTGTACTCCTCATTGCTGACTGTATTTTGCAACATTTTATTATCATTCTTTTCTTGTGGATTTGTGACTCACAATTTTAACTTCCCTCTATTTTGCTGAGAGGACTTTAGTTATTAGGGTGTCTAAAATATTGTTCAAAATGTGAAACCTGTAGAGCTAAATTTCATATATAGTATAATTTAAGATTCAGAGATATTCTGAAACAGAATGTGTTTAGGAGACAACAGACTAATAATTAGAAATGATTAAGATGTTGTTTGAAGAGGTATAAATTTATATCTTTGGCAAAGTATTTGAAAATTAGAAATAAGAATCAAGGATACAAAGAAAAAACTGTTAATTGATTTTTATTAAGATATTGGAGTGTATGATTTGGAATAAGACTTAAGGAAATATATAGTATAAAATGTTTTTGGTTTATTATTTTGATATGAATGATTGTAATATTAGGAATTATGTTAAATGAGATTTCAAACTTAAGGAGTGTAATATAGAGATGAAGGGAAAATGGAATTTGGTTAAGATTAGAGTTAGGATGAATGGGTAATATTGATTTTAAAAAAAAGGAAGGAAGGAAGGAAGAAAATGGAGAGAATAAATACTATGGCAAAAAGGGAATATATAAATTGTGTTGAAATGACTAAAATTTGTTTAAATTTGTGAATCGGCCAATACTCTGTTCAGAAAAAATATATTGTATGTGTGTCTGTTTCTGTGTTAAAAAAATAAAAAAACCCTTTTAAAAAAAGATTAATAATTTTAAATTAAATCAATTTTTAGGACACTTCATTGCTGACTTGAAGGTTGCTATTTTTCATCAAGAAAACTTTAGGCAGAAAGCCTAGCCTGAAAGAGCTAAATAAGATGTCTAATTCTGCCCTTTTAAACTAAATTAGAGATTGTGGTTTCCTTTACAGGTGTTAATTAACATAGCAGTCCTGAACTAGTTGTATTATAACTAACTTGGAATGGTTACTCAGATTATTTTCTTTACATTCAAAAGGGTTTTGCTTCACAAAGCAATCTAATCATGCTCCAGGTTCCCTGCTAAAAATGCCAAATCCACTCAGACCCCCATTTCAAGGGTCTCCTCATATTGACTCACCATGCACTGAAGTCATGTCAGCTCATATTGCCTCCACAGTGACAGAGACTTATGTACAATTCACACAATCAAATCAACATGCAGAAAATGAAGGTGCTGCACAAATGTTATGGGATGGAGAAGCATGTCAGTCTGATAAACCCTCTGGCTTATAAATATATCCATTCTTATCTACTAATGCTTGATTTTGAGTCAATGTCTGATTATTTCATTAAAAACAAGGTGGGTTGTAGTTTGTTGTTATTTGCATTGGGACTGAAGTTCTGAATGTTCCCAAACATATCTTCTCAATAACTTAAACTTATGAGTTTCGTCAGCAAGGATACCATCACTTTGCATTTAAAAATAGAGGGAAACAAGTAGGATGTTCTGCAAAGAAAACTGAATTCTACCTTGTTAACTTCAGTCACAGCTTCAGAAAAAACAAGTTTGGCCATTGTGGGTAACTGTAATCCTCTCTTCAGTGCAGCTTAAGGCAACAAAGAAAGAAAAAGGAAAATACACAATAAACAGATGCAATATGGATGCTTCTTAGTAACACAAACTCTGGATAATTTGAAATGGCCTTTTGGTGGCTTCCTAGGAACAAATAATAATTATACAGCAGCATAGTGCAATTAAGACTACAATATAAAATGCCAAGTTCAAGGCAACTCTTAGCCATCAGAATCAGTCATTTTCTCTCAGCCTAATGTACCTCACAGAGTGATTGTGGGGAAAACCAGAGAAGAAGCTGGGTTATACGATTGCACAAAATAAGGGTGAGATATAAATCTAACATCTGTATGTCTCCATAAGTTTGGAAAAAAAGGTTGGATATAAACCTAACAAATAAGTAAATGTAGATTCTGATCATAATGACATTTATTGCTTAGATCTCACACTATATTTATTATTCTCAAGACTTAATTGCATGTTGCTTTGTTGCTGATGTTTCTGTTTATTTTTAAACATGATTTTAGGTTCAGTTACTTTTGGGTTCTTGTTCTTAAGGAGTAACAAAATCTCAGTTGATGGCTGTTTCTGCTATTTATAACATACCTCTCTATAAGACCTAGGACCATGATGGCGAACCTATGGCACGCGTGCCACAGGTGGCACACGGAGCCATATCTGTGGGCACGCAAGCGTTGCCCTAGCTCAGTTCCAGCGTGCATGCACGTGCTGGCCAGTTGATTTTTGGGCCTTCTGGGCACACCGGATGTCGGGAAACTGGCTGTTTCTGGCCTCCGGGGTGTGTGGGGAAGGCCATTTTTGCCCTCCCCAGGCTCCTAGAGAGCCTCTGAAGCCTGGGGAGGGCAAAAAAAGGGGCCTACCTGGCCCACCGTGCCATCGCATGCCAAAAGCGGGGGAAGCACGGCGGGGTTGCAGGTGCATACATGGGGGGGGGGCAGGGCGCATTGAATTATGGGTGTGGGCACACATGCACACGACCCCCCGCGTGACCCCCGCTTTTGGCACGCGACGGCAAAAAGGTTAGCCATCACTGACCTAGGATCTTGGTAATCCTTGGGAAACATTTGTTCACTTAAATAATGACCCAAGAACCATAACTTGTGAAGAAAGTTTTCATAATTCTTACCAGCGATTGGTGGAATTACTGTATTTTGTAAGGAGTAAGACAAGAAGTTCTTCAAACGTTGGACCTATATAATAGAAAGCTATATTTAACACTACTTCCAGAAAATAGACATATATTTAGGCAAAGTCTGACCTTGATTAGTTTGCTTCATTTAAGTTCTCCTCTGAGTTGACTCTATTTTTAAACTTTGTCTAGTCATGTCTCAACCAGCATTATTTTACAAATACTCAAGATTCCCAATTCTGACTATCTCCCACCTGATGAATTTATTTCCACTAGAGTATATACTGCCCATTGACCAGAAAATCAATCATTTATATTAATCAAACCCTTGATTAATATAAAATCTCATCAAAGTCTTCTCTTCTTGTCCCTACTCTTTCCATGGTAATTCCTCTTGCTCCTAGTATTTATTCAGATTCAATCTGGAAATAAGGGAGAATTTTCTGGCAATATGAACAATTAATCAGTGGAACAGCTTGCTTCCTGGAGTTGTGGCTGCTCCATTGCTGGAATTTTCACGAAAAGATTGGACAAAAATTTGTCCTGAATAATATAAAGGCTCCTTCCTTAGGCAGACAGTTGGACTAGAAGACTAGAATGGACTCCAAGCCCTATGATTCTATGGCTATCTAGTTATAAATTGCTGTGGAGTCAAGAGCAAATATATTGAGTTGTATTTTATTATAACAGGTATGCAAATAGTAAACAAATCTGAGTATAAGAATTTATTTTTATGACCGTCCTTTCTACTCTTATCCTTTATTATCCTTTGAATTTCTTTTCAATAAACCTGTGTTTAAATTATAGATTTAGAGTAATGAAGTGGGGCGAATTTCTTATATCTTTAAATGATCATTCTGTATATGTTTTGATTGCTTGTATAGTTGTGCCTGTATAGCTAAGAGGAGATAAGTGGAAATAGGTCAGATTGCCCCTTCATTCACACAATCTAGGAAAAACTTCTGTTTTTAACTGCTGGGTCAAGCTCAGAATTAAAATTCATTGCCTTATATTTTCACAACTCATTGCTTTGTATTTTCACAATAAGAAGTATTCTAATACAATGTTTCTATTATTATTGTCATTTTTCATTTACCTGGAAAGAGCCAATGCTTGAATAAGTCAGAGACAGATATAATCTAAAATAAAACATAGGAATGTGATAATTTAGTATTTGTAAATCTTAACATTTTAGTGTGAATTGGTACAGCTGGAAGGGGGCACCCATTCTAATGCAGAAATCCAAATTAAAATGAGCTCACCAGCAAACATCTACCCAGGTTTTGCTTGAACATATTTGGTGAAGAGAAGCCTACAATCTCCCTAGATAAATCACAGCTGGGAGAGTAATCAACTTCCTTTATCACAAGATGTAGTAATACTACTAGTATGGATTAGTGTGCAGTAAGATAGTATTCATGATGCTATTTATGATCTTCAGCACTAGGACTAATGTATCACTAAATAAGACATATTTCAGAAAATGAGTAGGAAGGTCTTCTTAGGTACATGCCCTACTTGTGCTTATCAAGATCCATACTGACCTAGAAACAGAACGATATAAAATCTGTTCCTAATGTACTCAGAACAGCACATAGGGAGATTCAAGGCACTCCTTTACATGAAAAATTTCCTTATGGCACAGAATACTTAAGGAGCATTCCTGTAATCTATAAATATTACAAATAGACAACTAGAGCACAGGGAACAGAGAGGGAAATATGAACAAGGAAAAAAGTTACAGTATTGAAAGAAAAGGCAGAGTGTCAGTAATTCAACAATGCATTGATGAAGGTTGTTCTAGCTATTTATGGACGGGTTGGAAAAAGTTATTAAAATTTATTTAGTTTGTCAAACATGTACGAGATAACAGGAATAAGTATAAACATGATTATGAACATAGGAAATGGATATGAATAAATGGGGACAGTAGGACAGGGACGGTAGGCACGTTGGTACTCTTATGCACACCCCTTACAGACCTGTTAGGAATGGGGTGAGGTCAACAGTAGATAGTCTAAGGTTAAAGTTATGAGGGTTTGGGGATGCAACAACAGAGTCAGGTAGTGCATTCCAGGCATTGACCACTCTGTTGCTGAAATGTCCCTGAAAAATGTCCCTGAAAAAGAATGTATTTGGTATAATAAACTTATCTCTAAACTGCTCTCTACATGGGGCTCCCCTTGAGGAGCACCCGGAGGCTCCAACTGGCGCAGAGTGCGGTTGCGCGGGTGGTGATGGGAGCGACGTGGCGCTCCCATGTTACTCCTCTTCTGCACGAGCTGCACTGGCTCCCGGTGGTCTTCCGGGTGCGCTTCAAGGTGTTGGTTACCACCTTTAAAGCGCTCCATGGCTTAGGACCTGGGTACTTACGGGACCGCCTACTACCACCAATAGCCTCCCACCGACCGGTACGTTCCCATAGAGAGGGGCTCCTCTGGGTGCCGTCAGCCAAACAATGTCGGCTGGCGGCCCCCAGGGGGAGAGCCTTCTCTGTGGGGGCACCCACTATCTGGAACGAGCTCCCCCCAGAGTTACGGAGGATCCCGGATCTTCGTGCCTTCCGCCGTGAGATAAAAACTTTCCTGTTCCACCAGGAGGGCCTGGCCTAATTCTTCCCTTTTCCCCTTCTGTTGTAAAATAATTTAGAAATTTTAAATTGTAATATTTTAATTTGGGGTTTTAATATTGTAAATTGGGATTTTAAATATTGGGGCCAATGTTTAATTCGGTTTTATTTGGCTTTTAAATTTTGTATATATGTTTTTTATTTATGGCTGTTCACTGCCCTGAGTCCCCTCGGGGAGAAGGGCGGTATATAAATTTAATAATAAAATAAAAAATAAAATAAATCTCTGTGTACCAAGAAGTCTCTGTGCTGGTTTTTTTTGGGGGGGGGAGAGGGGGGTTGATTAATATTTTGCTTTTCAACCCATTCATTCTTTCCATGAAAATCAATGCCAGACTTCCCTCTTTTAGCATCTAGCCCATTAGTATTATATTCATAAAGCCTGTCTGCTGAAAAAAAAATCAAATCTACCATGTTTCTTTTTACGTTGTGTAAATGACAGCAATGGCAATCCCAAGTGAGAAATTTAGAAAGTAATTATTATTTAAATTGTAATCATAGACTGAGTTTCTTGATGGGCTGGTCGGAAAGTAGTAGGTTATCAGAAATAATTACCTCTGGAGCTGTAATAAGACAATTAGCTTTTGCTTAGCTATTACTGCATTGGCTTTCAAACCTATAGACTACAAAGAGAAAAAAAAGTATCAATAAATGGACAAAATAATATTTGTGTTTATTTGGGCTAAAACTAGAGTGTTCTATTCATATATTCAAAATAGAAGTTCTTTTTTCTTGTTCCTGATCTTTTATTCAACAGGGGAGAATTTTTCATGCTCTACTTCAACAACATCTCCTTTCTCCAAAATTGTTTCCAGTAGGTAACTTAAGTTCTTTGTAACCTGAGATGGGGCCTGAATATCTAAAGAAAGTCATTTCTCACCATTTTCTTAGATTGTAAAGCTGGGGAACAGGCTGACCTATTTGCTGTTAATCTTATGTAAAAGCTCTAGATGTTTCTTTAGATAAAGAGCAAAGTTAAATTATTAAAGTTTTTTTTAAAAATGACATTTTAACCTCTCGTTTGCTTAAGAGAATACTAGGTGGACAGAACATTTAAACAATTTCATTGTGAGCAATTTCATTAATTTCAATTCTTAAACAGATTAAAATGTGAATGCCAACAATTTTTGAATAATGAACATGGACATAATGGTGTGCATATTAAAAACCCTGTTAAGGAGAGTCATTTAATTCACCTACATGACAATCTCTTATATGGTTCAGTGAACCATAGCTAAGAACAACACTGTCCTAACTAACAAATCAAGGACAAGCTAATAAGAAGAGAAAACACTCCATCGTTCTATTATCTATGACAATTATACCAAAGAGACAAGCTCTTACCTGTCCTTTGCTTCAAAAGCAAATATTGCTTCCTTTGTAAAAGAAAGTACTAAAGGAGGAATTCAAATAGTCAATCCTAAAATAGTGCCAACAGATTAGCATTATTAGATTTGGCCTTTTATAATATAAAGTTAGAAAACATCCTGGATGGGATTTCCAGGAGAGGTATGGAGAACTGAAGACAGCTCAGTGAAATCAGAACTATCAAATCTGATTGGCAAACACCAAAGCAGTGGTAAGTCTGGATCAGAGGTGGGTTTCAGCATGTTCTGACCAGTTCTGGAAAACCAGTAGCAGAAATTTTGAGTAGTTTGGAGAACCGGCAAATACCACCTCTGACTGGCCCCGCCCCCATCTATTCTCTGCCTCCTAAGTCCCAGCTGATCAGGAGGAAATGAGGATTTTACAGTATCCTTCTCCTGCCATGTCCACCAAGCATGCCACGCCCACCAAGCCACGCCTACAGAACCGGTAGTAAAAATTTTTGAAACTGGTTTGGATATGGAGAAAACATTTAAAACAAGGAAACAGCATAAAAACAAACATAAAAACAGAATGTCAAAAATGACAAAAATGAATGGGAACCAAGAAAACAAGAGCTTTAATCACTTTTGCCAATGGCTGAGCACATTACATCAAATTATTACATAGCTGTGATTTTCATTGGCTGGCTCTTGATCATCTCTATAATAAGTGGCAGGGAAGAAGTGAGTTTTATTGAAACAATTACTTTTACATATTGTAATATTCTATAATTACTTACTGCATTCACGGCAAAGATGGGCTTTATCATTGAGTTTGACAGAAGAGCAGATACTACTACAAAACAAGGAATCTCTATAGTGAAACTGTTATTTCGCAACCTTAAAACTGGAGCTGCAGTGACCATTAATTTCATTCTCACTGGATGTGATTTGGCATAATGCTGCATAACCTGCATAAAGAAATAATTATTTATTATTTATAATAATTATATATAGTCATAGTTATTTGGCCCCAAATCTACATTGCTACGTATCTTTACTCTAAAACAGCATGTGTACGTGATTAATCCCATGCATGTTTACCTGGAAATATAATCCCAGTGAGATTTATGTTCTGACAGATTTGTTTAGAATTGTTAAGTGTAGTTATTTCAAAGCTGGAATTAGCAATACGAGGAGTAATAAAATTCTTTATTTTATTTTTACATATTACTTACACATTATGTTCATGTTGTCATTCAGAATATTAAAAATTTCTATGCCTCACATCTGCTCTTGTCATACTATGGTGAGAGCAACGAATTTATAGAGTAGCTACAAAACTGGAAAAACAAAGAATGAGATCTCATATTTGTTTTTATGGGTTGAGATTCTGACCCTAATGGAGCTGGATTAATATTTTTCCTTCATTATTCAGTCAAATCATTAATTTCCATTAGGAAGAAATGAACAAATATCAACATGAATTTCCTGCTATCACATATCCTTTGATCCTTTCTTGAACACATTTTCTGCATGCTGAAAGAGGCAATCTTTCCTAAAATCACATTTTGTCAAAAGTAAATGCTGAAAACTTTTGGAAATCAATCAATACTTATCCAACATTCATGCATATAAACCCACAATTGTTTAGATTTTTAGAATAGTACATGCTTACTTGAGGAATGATTCTGCTTAAGGTATCTGTGGTTAAATTAAAGTTTGAGGAATGCTGCAAAATGAAAGAAATATATGAGTTTCCTACTCGTCTTTTAAATGAAGGACTACTTAAATCCCTTCCCTTGATTACCATCATGGAGTGTTCTGTGCATAGGGGCAGAAATTTTTATGTCTCTTTTCACATATTTATTTTTCAAATTTATATCCTATCTTTCTTTTGGAAACTTAAGAAGGTCTACATAGTGCTTTCTACTCCCATCCTTCCCCCAATAATTCTGTGAAATTGTCTAGTGTATAGTAAAAAAGTGTAGTTGCTAAAAGTTGACACTGACATGATGGCACATAATCAATCAATTACCCAATAATGAAGATGTTCAAGTTTGAAAAACCCACCAAGATTTCTTTCTACAAATAAAAATATGAATATGAACCATATGAACACAAGTTTAAATTACAGATGTTTGCAACCTTTTTAATATCCAAATCAGTTGCTTTGCTTGAGTTAGTGGAGCCTTGGTGGTACAGCAGATTAAAGTGCTGTTAAGTAACGCCAGCTGCCTGCAATTACTGCAAGGTCGAATCTCACCAGGTTCAAGATTGACTCAGCCTTCCATCCTTTCGAGGTAGGTAAAATGAGGACCCGGATTGTGCGGGCAATAAGCTGACTTTGTATAAAAAAAAAAGAACACCGCTTAGGGGCCCCCCGAAAGCCTTACTAAGCAGGTATATACAAAAGTATGAAGGCTATTGCTTAACGCATTGTAAGCTGCCCTGATTCTCTGGAGAAGGGCGGCATATAAATTGAACCAGTAAACTTTGGCCTGACCCCATATATGAACACATGCATTTTTTCAAGATCACTTAGGACTTTTCATAAGTTCAGGCTCATTCACAAAATATGTAATACTACTAATACTGCTGTTGATACTATTGATAATTACCTCTTCCAAAAAAGTTATCTTCGACACTCTAGTAGTGTAATAAGTTAAGGTAATAGAGTTTAGCAAAGATTCAGAAATTCCACCAAAGAGCATATAGTTGTTCTTTTCTGGAAGAGTGACGGGAGCTGCCACAAAGGGAGACTCTGTATGATTACTTGAAAAATACACAGAAACCTGAAAAATATATAGAACAGAATATTTGAAAGATATTTGATATTTGAAAGAAATGCTCCCATTCACTTCATTGTATGTTTTCCACTTTATCTCATACAACTTTGGATCAGAAGTGCAGCACAGAGTTCAAGCTGATCCACAGTATTTTGCCAGCACCTAGGACAGGGTATTATAATAATAAGTATTAGACTTATTATTGATGGGAAATCGCTTATGTACTTTTTGCTGAAAAAATGGCCTTGTGGTTTATGGATTTGATGCTTAGAAAGGGTAACTTATTGATAAAGGATATTTTGATATAACCTTAGAGCAGAGGTGTCAAATTCGGTTTCATTGAGGGCCGCATCAGGGTTGTGTTTGACCTTAGGGGCCTGGGTGGGAATGGCCAGCTCGATGTCACTCATTAAGGCTCCATTTTCAGCCAGGACGGCCTCCTGGAGTAGCTTCCCTGGGCTCTGTTTTCGCTGGCTGAGGCCATCGCAGCTGAAAATGGAGCCCGAGAGGGCCACACACAACTCTCCTGAGCTCTGTTTTTGCTGGCAGAGGCATTGCAGGCCGGTCATTAGCTGTTTAAAGGGCGGGCCCATGGGCCAGATCTATTTATTTTCTTTGTTTCTTTTCTAATATTTGTACAGTATTGTTTTTATCTTGTTAAAAATGTTCAATAAAAATTATACTAAAAAAGAAAGACAATATTTGCAAGTGCTGAATGAACAGTTGCAGTATCTTGTTTAGCTCTGAGTTTTGATTTATTTCACTTTTGACTTTCAGATTTTTCAAATTTTCTATTCGTATTCTGTGCTTTCCCTATAAATACCATCACCCCTCATGCATGGCTGGGTGTTATGGAATTTGTAATTACACAGACTAAAATGGTTGAGGAAGGCAGATTTAAGTCCAATTTTAGTTGATTTTAGTTTTTGTTATTAATTTATGTCCCATCCCAATGAAGGAGGTGCTTGTATTTATGAAACAAATCTAAAAATTAAACAAGTAAGCTAAAATAAAATAAATATAAATTAAATAAATGAAATACAAGAATCAAAATGTTTATCTACATTTCCTAGAAATGGACGAACATTGAATCAGGGAATCTGACAGTTTTATCAATTTAATAATGTAATAATAACACAATTATATTTATAAGTTTGATACATTTATAAAATAAAGAAACAATGTTTTAGATTTCTGAAGATCGCTAGATGATTGCTAAAGCAAAAATAGCTTATAAAACTACAATTTCAGACAGCATAACAACCAACAGGATTACCTTAAAATCCAGATCAACATAGGATTTAAAGACTTCAGGAGATTTAATAAGTGAATACTTTACTTGGATAAAGGGATTAATCTGGAATACACCTGCAACGTTATTAAAAAAGCGAAATTGAAGTCTCTCAAATTTTCTCTTCCTCAAGATCTCAGATACTCAAGATTTCCGATACCCTCCCCTCTACACATCCTGTAAGGTAGGGTAGGGTTGTAAAGCCATGGCCATCTCAATGTCATCCACTAAACCTCACACACAGCAGGAATTTCAAGAATTTCCCTTTCTAAATCCAACAACCTTGCCATTAATCTTACAGATGACTAGCTAATCAAGTGAAGTGTTTTGAAATAACTAGTACACAAAACTTGAAGCAGATTAGAATGTTAGGAGCATGACAAGTGACATGTCATGTTTGCTTGTGAGCAATGCCTACTGCTTATTAGGCACAGATAATATTGAAATTAACAGATCTCCTGATAACACTTGTACTTTAGCTTCAGAGGGGAAAAAAGATTTTATTCTTTGTTTATCCTTTCTAGTCCATGTCCCGAAGATGAGCAGATTGGCCACAGCCGTAAGAAATGAAAACTGCCACGAAATACTTTGATAAAAGATGCAAGATACTAGAAAAAAATTGTAAGTCTCTGGTCTGTATTTGCCACTATTCTTGGTTAGTTAGCTATGCCATGGTAGAAAACAGTGTGTCATTAATCCAGCCTACTTTTTGTAATAACCTAATCAAGATGCAGCTCCCCACATAAGGAACAGCAATAATGTAAATACATAAATAAAATCATCAACAGTATAAATGAAATAAATCAAACATTCCCATTTAAGAAAGGGAGAAGTTCTCCATGCTACTTCTGAGTTTAACACAAGTTTAATATTGTACTTTTACTGCAACAAACCAAATTTAAATTCTGCATTTGGGGTTCTTTACTCTAAAGTGAAGTGATAGGATTTTCTTATAGTGGTAGTATGGATGCTATAACAGCAGTTTGAAAACTACAGAAATGTAACAAGAAAGAGGGTGAGCAACGTCATGCAATAGGAAGAAACAGTCCCTCTGTTTGCTAATACTGAAATATATTCCCAGTCAATAGCTGTCTTTCCAACAGTTGTGCTCATGAGGTCTTTCATATACATATCGCCCGGTGCGTTCCCACAGAGAGGGCCTCCTCAGGGTGCCGTCGGCCAGACAGTGTCAGCTGGTGACCCCCAGGGGGAGAGCTTTCTCTATTGGTGCACCTACCCTTTGGAGGTGCCCCTGGAGCTCCGGGTGTCCCCCGACCTCTGCTCTTTCCGTCGCGACCTGAAAACGTGGCTGTTTCGTTTGGCTGGCCTGGACTGATGGGGTTTTAATTTTTAACTTGTTAGTCTTCATTGCACTTTTAACTGTTAAATTATGAGATTTGGATTTAATTTCTTTTTAACTTTTTCATTAGATGTTTTTTTTACTGTTGTGAGCTGCCCTGAGTCCGGCTGGAGATAGGGCAGCATATAAATATCATTAAATAAATAAATAAATACTAATAAAGAAAGGTAAGATAGAAAAATGAAATCGTTTTTGGAAAGGAAGCCTTAAACTGATAGAAACATATAATTAAAAAAAATCACAGAGGATGACAAATATAATTCCACATTTTTGAAAAATTATCATTTTATATTGAGTACTGAAAGCTGTGATGTTTTAAGCATCCTTCCCTTAATTCAGTATCAGTGTAAGTATCAATAAAAATAGTATCAGAAAGGCTTTCATTTTCAACTTCACAATTCTTAAATTTTAAAGATTTTTCACATTGCTCAAATGTTAGTTTACAATACAGTACGTCAGCAAAATATAGATAGTTTATCACAGACTCACCTTTTAGTCCTTCAAGTACTTCAGTTTCCTTTTGGATTCTTAATGTAACATTTAGGCAGAGCTGTGAAAAAATATATATACATACATAAGATTTTTTATTTTTGTCAAGTGTAGGAAAGAGTCGACTAAGAAAAAGAACATTTTGCTCTTTGGAGGCAAATTTATAATCCATTTAAATTTCCCAAGCTTACTTGGTTTTCCAATCTTGTACGTATAACCTTTTCCAAACGTTGAACAAAAGCATTATAAAACCACCTGGAGATTTAAAAAAAAACCAGAACGTATGTTAATTCCTTCATAATTTAATTTTGTTAGATAATAGAAATATGCAGTTGAATGCTCATTGAAAGTTAACTGGTATGAATCTTAATAATTAATTAAAATACTACCTTATGGCATGCTACTTTTGGGAGAAGTTTTAAAATGATTCTGTTCTCCATTTGGCTTCCACATGTGAAAAACAATATGGAAAACTGAGATATTTATCTGAAGAAGACTGGAATATTCTACACATTACAGGTACATATCTCTATATATTTTATTAGGGTGACCTGAGTGAAACTTGAGTTTATCAGACTTCAATGTTTATCAGGCTTTGTATCCCTCAGACCAAATTCTGCTACAATTTATATTATCTACATATTTTGCAACATCATACAAATAACATACGCTGTTCAATATATCAAAAATTCATTAAAAACAAACCCCCATTACGGTAGTTCTTTATAATTAAATATCATTAAATAATATATTTCTTGAATTTACCTTCCTTCACTATTAAGATGGACTTCAATATTACCAGTGCTTAATTGGCAGTTTTCAACAGACACCAGAAAATCTCCTCTGTTATTTTGTGCCACAATCATATTTGTTGTAATAGACAGTCCTAAAATGGATATTTCAACTTCTCCCTGATAGTCACTACACAGGGAAAAATAAGAAGACATAGCAATAGTTAAACTCAATATCTCATTTGGTTTTAAAAGTATTTTTGTGTTTCAGTTCCTTGTTTAATTTCTAATTTAAATACTGTCTGGATGAAAGCAGCTAATCTAATGCTTAGTTTTAATTATTTTCAATTATCAGGTGACAGAATAAATAGCCTCAGATTTACAAAATTGCACTTACATCAGCCAGTTGTTCAAGGTCCAGTGTGTAGTAACTGTCACAGAAATATTTTTAATTAATAGTCTAATACCATTCCCAGGTATCAGGACCACAGAAGAATTATATATTGAAATAGACGTGATTTGAATCCTATAAAGAGAGAAGCTTGACGTATCATATTTCAAGATGAAATGAAGCTTAATCTATGTAATGTAAAACAGGGCATGTTAATGCAGAATAAAGTTCTTTGATGTGGCTTGTGAAATTAAAAGAATAACTAAAATAAATATGCATTTATAGAAAAAATGATAAAAAGCAGCAGTTATACTGAAATAAACAAATACATTTTATATCAAGAAACTGAAGTATATTGTCACAAAATTCAGAAATTAAAGATAAGGTAACACATTCATGGCACAGATAGGCAAATACCTTGATACTGTGTAGTCAACTTTGCCAAAAAAGTATTTCTCAGTGCCAATCTCATCTGGAAATATTCTTGTCCTTAGTTCTTGTTCAAGGAGCTTCATTCCAATTTCTTTTGCTAAAAGGAATATATGGTGTTCAGCTCCATCATTTGTCAGTCTATTATTTACTTGAATTCATAAGCCACCCAATAGTCTTCTGAACACTTTTGAAGATGGAAAATTAGGGGCAGATTTCTTAGTAATTAATTACTTAGTAATTTCTTAGTAATTACTCTAATTCTTTATATCCTGCTCCTTAATTATTTATCTTGAAATATTATCAAGAAACAAGGTTATTCTGTCAACTGTGCAGAAAGGGAAGAGAATTTAATGAGGACTTATATCAATGAATAGGAATGCTTATTGTATTTCACTTTCCGACAAGTTAGGATGGATTTGTGTAGATATGCAATCTAATTTCTACTTTACAGACATGAGTTTCCTTAAGCATGTTTATAAATAGCATTTTAGGCAGATGTATGCTGCAGACTCAAATTATTTCAGTTCTCCGAGGTGACCATTGCAATTGCTATGAAGCTTTGAGGAAATCCACAGTAATATAAAAGTTTTGAAGTATATTGAAATATAGTTGTAAAATAAAATAAATAAGTTTACCATAATTCAATCCCTTTTGTGTAATTCTTATTCTGACTTCAGGGTTAGCCTCAAGTTGAAAAAGAAATAAACTTAAAAGAATGAAAACCCACCAGAATCTCATCTTCCTTATTCACTTTTTGTTGAGTATTACCTGTTAAAATATATTGTAAGCTTAGTTATTTCATAATCCTAATTCTAATTACATGTTTGTTAAAAGTAAAATTTAAGGCACAATTAGCCAATAACAATTAAATATTTAGATCTAAAATTATTAGGAACATTTTTACATGAGATTTCAAAAATTCCATTATAAGTCTATCTTACACAATTTGCCATATATTTAACAGCTGTAACATTTTCATCTGTATATTTTTAAAGTATCTTCATTGTAAATATTTTTGTAGAAAAAAATAGAATCTTATAGACATCATATTAATTTCAATACATAGATGCAGGCTTAGTCCTGAAATAAAAGAGATGCTTTATCATGATTATCCCCAATTTCAACAGGTCTCCTTGAAAGAAATTAAAGTCTGGTTACAACACCCTGATGCAAAGCAAATTAAGATCAGAAAACAAAACCCAGGGAATGCATGTAGGGTTAAAATCAAGGTACAGAGTAATTGTAATAATCTTTCAAAAGAAAGATTTTCTAATCCTTACCTCTAAAGACGCCCGGTGTTCTAAATGTCAGAAACAGGAATATAAAAAAGAACTAAGAGCAATTATTCTTTTCTGAGCCTGATAGTGCAAAATGTGAAAACTGTACATCCTATAAGCAGAAGCAAATACTTCATTACTTTTAAAAAAATGTTGGCCTGACTACTTTTGTTTGTGTATGTGGTTTCATTGTTTGTGATACAGGATGCACAATACAGAATCCTGGAACGGTTAATCAGAAATGAGGATATGCCAGCTAACTGAACTGAAACTCCGTCCAAAGCAGCTACTCAGAAATGCTGAAGCTTAAAAACTTTAAGAAACCTTGTCTCACCTCCAATGTTTCCAATCCTCGAAGGGCTTCATGGCTTCGCACCAGGTTATTTATATGTATTTCATTTGATTTTTAATTTAGCCACTGAGAGTCACATTTTTAAAAATAATTTTTAAATTTTTCAATAATTAAAAATATTCTTTATCGCAGTTTAAAAAGATAAAGAATACAAATGAAAAGAATTATAAAAAAGAAACAATGAAGAAAAGACTAGCATCTAAATATATATGGTTCTCCAGTTTCAGAATGATAGTTAGAAGGGAATCAAAGCAAATGAATGTGTCTACTTCAGTGTGATTACCATTGGGATTTACTCCCACATAAGTGTGCATCAGATTGACCAATTAAACCAGCTTGGATTCTCTCTAGATTTTGTTTTTGCTAAATCAGAATAAAATGTGTGCCAACTCACAGAGATATTTTAATGGTCAGCAGCAAAATGCTACATGTTCTAATTAATCATACTACTTTTATTTAGTATATTTGACTTGCTAGTTATTGTTTGAACTTCACACTGTGGTCAGTGCCAAGTCTGTCTGATGGGAAAGACAAATATCCCGAGTGTTTCACATGTATTCAATTCTCTTTTAGAATGGCAAAGGAACATTGTGTGTTATTTTCAGCACTCCCATAAGGCAGGAGACTATTCCAGCCCCTACCACCCGAAGAGGATGTTCATTTAATCATTTTCACCGGGAAAGAATGATATTGAACTGTATGGTAATGAATTGGAAATGCAATAAAATCTAGGATGCTGCATAGGTAAAAATACAAATGTTCAATTAAGTTTTGATAGGCAAACAATTTATAGACACAGTAGTATCTTTGATAAATTGTAATTAAGTAATAAAATGAATCAAAGATTAGAACTATGCTATTAATTTAATAGGGATATGTTAATTGTGATACATGTTACATGTTTTCAGATATTCAGACCTTCATTGTTTCGCAACTTAACAATAACTCCATAAACATGTCAGTGATTCACACATTGCACCTTGCATTACAATTCACTAAACATGGTTTATTGAATAAACTGTAATTGTGAGATAAAATACAAACCATGGTTTAAAAATTATAATTATGCTTCACATAATTAATAATAGTATATAATTTTTCTGGACTATGGGCCAGTTGGCAAATGGTATGTTGGTTCACTTCAGAAAAGTCAGACAGAACTAGAAGCAAAACCAAATTTGATTTTATTTACAGTTAACTTTAACATTATTAACATGATTTCTACTAAAACCAAGACTATATGATGAGGTAATACAAGAAATGATTCCAGTCAATGTTACCGCAAATGAGGCATTTGATTGAATAACCAGCATCAAGCCATTCTGTTGTAGTTTCGGTTTCTAGTATTAATCCAGACAATGGAATTTATAAATCATCTTTTAAGACTTATTTTAATCTATAAGCCATTATAGCTACTTTTAACAAACCACAACAAAATTATACTTGGCACAATATTTAAACCTATTCCCATTTAATATAAAAGAAATGTATATATTTCCATTTGTGTGTGTTTGAATATATGTATGTATGTAAAGTGCTGGTGAGTAGGAGCATATGCCAACCTATTTTGGGCTTGGAAGCCAAGAAGGTCAGACAGTTAGACCTAGTTAATTTATGGATGGGAGACCACCAGAACCTCCCCCGTCCAGGCTAAATTGTGAAGTGGAAAAAGTAACTTGAGATAAAGGAAACCACTTTCATATTGCTCCCATTACAGTCATCTAGAAGTGTTCACAAAGGTACCAGCAACTGAGATTATTTGAACGAGATTCTTCCTTTCTTAACAACATGAATCGGTCCATACTAGAGCTGCCATGTTGTCACCCTGTTGTAAAGCAAGACCCTGCTGTCATAAATCACGAAAACCCCCAGTCCTCCACATCCTGTTTCGTGCAGCCTGACGACGTCCCATAACCAGATGCTGTGCACAAGGATGGATACGGATGGATAAGGAGTCCTCTTTAGTCTATGGAGATGCTCAGTCATCCAGGTCATGGCTGTCCCAAAGGTGCTTTTTCAATAGGCAACTGGACTTTCTGGGTTTTTTCCCTTGAAGACATTTCGCTTCCCAGCCAAGAAGCTTCTTCAGTTTCTTCAGTCCAGAGCTGAAGAAGCTTTTTGGATAAGAAGCAAAACGTCTTCATGGAAAAAAACCATAAAGTCCGGTCCCAAAGGTGCTTTTTCAAGAGGCAACTGGACTTTCTGGTTTTTTTCCCCCTTGAAGACGTTTCACTTCTCATCCAAGAAGCTTCTTCAGCTCTGGACTGAAGAAACTGAAGAAGCTTCTTGGATGAGAAGCGAAACGTCTTCAAAGAAAAAACATGCAAGTCCAATTGCCTCCTGAAAAAGCACCTTTGGGAGTCAGTCCTCTTTACATAGGACAAGCCCTTTGCTACCAGAGAAGCGCCAGATGAGAAGAACGCGGACGCCATCAACCGAAGACCAATTTCTTGCAGGATGATAAAAGGCGAATACCGAATTATCATCCCTCAGAGATTAGTGGCGGGCGGGGGGGGGGGGGGGAAGGGGGAGGGAGGCGGTTGCGTGGAAACGACGCAGCCGCTGAGAGGGGAGTGGCCAAGCCGAAGGGCGGAACTACGTCATCGCAAGGTCGCCGGGGTCAAGGAGGCGGTTCCTCGGCAGCCCAAACCCACAACAAACAACAACGACGGCGGTGGCGTCGTCTTCGCTGCGGCCTCTCTGTGCCGCCACCTTCGCGAAGGGGCCTCTGCGGCGCGCGGGGTAGAAGGAGGGAGGGTGGGCGGGCGGCGGCGCAGGGAGCTTAGGCGGCGCGAGCGCAGTTGGCCGCCATGAAGCTCCGCGTACGGCTGCAGAGGCGGACGGCTCCGTTGGAGTTGGCGGAGGCGGAGCCACGGCTGAGGGATTTGCGTGCGCACCTTGGCCAAACCCTCTTGCCCGCTTGGGGTTACAGGTATGGGCGAGCGGAGCTGCCGGGCAATGAGGGTGTGAGGTGAGGTAGTCGACGAAAGTGATGGGAAGCTGGGTTTCCCTATTCTAGGAAATGGAGACGGTTTCCATTTCTAGGAGAGCCAGAGGGATGGACAATAAACGTTTGAAGACAATAAACGTTTTATGCTTTTATGGGGAGAAAACTTTCGAGGCCCTCAAAATGCTTCAATTCGATAGTGACAGTGAATGGAACAGACGAATAAATAATTTGGAGATCCAAAGGATAAATGTCTTTTTTTTGTTTTGGTCTGGCACAAAATAGGAATGAGGGAAATATTAAGAGGAAGGTGTCTTTGCCCTTGCTTTCCCTCTTGACCAGAGGTCTTCAAACTTGGCCGCTTTAAGACTTGTGGACTTCAACTCCCAGAATTCACAAGTCTTAAAGCGGCCAAGTTTGAAGACCTCTGCTCTTGACTAAAACTTTGTGTTTATGTCTTAACAAGATTGGTTCCCAAGATGGATTGCTTTTAAGTTAAACACGTAACTGTTGGCAACTAGCGGGGACGGGGGAAAGCATCTCAAGGAACGGGATAGTTTTACCCATTTTCTGTATTGCTGCGGATGGGTTTATGGAGTTATCCAGAAGTCAGGCATGGCTTAAAGGAGACTTTATTGTTACAGTGTACAGCATTGAAGTGAATCAAATTTTAGGATTTTTTTGCTTAATGGTGGCACTTGCAGTATTATTGGCATTTGTATAAATTATGTGGGACGTATGTGGAGTCAGTCCTATCCTTCACACACAATTTCTGTGCAGAGGAAAACATATGACAGTTTTCTAAAAATATATATATATCTTATGCATTTTAGGATGGAAATGGTTTGGTCAATGTTTCAATACATTGACCAAAGCAAAGCAAAACAAAACAGAAATAAATATTTACATACCAGCCCAATGTTCAGAATCAGGATTTGTGAAAAAGTGGGGAATCTATCACCTGAATAGTTTCTTCAGTGATTATGTTTCCCAATCTTCAGGCATTTCTTGATGTTGAAGTCTTTTGAATTTTTGGTAAAACAGTTTTGCAGGATCATATTATCTAAACAATGTAGCAAGTTAGACTAGAACTGATTCATTTTCTCCCTCCTTCCACCTAATGCCAAGTCATTATCTTTCAGGTTTGCCTACTTTTCAAAATTGTAAATCTAAAGTACATAGTTTATTGGAAAGAAAAAATCATGTTTGGCAAATACTGTGGGGAGTTTGCAAAGCTTTTGATCTGATTAACTGAATATCTATTCCTTTATGTAGAGCAAATTTAATTTCAAAATATAGCAAACCTCTTAATTCATGTGGCTTGTTGGATATTTTAGAAATGTTTTCATTGAATGATGGATTCCTGGATTCCTAACTTTTCAGATAATTAATATATGGGAGAATTAAGTAACTGAGTCAATATACTAAGAAACAAATCTTATTTTCCCAAGTAAACTCTACATGAGATTGTATTTTAGTGAACTAGTTGATCTATAATCCTGAATACAGTCTTGCTAGTCATAGGTATATTCATGAAGGTATTGAGATTATGTTGTGATAGTTAGAATCAGACTTTTTCTGTCCTGTTGATGAGGGATATACTGTAAGTGAAAGATGATAGTATTTTCCTTGTGAAACTGAAAGTCAGAGTAAGATTACATATTCAGTTTCATTTATGGGCTACAGTTATAATAGAAACTGATAGTTATTTCACGGAAATGATGCAATTTATTAAAGTATTGGTAGTACACATTCCTCTAATTCTTGTCACAGTGGCTTATTTTATTCAGTATAATATGGATATCCTCTCTAGGGTGGCTTACAGAAGAATGAATGCTAGGGTTTCATAGCTGAGACTTATAGTCAGTGGTGGGATTCAGCCAGTTCGCACCATTTCGGGAGAACCGGTTGTTAACTTACTGAGCAGTTTGGCAAACTGGTTGTTGGAAGAAATCAATAGGGCAGAGAACCGGTTGTTAAATTACTTGAATTCCACCACTGCTTATAGTGGTAGGGTTTGGTATGCTAGAGATTTGGGATTGATTTGCCTTGAGTTTACGGTGAAAAAAGTGATTATTTAAAAAGTAAATATTGCTGTTTTCCTCAGACATGCCCTGTAAAATAATAGTCACTGGAAAAATTATGTATAAAAACTGATTTTGTGATTGTTGAATTTGGAAATATTTTTTTTTTAATTACATGCAAAACTTAAAATAATACTTTTGAAAGGCAAATCATAAATTAGATACTATTTAGCTATTGCAATGCAGGCAAATTCAAGAGCCTTGATAATATTTTTTTTAATCTAGTAAGACTGAAAGCATTCTTTTAGAAATGTGGCCTTCCTCTTTAGCATTTTGCTACTAATAATTTAAATGCTAATACTACAAATAGTACTTTTAAATATGTATTAGACTTACATTTATAAAAAAAAGTTTATTCCTGGCATGTAAACAATTATGGTGGACTAATATGTATAATAAATGCAGGTGAAAATGAATCAGTTTGAGACTTGTTTTAGTTTTAGTGGCTATACTTACTGGCTGCATTATAGTAAATTGTGGAATTAGGTAATTAAGGACATCTTTTAATCTGCAGTTAGTGTGTGTTTCTCAATACAAAATGTGTGCTTAATGTTGTTTCCCTACAGTTCTGACATCAAGTTTGCGATAACATTGAACAACAAAGACTCCCTTACTGGAGATGAGGAAACCCTAGCATCATTTGGGATTGTTTCAGGAGACTTGATATGTTTGATAGTGGAAGATACTGAGACAGAATTAAGAGTATTTCCAACTCTCACCTCAACCCTGAAACCACAACAGAATAATCATGAACCATCCACTTCAGCCATTTGTCACAACCAATCTAAAATTCTAGATAGCGAAAGACACAATGGACATCTACCAGACGATAAAGTTCAAGATGATATTCAGATGAATATAGACAATATGGTAAGTCCATAAGAAATGAAGACTTTCATTGTGCCTAGTAGGGAAAATACCGAGTAGGGAAAATACTGAGATACTGCTTCCATTATTTTTAGATAAACCAGCTTTTTTCACAGAAACCCTTTGCTCTTATCATTTTAAATATCATTTTAAATATATATTTCTAATGCTCTCTTGTTTCTGCTGCTATCCTTTCAAGGCAGAATCCAGCCAAGCATTGGCTTCAGAAGCTGTATCTGATGACTTTGACTTCCAAGAAGCTGCAGGTTCTTATCCTTCAGAGCCAATGCTTTGCTCTGAAGCTACGGATGGACAAGTACCACATTCGCTTCAGACCCTGTACCATTCTGCAGAATGTACCAGTGCCAATGATGCCTTGATAGTTTTGATCCATCTTATCATGATGGAGACAGGATATATACCTCAAGTAAGTAAATTTTTACAAAGGATGTCTGAATGTGAATACTATGCATCCCATCAGATTTGGTTGAATTTCATTTCTCATCATTTCTCATCATTTTCATCATTGACATAGATCTTAGGCCAGTAATAAGATAATGTTGGCTTCTAGTAAGTCATGATTTGCTGATAACACATGAATATTTTGGTTGTCACAATCCTGAATATTATGACCTCACACTGTTCTGCATTAGTCGTAATTTGTACTGCATACCCATTGAACAAAACACAGTTAATGCACAACATTACCTAGTGAAAGAAATGTGAAAACCAGAACTGCATATAGTATTCATTGGTGGTGTTTTACAAAATAAATTTCTATTGTGAATGTTGAATATTAAAATAAATGCGGGATTCCAATTAAACAAACATCTGATTTTCCCTTTTTAATGAGCTTTAGCATGGAAGCTCTTTAGGTAAATTCTTGTCTTGCAAACATGCCTTTAATCCATGGAAGATGAATGAAATAATACAAAATAGATTTCTCCTTTCTAATATGTAATGTGTGTCACATTAAAAATAATTAGACTAATTAGACCTAGGGATAGCAAATATGAGTTATCAAAGATTTATCAAGCTTCCCAGCACAGCAATATAAGTAGAATTATGGTAAATTCTAAATTTAATATTTTAATCTTAGTACTTTTTTTGGCAAATATTTGTTGCTTCAAGTTTGATTCATGACATTTCAATTTAGCCTCTTCATTATCAACAGCATAATTTTAGATGATGATCTTAATGAAAACTAGTTATCAAATTGCATAAATATGTAATTAATAATAAGGTGTAAGGCTATGCCAATGATTGGGACTGCTTTTCCTCTGGGCAGGGCTGCAAAAGATGCACAGATGACCTGTGAAAATTCTCAAAGGAGGTGAACGCTGACTTTTGCCCAAAAGAAAGTGACTTCTAGCCTGTTAACATTACAGAGGCTGGATGAAGAGGCACAGAAGCAGGGACCTTAGTTTCAGGATGAATGGGGCTTTGATACTCTGTGATCACTTTTGTAATGGCTTTATTAACTTGATAACAATAAAATTACTGATTAGAATTGTGATTCTCTAGAAGGCTTTCTTGTAATTTCTTGCTGACTGACTGAGAAAGGTTTGACAGTGACTACTTACATGCTTTAGTTGCACTGTTGCCATAATCAAAATTCCCCACCCTATGATTTTAGTAGTGCTATTGCAAACATGTAACAAATCTGTAGTCTAGTTTTAGTTGGCTTGTTAAATTCCTCTTTTATTATTTATAGGGAACACAGTCAAAGGCAACAAGAATGCCTGACAAATGGCGAAACAGAGGTGTTTATAAGCTACAGTACGCCCATCCACTCTGTGAAAATGGCATTGCTGCCCTTACTTGTGTGCCTTTGGGTGACCTTATTGTTATCAATGGTAGGTATATTCTGATATTTATTTGATTGAAGGCTAGCATTTGTTATTCTTTGTCTTCCATGCTATGTAACTCCTAACAAACTTGAAAGATTTAAGAATCAGTTGACTCTTATGTCATATGTGATGTCAACTTTTAGGCGTTACTAAGTATGACAAAATGCATTGAGAAGTGCTGTGAAGTGAGATAGATTATCCTTCTGAACTGTATTAAAAAAGAAATGGCAGTCTTTTATACTTTGCAGCTTTACTTTCATGTCCGTCTCTGAAGAATCAGCAATAAAAATGTAAACTTGGACACATAAATGCTAGAAAAAAGCTTTCTTAACTGATTTTGCAAAGGTTTCAATACAACTTGTGCCAAGATTGATGTTTTCTTTCTTCCAATGTTTCAACTACCTATCATCTTTGTCTTGGGAGGAAATGTGATATTTATTCTCTCCCAGCTAAGCGTTTTTAATCAAATGTGCATGGAATTTACATTGTTTATCAGTCACCCTAATCATCTTCCTTCAACCCTTTTATTGACTTCCCAGCACATCCTCCCTGTTTCTTAAATCTTGTCACCAGCTCTCCCTGCAGTCCTTCCCCAACCATGGCTGATTCATTCATATCCATGCCCACTCTCTTCCGAATCTCTCTTCCTGATTCGCTGCATCCAGTTGGCTCCAGCTCTTCCTCTGAGCAACAAATTGAGATCCGATAGTGACCAGTCTAGGTTCCCACTTCATTTCCAACCAGCCTTTAGTTCTTCATGGCTCTCAACTCCCATTAATTAATTCTCCTACTCAGTGGTTATTTAAAACACTTATAAAAAATTCAGGTGTTTATTTAAACCAGACAATGGTAGAATAATAATGATAACTAGATAATTCTATGACTCAATGAATCTTTGCTCCAGAGATATTTTCATATCCAGAGATAAACAGAAAGAAAAATAGAATGACATCTGGCAGGCAAAAAAGCTACTTATTGCTGTCTTGCCCATTGGTGTTTCTTGTGGATAGTGTAATCGACAATCATGTGTCTAGCTGACTGCAGCAGCACTGAATTGGCCACAACTTTCAATTTCATTTTCAAACAATTTCAATTTCATGAGTCATGGGTCCTGGATTTTGGTTGGTTAGGCCATTTGAGGTATGTTGATTGAAAAAATAGTGCCCTGTGATGCATGTTTTGCCCAATTGAAGATTACAAATAATCGGACATGAAGCCTTTAGTAGTATATTGAAACTAATTTGCTTAAAAAGAAGGATTAGCTGTAAAACAGATACTGAGAGACAGGGTTTCAAAAGAGACAGAATAGTGGGCAGTCCCATCTGAGATGTGTTTAAGGTCTCAGAAAAGTCTCTTTTGAAGGAAGTGAGGGAGAGTCTATGAGCACAGACAAAATTAAACTATTCATTCTATTACACTTAGTAATCCAAGCTGGTTAGATTCCTTCATATATCCTGGAATATTATGCCACACAGCCTCCAAGGCGAAAGAAGAGGGCTTGTCATATTTTTTATTGTGTTTTTCATAGCACACACTGCTATTGGTCAAATTTATTCTGTTGAGTTTCCCCAGGAAGTTCAGAATCATCAGTAATGTTTTTGTTAAGCTCTTATAGTGTCTTTTTCTATTTTTAGCAATGCTGAAGATCGACATTGATATCAAAAGTGTGAAGAGACTACAGCTTCTGCCAGCAACATTTATCTGCTTTGAAGACTCAGGTATATGAATCTGAATTATAGGGAACAGACAGAAGCTAATAGATGAGTAATGCCACAGTAATTTTAATCGTTAACTGAGCAAATTAGAAGATGAAGTTGAGTGCAGTAGGTGGGAGGCATTTTTCAGTTGCATCATTGAACATTTAAAACTTATTCAAATAATTACAAAGACCTCATGAACTCCTGTCAGGCTTTGAGTTCTGCAGCAATATATTTTATGAAAACAAAACATTCCAAACAATGAAAAAATATATTGCAAGGCACAGATTTTTTCTTCAGGCAGAAGAAAATACATACATTATAGACAATTGCAGTGGGTCTAGAGCCGTGATGGTGAACCTATGGCATGTGTGCCACAGGTAGCGCGCATCACCCTCTCTGTGGGCACGTGAGCCATTGCCCCAGCTCTGCTGCGCATGTGTGCGTGCCTTCGCAGCACATGCACGGGGTTGGGGTGCATGTGGGGGGGATGCATGCGTGGGGAATGGGATGCGTGCGGGGGCCCTGCACGCATGTGTGGGCATATGAGTGGTGCGCATATGCATGGGGGCGGGGTGCATGCAGGAGGTGCCACACACGCATGGGGGCCGCATGCGCATTGCATTTTGGGGGTTTGGCTGCACTTTGGGCACTTGGTCCTGAAAAGGTTAGCCATCACTGTTGTTTATACAGTATTAAGTTAATGGTGTAATGGCAGATAATGCCTCACTAGGGGGACCCATTGTGTTGAAAATTTTAAGAGACTCATTCTAATGGCACTCTTAAAGGGGGCTATAGTTTCCCAGCTCAAAGTGAAATAATGAAACAGCCATAGATGTTTATTATTGAAATACCTTTTATAGTTGATATAATGTGGTTTCTTCTCTTCTTCCTCATTAAAAACTTTAAAAAAAACTTTCCATAGATTCTCTGTGGTATTGTTTAACCGTGCTAATAGGTCCACCAAATTCATCAGTCCATGCAGGCCTTGCTATTTGTTGTAAATCAAATTGTTACAGCATATTGCCAGTCTAAATTAGAGAACCAGTTGTTTTCCATTTTACTGCTTGGTGATTTATTCTTAGAGGCAAATCATTAGAATAGAATATACTGAACAAGAGGGATGCGGTGGCTCAGTGGCTAAGACGTTGAACTTGTCGATTGAAAGGTCGGCAGTTCAGCAGTTCAAATCCCTAGTGCTGTGTAACGGGGTGAGCTCCTGTTACTTGTCCCAGCTTCTGCCAACCTAGCAGTTCGAAAGCATGTAAAAACTGCAAGTAGAAAAATAGAACCACCTTTGGTGGGAAGGTAACAGCACTCCATGCACCTTTGGCATTTAGTCATGCTGGCCATATGACCACAGAGACGTCTTCAGACAGTCCTGGCTCTTCGGCTTTGAAACGGAGATGAGCACCGCCCCCTAGAGTCGGGAACGACTAGCACATATGTGTGAGGGGAACCTTTACCTATACTGAGCAAATGATACTTATTTTTAATTTTTAATTTTTCCTAAAGGATATGTTGCAAGGGTATATAAAGACCTTCAGAAGCTCTCTTGTCTCTTTAAAGATCGACTGGTATACCCTCTTCTGGCTGCTACTCGGCAAGGTAAGCACATCATGGAAGGAGTCTTATAAATCTTTTTTGTAGAATATTTATTATGGAACAGGTAAAACCACCGAGAATGATGAGTCGGGTATGTTTGTAGCCCCATGTGCTTAGCACAAGACATAGAGAAACAGCTTCCCCCCAAACTCATTTAGCAGGAATGCTTTGAGAGTATAACAGCAATATTTTCTCAGTATGATTCTGGATTCCCTTCACTTATTAAATGTGATCATGTTTGGTTTGAACTGTGTTAAGAGTTGAGATGACTCTATACATTGAGCTCTCTGCCGCTGACTAGATTAATGTTTCTCAACCTTAGCAAGTAAGATGTGTGGGTTTCAACTCTAGAAGCCAAAGCAGGCCAATTCTGGGAGCTGAAGTCCACGTATCTTAAAGTTGACAAGTTTGAAAAACAGTGGTGTAGACCAGGGGTGTCAAACTCAAGGCTTGGGGGGCCGGCCTGGAAATAGTAAAGGACATGCCCGTGTTGCTTCCAGCCAAATGGGGGTGGTGGTGCGGGGGGGGGGGACGGATGCCACTTGCAGCACTCTGCTGGCCAAAACGGGGTGCGGGGCGGCTGTGCACTGCCAGCCAAAGCGGGGCATGGGGTGACTGTGTGCTGCCAGCGAAAATAGTGGATGGGGGGGCTGTGCGTGATCCCTCTTGCGCCCCATTTTTGCCATGAATGGCCTCCAACATTCTGCTGGCAAAAATGGGGCATGGGGGACTGCGCACCCCCGTGCCCCGTTCTGGCCGGCAGAATGCTTCAGGCCGTCCAGGCTGAAAACAGGGTGCAGGGGAGCCACGTGTGTCCCCCATGTCCTGTTTTGGCTGGCAGGGTGGTACAGGAGGCGTTTGTCCCATCCCCCTCTGCCTGGCCAGCCGGCCAATGGATGACAATTACAATGCTGATCCGGCCCTTGGAGAAATCCAGTTTGACACCCTTGGTCTAGACCATCAGGTGTATTGTCTGAATCTCATTTGTGCAAACAAGTTTGCCACTCTCTGTTTAGGCTCTGATGCCAAGTAACCAGGATGGGTCCCAACTCAGAAAGATTCTGTCCCCAGCACTAGATGGGTACTCAGCTTCTAAGCCATAATTCTTCTGCTATTTATAAATTAGACACTTCCTTCTGCTTTGCATCCTATCATGACTGCAGCTGTGACTTGCAAGTTGAACAAGTACCAAATTCTAATTTGAGAAAAGTTATAAAATAGATTAAAATCTGTAAGTGCCTTTTGAAACAATTCTTGTTTCAATTAACAGGCAAAACTCTATTGTAGTTGAGCCAGCCGAAGAGGCTATTTCCTATGTGGCTTGACAACATAGTAAAGCAATAATATATTAACTTTGATCTGAATAGGAGTGTTTTTTGGTTTTTTTTCCTTTTCTTTTTTACTAGGCTGAAGAAAAACTAGATGATATTGCATACTGATCTCATTGTGTAGTTGCCAGAGGATTTTGGCTCTAATCAGGAGAGTGAAACCTTTCATTGTTGAAAGTCTAATGTCACTTCTCCCTAAATAAGTGCCTTCTAAATCTGTCAGGGAGGGTGCTTTAGAGTTTTATTTCAGGGACTATTGAGTATTTGGTTAGTAGCAATCATACCTCTGGTAACATTTTCTTTTTAGTTCCATTTGGTCATATGTTTCAATAGAAATATAGTGGTGCTTAAAATTAATGAACTCTTTTGAAGTTTCAGTATTTCTGTATATTTTTTCTGATGTGATCTGTTTCCAATAGAAGTCCTAAAAGTAGGTAAAGAGAACCCAGTTAAACAAATGATCTTAATATTATGTCATTTTTTATGTCTTTGATAAATGCATGATTAAATTCAAAGCACTTTGCATAAAAATAATATTTTTCTTTAACCACATCTTATCAACATGCTTTGTTTCAAGCAGTATATAATTATAATTATGAAATGGATAAGAAGTTAAAACTGTTGGAATGTTGTAATAATGTAGTTCTTCTCCTTCTCCCTTTAGCATTGAATCTACCAGATGTGTTTGGCCTGGTGGTTCTTCCATTGGAGCTGAAACTCCGAATCTTCCGGCTCTTGGACTTTCGCTCATTAATTTCTTTGTCTGCTGTTTGTCATGATCTTCATGCTGCTTCAACTGATCAGTTATTGTGGAGGTTCATATACTTGCGAGATTTTAGAGGTAATTGTTCATAAAACTTTTTTTCTAATGATATGACGCTGAATGAGAGGCTTGTTGTCAGCTTTGCAAGTTAATTTGCCAGGGTTCTTTGTATGGAATTACATCTCAATGAAGCTGTTTGGACATTGTGTCCAATAAATGGTTATTGTCTTGGAGCAGTCATGCAATCAATACAAGTTACCTAATGTGTTGTCTACATCATTATAGAATTGCTGTAGCAAGCTGATTTGTATTTTACATGTTTATGCAGATCCGGTTGCCAGATCTCGAGACACGGATTGGAAAGAAGTAAGTGGATGTCATGATATATTTTTTGTTTTGATTTGTTTTTCTAAGAATATATGCAGTCTGAATAACCAAGTTACATTCTCAGCTAATTGAAACCTCTAGTCATCATAGGAAGCAAACTCTACTTTAAAAATCACGCTGAAAGAGCAGGTGAACATTATTATTCGAATGGGTGCCAGCCTGCACCACTTCTTTCAAGCTGTTGTCTAAAATCCCATACCGATTGAAAAATTGGCATGAAATAAAAAAATTATCAAGCTGCAGAAGACATGGAGATAGTTGTGCTAATAAATTTGGTTCATATATTCTAAATATCCAAGAGTATACTAGCAAACCTTTATAACAACGAATGCTATGAAATGTTAAGCTAAATTTTATTTTCCCCCTTTCTACAGCTGTACAAGAAAAAATTGAAGCAGAAGAAAGACGCACTGAAGTGGAGACACACAATGTTTCTGCCCCCTCCTCCCCTCCCTGTGCCATTTCATCCCAGTCCATTGTATCCCAATCCTTTTTGTCCTAATCCACTTTATCCCCCCAATATCATTGGTGGTGAATTTGATGAGAGGCCAGCAGTCCCTTCCATTGGTGATCCAATAAGCTCCCTCTTTCCTGGCCCTGCTGAGCTTCCAAGTCTTCCTATTGCCCCACACTTAGATCCATTCTCTACTTTACCATATTTCGATCCTTTTGTGTCATTTCCAGAACCCAATCCAACTCTCCCAGGAAGAGGCAATCGGAGCCGCCCAATTGATAGTCGCCGTGCATTCATATGAGAACTCTTTCAGCCTTATTGATAAAGTTTTAAACCTCTCTTTGTGGGCTTACTTTAAAACTGTACAGCTTCAGAGCTATGATGTCTACTGTTTTAAAATTATGGCAGTGCATAAGTACTATAGCATCTTGATTCCATAGACTTGGGCCCAACAGTTCAGTGCAAACAATTTTTCCTGCCTCCCTTGGAAACGCAGATCCCTTTTGCAAGAATATTGTGGGACATTATTCTTTTCATTTACAGTGGCAGGCTCCTCCTTAGAAAGTAAAAGGAGGTTTGCTTTTGTTGTATCAGATAAAAAGCACTTTAAAATATAAACATCTAAGTTGGTCTGGGTTGTTTTAATTTTTAAATCTGTCATTTAAACCTTTGTGCTATGTTCTTTTCTCCCAGTAATTAGCCTGACTAAATGCTTTTTCCATGAAAAGATTTTCTGTTCTATGCAATATCTGGCACTTGGAAGGCTGCAAAAACCACCTGATTTGATTGTTCTTCGGACACTTTATATATTTTCTTTATTACTTGAAAAGCAATGTTGGTATTGGGGATTTCAAAGCACAAAGAATATTGAGTTTAAATGATTTTTTTACACATGAGAGAATAAGACATTGAACTGTTCACCTTACAAACAGTTGAATAATAACATGCTACACAGTATAACCCAGAAGATGAGAAATGGTGAATGCCAGAAGCTCTGGCAAAAAGTTGCTGCCTTTCTATTTCAATTTTTTTCTAGTAAATATCAACAGAAAGTACCCCAAGTACTTTATGAAATAAAATGACAGGGCCATCTGTACAGTTAAAGAATTGTGTGATTGATGGGACTAATGAGCATGATAATTCTTTCTAACATTTTTCAGTCAACTAAATTGGGTAAACATTCCTAGTTATTTTTAAATGTATAATTACAAGATGTGCAATTCTTAGGGATAAATAGACATAACTCTGTCTAGTTGATCAGTTGATAAGTTGATAAAGAGATATATGTCTTATTAGCAGGTAATCTAAAGTTGAGCACAAATAATATAACCAGGGATGACGGTCCATTGATGGCTTCTCAAGGGAAAATGTATTATTTTTGCTATTCCTCCGAATTTTTCTCTGTATAGTATTTTCAGCCATATTAACAAAACAAAAAGAATCACTTAAGTGCACTGATTTTGATGTGTCATTTTTGTCTCATCCTAAATTTCAACTTGAGAGATTGAACACAATACTAAATTGTGAGAATTCAATAGGTAAATGTTACGTCCCACAGCTCAAATTCTAAAGTCTTTAGTTATACATTAATGAGCTCACATATTAAGTGCCTAAATTAAAGATGTGATTGTACTATATTTAGAATACATAGTACTTTATAGGTGGAGTATTATAAAGACATGTTTATTTACTATCACAAGGAGTGCTCAGTATTTGTGACCACTGATTAATTGTTCTAACAGTCTGGAAATTTCTTAGTTCCCTCCTTGATTAGTTTTCATCCATTGCTTCTTGTCCTACCTTCAGGTGCTTTGGAGAATAAGTTGACACCCTCTTTGTGGCAACCCCTTAGATATTGGAACACTGTTATCATGTCACCAACAGACCAACAGTTAATACTTAAGTGCTAGTTTATAATACACTAAAGTGCTGTGATCAACCTTGTTAGAACTCAAACATGCATAAATCAGTTCTAAAATTGCTTGAGTCTTAACCATGCAATTTTGCTTCATTAATAAACAATTGGTTCTTTGTAGTTGTATTTCTAATACTTGTACTGTGGTGGCATTTTTCTACTTAGGATGCATACTGCTCAGAATATTGCAGATGATAAAGACCTTTGTTCCAGCTACTGTACAATATTGGTATAATTAGCTCTTTGGCTTGCAAAATAGGCTAACTGCTTATGAGAGGAATTATTTAACATTTCTGCAATATTCCAGTGCAAAATGGACTAGTAATTGTTCTATCCTTATTGAGGTAGGTTAAACTTGAGAGGAGAATTGAAGATGAAATTTAGTGGCTCTAGATACATTAATTTATGTGCTGGTGATGGGAAACTGCACTAGCAAATTCTATCTGAATTTTCCTATTGCACTCTGAAGTCATTGAACAATTGGCTGTACAGTGCCATCCTGCAGGACGCATTCAGAGAAGTAAGTCATACTGATAATATTGAAGAAATTAGATCACCTTGCTATGAACATTTAGCTTAGCAAACCACGGGCTGGGTTTGACAAGCAGTTCCAGTTGGATAATTTTAAATGGAAGTGGATCCTTATCTGTACTTCTCTTAAAATGCTGAATTGTTCTTCAGATGCATTCCATATAGCTGCTAAACATTCAAAGTAGTGGTAAAGTTTGATTTCCTTAGTCTACCAAATGTTTTTACAGGATTTAGGAAAAAGGTGGGGCAGTAGGTAAGGTTCTATTCTAGAACTTGGGGGAAAAATATTAGTAGCTCTTGCTAACGTATCCAGAGATTTGCCTGTGCAAACAATATTAAGGAACAAAGCAGTTTGTTTGGCTTTTTTGAACTTGACTCTACTGAGTTGAAAAATTACGTGCTTGCAGTAGACTTACTCTAGACTTGAGCATGGGTGTCCAGCCTTTGGCAAACCTGGACTCCATTGAATGAAGAGGAATTGTCTTGAGCCACATATAAAACAGTAGTTAATGTATATAAATCACATAATGTTAAAAATTTACAATCTTGTGGGGCTGTATTACTAGCTGTCTAGGGCCACGTGGGTTGACACCCCTGCTCTACAATCTATATAGAGCAAATGCATACATAATGCAATGTCCCATTTGCATCAGTTTTGCATAGATACTGCAGTTAAAGGAGGTCGATCATATCAATACTTAAAGTGAGAAATCTCTAAAATTTTTGCAATGGAACTCATATTTTCCTCATCTCTTTTAACATTTCACGTGTATCCTAACTTTATTGGGTGGCTAAAATGTTATGGCATACTGCATAATTTGGATACTGATATTGGGGAGAACTTTGAGGCCGGGAAGAAACATTTCCCATGTTCTATTCTGAATGAGTTGCTACTTCCTATTTTGCTGGCCTTGAAATATTGAGTTGTACTTCATGGTGGCTGACTTTTTCTAAACAGTTTTATCACTTTTGTATATATGTATGTAACTTTACAAAATAAGAATTTCATGACTTGCTTTCTCTAGAGAGGTAGTTCATTGTGAAGTCCTAGTCTCGATGAAAGATCTTTGCTTCAATCATTTTTTTCTGAAATGCATGATACACAGCTATAAAGATGAATTCTGACATGCTGATATAGTTCAAAATCTGTATATTTGTTTCCATACATGGTATTTCAATGTAAAGTCCTACATCATAGTTTAATTTATTATTTTGGAATAGGACAGTTGATACTAGGTCTTGGGCAAATTGCACAATTGTAACGGAGCAAGCAAAGGATTTTAATTCCAAATGATCTCTTTATACACTGCTGCACCTGGGAATCAGAATGGATTTCATCCTGGTTGTATACTGAACAAAGTAAAATGATTCAAATGTGTGCTACCTAAGAATTAAAATAATTTAGTCCAGGAAATTTGAATTGAGAAAGAATAATTTTGGATTTGAAGGGGATGTCACAGATAACACATTTTCTGAGGAGTAGTTTTATAATTGAGTTTTTAAAAGAGTAAACTAGAACCTGACTTATAAAAGACATGAAGAATCATGCTAGTAGATAAAAATAGTTAAGATAAATGAACATTGAGGGAGATGATTATATGTTTCATCTCACTTGCCTCCTTTCTGCACATCTGCCATAAATGGCACAGCAAGTGTTCAAGGCAGTTTATACACACTGCAGCATTCTATAGGCCTAATCGTGCATGACCTCTGCGTGTAGGTGATGATGGACATGTGTTTGCTTTCTGTAAGTTGATAGCATTTAGACACCAATGGGAGGCAGATTCAATTGCCTTTTGATTCCCCCCCCAAAAATAGGAATACATACAAGAAACTATAATGACCGATACATTTAAAGACAAATTTGTATAAGGAACTATAAAATGAGTGAGGAATTTGCAAGAAAAGAAGACCCAAATAGCCAAAATTGCTCTAAGGTTGGATTGTGATGCTAATCAGAAAAAAGGCTAGCAAATGACTTCCTCAGGTTGCGGATGGTTTCAGCCTTTGCCTCATCTTCATTTGTGATACCTCGCTGTGAAGATTCTGAGATGTTGAAGGTGTTTGTCAAGGATTGGGATTTGCTGGAAAAAAAAAAGGAATAAAATCTGGTTATTTCCTTTATAAAATTTAGAAGCTTTAGGAAGTAGTGGATCACTACTGTTAGATACAAATAGTGATGCTTAAAAGTTTATAAATCCTTTAGTGAGTTTTCAATATGCATAAATATGACCTAAAATGTGATCTCCACATAAATCCTAAAAACTAAATAGCATTAAACCTATGAATCAAAAACATACTTGTCCATTGATTTATTGAAGACAATGATCTAAAGCTACATTTTTGTGTGGCAAAAGTATGTGAAATGTTGCAATGTCATGCCTTGGGTCAGCTTTGCAAGTGTCTAGACCATGAATTTTGGATTGTATTAGCAAATTGTATAGGAAAATACGATATCTCTCTGAGGTGAAGCTCAGCAAATCAATGAGGTGATTTGCTGAGGTGAAGAGGAGCAGCAAATCAATGATCCAAAACAGAAGTTATATGACCAAAGAATGGCAAAAGCAGAAGAAACGTAATATTTTGAAATGGTCAAGTCGAAGTCCTGGCTTTAATTATAAAAATATTGTGGAAGTGGGCAATTCACTTGAAAAAGCCCATCAACATCCTTAAGTTGATTCTGTAATTAGGAATGGGCTAAAATTCCTTCAGGGTAATGTTTAGAAGAGATCAACAGTTATCACAAATAATTAGTTACAGTTATTGCTGACCAAGGTGGGCATACCAATTCCTAAAAGCAAAGGCTCACGTGCTTTTGCCATATATAGCTTTGGATCATTTTCCTCAGTAAAAAATGAAGAATTTCAATAAGTTTGACTTATTTTTTTAATCGGCTTTTCTTTATCTAGGTTTAAGGCTTCTGTGATGCTTTATGTCATATTTATCATGACAATTCAAAAAGGTCCACAAACTTAACATTACCATATCATTGGGATTTATATTAGGTTTGAATATTATTTTCAGGGTGGGCTGTGGTTAAGCTGGAAAAGCCTTGAAGAGCTTTGGTGGTGCAGCAGATTAAAGTGCTGTTAACTAGCACCAGCTGCCTGCAATTACTGCAAGTTCGAATCTCACCAGGCTCAAGGTTGACTCAGCCTTCCATCCTTTCGAGGTAGGTAAAATGAGGACCTGGATTGTGGGGGCAATAAGCTGACTTTGTATAAAAAAGAACACCGCTCAGCCCCCCCCCCCCGAAAACCCTACTAAGCAGGTATATACAAAAGTAGGAAGGCTATTGCTTAACGCATTGTAAGATGCCCTGAGTCTCCGGAGAAGGGCGGCATATAAATCGAACCAATAAATAAATAAAATGCTTCTCCCTATATAAGACTGCCAAAAATTAGGTTTAATGTAGTCTTCCCTTTATGTTCAGTTGTTGAGTCTCTCGTGCATGCACTTGTTTTGGTGTTATATTCTGGAGAGACTCATAATGGCTTGACCTTAACTTTAAATTGCAAGAATTATCCATTGTAAAAACAATCCCCACATACTTTAAATGAGGATGCTGCTTAGAAGGTTCACTGAATCCTTGACCAGGAGCCCATCCTTGTGCTGGAGGCCGAGGTTGCTGGGTGGGAAACGTGCCTAATTTGGAAGGCTGACTTGGTGAGCTTCCTGATGATGATCTAGTTTGCTGGGGAGATCCAGGTGACTTCTGCTGCTGTGATGAGGTGGACTGAGGGCTCAGAGGTTGCTGACCCTGTGGGGACAGCCTTTGCTGGGGTGGGGCTCCTGGCTGTGATCCTTGAGGCTGCCATGGGCCACCTGGAGCAAAGGAATACAGACACGGTCTGTAAAACAAGATTAGTTTTTATAAAAGGTCTGATCTTCATCAATATTATGATTCTGAATTGATACAAGTTTGTTGGAAGACTGGACAACCCCTTTTCTTGGATTATTAATCACTTATAAAACTTAGCTGATGAAGAGTTCTAAGAAATATGAAAACTTTCAAGGATTTTAAAACGTCTCTTGTTCCTATGAATATATTATCTCTGCATTTTTTTCTCCAAAGTCAACTTTGGAAAATTTTCATAAAGGAGACTGAATATATGGCTCCCCTAGATAGCTAACTTCTTTAAAGAATCAATACCTGTGAACAGAGAAACTGCCAAAAAGTTAACTGGGACTGATACCAAATGCACTAAATTAGGGTGAAAGAAGAGTAGGTCACTAGTTCTGTTTTCTGTCTAGTGGTGCCAACTCTTAACAGCCATTTTGTAAATGGCAAGTCTCTCAAGAAAACCACTTCCTTTGAGCACTCCCATTACAGTCACTTATCACACATACCCTCTGGCACAGATGTTTATAGATCCTTGCTATAATTTAGCAAAAGATTTTTAAAAAGTTCTTTATTGTCTCAGTTCGCTAACTTTCCCCTAATAAACTGCATTTTAAATTCTGCTCTTTAATTTTTAAAATCTGTAACTTCAATCTGTGGGCAAGCTGCGCATCTGAAACAAAAATATATTTCAATTTCTCAAGTTTTTGTTGGCATTGCTTCTGTTTCCTTATTAAGCTTGGATGTTAAATCTAATATTTTTTCAGGATGGACTGTCTGAAGTCTGAAGTCTAGAAATATATATTCTTAATCTTTTTGCCTTCTCTAGAAGTACTGCTGTAATTTATTAAGCTTAACCCTGCCCTGTCACCATATTCCCCTCAAAAAAATCAGCAGAAACCTTGACAGCCACATTTCATTACTCATACATTTACAAAGGAAACTAGTACCTCACTCCTAAAAGTTACATGGCAGAGGTAGTACCTTGAGGTGGTGGTCGGGGTTGGGAAAGCTGTCCAAGATGCGGTCCTGACATTTGTGATTTCAATGATGGAGGCTTGAAATAAAGACAGTGCAGTCAGAATATCACAAGGAGAATCAACAGAAGAATGTTATGTATTGCCCATAGCAATTTCAAATTAACTACTACTGAAACTCTTGCGTCTGTTTGATGTTTTTGTAACCTTAAATTGGGTAAGCATCATAGGGCAACCATTTTTGAATTAACATATCTCAAATGTCTCTAAAATACAGGATTTGGGACTCCTGTGGAATTGAAATTTGGCAAAGTTGTAGCTGTTTCGGTAGTGCTGTGCTTTGTGCTCAGTTGCAATCACATGATTGTCATTTCCAACACTCTGCCTGCTTTCTGTAAGGAAAGTCAATGGGAAAGTTAGCAGGAAGTAGGAAGTCATTCCCACTCACACTTTTTTTTTTTACCTATATTAGTCTGTAGGTAAGGAAATATCTCTAGAACAATGATACTGCTACCATCAATCAAGGAAGCACAACCTGTCAGCACCAAAGCCCATTGTACTTACCAATTAGTAATTACAGAGACAATTACATTGGCAGAACTGATAGGTGCCTGGTTTTCAGAATGAAGGCGGACTTTCCGAAATGGGTTCAGACAGTACTGAGTAATCCAACAGCAAACCATGGCCTCAAAATGCCACCTTCTGCTATCGTGAGACATATACTAGCTACGGGTCACCAAGTCAATTTAAACAGTACATTCAAAGTTTTGCTATGCCACAGGAACTCTCGTTTTCTGTGTTTCGCCGAAGCGGTTGCCATCAATCGATTGAAACCACCTTTGTGTGTTCAGAAACAACTGTAAATCACACTATGCCTTCTGTGGGCGCAAGTTTTGTCATGGGCTGGTTTCCACATATGTCACATGTTTCACTAGCGCTCTCACTGGACCCTATGTTCTATGTTGCTTCTAACCGTGTTATTGTAAATTTGGTACCGACAAGTCAATACGAAATACTTGCATCTACCGCTGTTCATTTTAACTGCATTGTTTAAATGATCCAATTATCTAGTACAGTGGTGGCGAACCTAGGGCACGTGTGCCAGAGATAACACGCAGAGCCCTCTCTGTGGGCAAGTGTGCTGTTGCCCCAGCTCTCTTTCAGATCTCTGCCACGCATGCCCGCCTTGCAGTTTGGGCGCACATACTTTGGACACTCAGTGCCTAAAATACCATCACTGATCTAGTATATTATAAGCCTCTATTTATAGTTAATCCTTGGCTGCAGCTGGAATAAATGGGGAGAATATGTTGTAGATGGACATGGAAACTATGTAACTTTAGCAAATGTGTAATACTTCTTAAATTTATATTCCTTATCTGAGTAAAAGGAAGAGGTGCAGATTCATGCAATACAATAGGGAAAGCTGAGTTGTTTTTTGCTTAGCCTTTAATAAGCCAAAATCTTATTCTAATGCTTCTTTATGTTAAAGTCAGGTTCACTTAATGAAGCATAACTAATTGTAATACAGTCTATCTTAAAAGCTCCTTAGGACAAACCTTGCAATCTTGAGACCTGTCTGGTGTCTTTTATAAGGATCTGAGCAACCTGCAGAACATCAGGATGGTAAGTGACATACTAGAGTGCCATAATGGCCTTTCACGGAATTCCTACTGGAGCGTCTCTAAAGGGAAAAGTCTACTTTATATTAATGCTATATTAATCACACTTGCATGCCTCTGGGTGGTTTACAGATAAAACAGTAAAATGATATAAAAGCTACACTTAAAACAGTTAAAACAAGATTAAAGCAAAGTTAAAAGGAACAAAATGAAAATGCAGCCCACCAATCTATTCCAGGATTGCATGGCACTCTTAAACTCCCTGGTCAGTTGGAGAACAATTGATACTGTGAATGAGTATGTTCCTAAAATAAGGACACTTATATCTGACTTGAACACAATGCAACAATTAAACATCTTTCCAAGTTAAGAACATTCACTATTCAACATTCAGGAGCTTTTAAAATACATTTTCCTAGCCTTATTTCAGAAGCTGATTGGTTCGGTGGACTTTGACAGCTTACAATATTTTGAAGGGATGGCTAATGTGACAGCTGTCTTCAGGATTAACCACATTGAGGAATGGATTTCATGGCTTAGATCCGGGGTATTTGCAGGACCATCTCCTACCCACCTCCCACCGTCTTGTCCGCTCTCACAGGGCTGCCCTCCTCAGGGTACCGTCTAGACAATGTCGGCTGGTGACGTCCGGGGTAGAGCATTCTCCGTGGGCGCCCCTGTCCTCTGGAACAAGTTACCCACCAAGCTTCAGACGGCGCCTGATCTCCGCTTCTTCCATCAGGACTTAAAGACCTGGCTGTTTCAACAAATGGGTTGATCTTGATCCTCGGGTCTTTCTTATTTTGATTGTCATTGTTTTAACTGGGTTTTAACCATTTAAATCTTTTATTATTGTATGTTTTTAACTTGTGTTTGCTGCCCTGAGTCCTTAGGGAGAAGGGCGGCATATAAATTTTTGGTAAAATAAAATAAAATAAATTTCATACAGATATCTGTGCACATCTTCCATTTGATTTTTGCTATCTGGCCAATAAGGTAATAGGTATGCCTTGTATCACCTGTTTATTTGGATAAGAGATGAAATTAGTATTTCCAACTATTTGCATTGCTGCTTTGTGCATAGTATTTCCATCTGCCTCTTTAAAGATAAACCTTGAATTTTTAAAGATAAACCTTGATGGAGAGAAAGGAAAGTTACACATGCATAATTACAGTATTCTGCACTTGTTGAATGAATAGCACTGCATGTCCCTTACACATTTGTCTATGCTGTTGTAAAAACAACTTTAAGGAATTTTCAAGTCCCTTTCCCCTCTGTCCAGCTTTTCAGATTGCAGCCTCAACTACTGTGTTATATAAAAAGTACAGAATTACATATCTTGTCTATAATGTAGTTAGGGAGTCTAGAAAAAAGAGCATAGTATTTTATTCAGAGTAAGATTTTTTTTTATTAAAAAAGTTTTGAAAAGAATGTATTTCAGTGTCATTTGAAAACCAGGCACCTGGTTAGATTGATTTCTCTGAAAGATGCCTCCTGTTCTTACCCAAGGCCTCAGAGGTGAAGGAGAAGATCCCACAGTCGCTAAAGTCTGTGTCATCCTAGAGACCACCATATCAGCTATAAGCTGCCTATCTTCCTCCACATGCTCTCCTATCAGAGGCATTGAGCTGTCCATCACCTGTTGAAACAAGGAAAACGTTCTTTTCAATATGGTTATGTTTGCTAGTGCAGCAGAAAAGCTCAGACACTGCAAAACACATGTTCAAGAACATTGTGGCTTTGCTTCCTACTCCCTTGTGTGTCAGTTTCCTATACAAGTCAGAAGCTTTTTAAAAATATGACACTGTTTCAATGACATCACTCATATTTGTTAAGTTAGAACACAATCAACTTTTCCCAACATAGGAAAGAATAAAACCTCTCCATATTTCACAAGGATGGGATTGCAACTGATCTAACTATTGTATGAATTGCTGAAAGAAAATTTTAAGTTTCCCTTGACAAATTTAACAGTTTCAGTCTTGGCTGAAAATCTTCCCCATTCTTTGCTCCTTTATATGTAATATGCTAAGCCTGATGATAGTTTACTTACTTGGATGGATTTGTGCAGTTTGTGCCATTTTTTAAAAGAAGCACTACATTTTGGTATAAGGTGTAAAGTTGGCCAAGATACTTTCATTTACTACATTTATATGGCTAACCATCTAATATAAATTACTCAAGGCAGACAACAAAATAAAAACACAACCAATAATTAAAAACATAAATAACACTGCATAAAGTACCATAAATGCTGAGAACCATAACATTGCATAATAAATATAACAAAGAAGCAGGCAAACCTATGCTGGCAGGGCCCAGATTTGACAGCAACGCCAAGTTTTTAATGCTATGCAAAATTGCAGGGTGGAAAAATTGATTACAATATAAGATGAGCAAGAATGACATGGAACTCTTCACAAACCAATAAAGCTTGGTTTCTTCTCTCTTTAGTTACATTTTTTATCTACAGTTTTAGATTTCATGTGAAAAATATTTCCTCTGAAACTATATCTACATGCTCATTCTGACCACAAGATGGTGCCCTCATATCTCCCAAATCTTTGTAGTTCAACTCAGTAAAATAGCAATTGGGATGTTCTCCATCAGAGTGATAATAGTCAACGTACTCTCTTTTTGACTCCATATGCAGTCAGAAGATCTTCCATGAAAAAGAAAATATCAACAGGCTTAGAAGTTGCAAAAGTTTTCAAAACTACAAAAATTGTATTCACCTCCTCCTGATGTCTAACATTGTGACCAAGGATGTACCAAAACGGTGGAAGGAAAGGACACCAGTTCATGACTTGGAAAGCAACCCTGCCAATCATGAGGGTCTGCAATAATGTGAAAATGTTGAAATGTGACACCACAACACAAATTCTGTCTTTTCTACTTGTATCCCAATGTGGCACATAAATATGTATATTGTGTAGCTTGTGTCCCAACATTGCAACCCAAATGTTGTCATATGCCACCTTCCCCACCCGTGGGTATCATGTTTCCAATTCTAAAGTAATCAATAACCAAAGCTGTAGGAAACTGGTTAAACTGTTATTTTTATGTATCAGTTATCTTAGTACAAAAGATGGGGTGGACCTTATAAAATCAAGACTGGAGAAATTAGCTCATAATTTCTAGAAAACTGTCTTCTAGCGGGCCCAGGTGAGTAATGCTGTGAGCATGAGATGTTCATCAGTTTTTCTATCTATCTGAAATAATTGTGGATTTTTATTTATACTTTTGAATCGGTGTTGATGACAGCCTGAATTATTCCCAGCATTTTCTTAGCAAGGTTTTTCAGAAGTGATTTACCATTGCCTTCTTCCTAGGGCTGAGAGACTGGCTGGCTCAAGGTTACCCAACTGGCTTTGTGCCGATGGCCTTAACTACTACAAATTGGCTGTTAGTTGTATATTGCTTTCTATTAAAAAAAAGTCTCAAAAACAATTACAGTTGAAATGCAACAGTAAAAAGAAAATACAGTATAGAAATAGGAAGTAAAATAAAATTAAAACGAGTAGAAGCAGCAATAGAAACTTAAAAATCACAAGTGTTATCACACCATTAAAGTATATTGGAAAATAAAGCTTTCTGCATTAAACAAGAAGCAATTATTTAAAATTAATTTATAGTTTAAGGGTGGACACAAAGTGACCTTCTAATGCTGAGATAAACACAAGAAACTCAGTGCAAAACTGTTTCCCCTTGTTTCTGGGAATAAGATAATGTAGCAGCTGAGAAAAAAACAGGTTGACCCAGCTATGCAGTTCTGATCTTTACCCTGTACAAGGTTTGTGGCTGTCTCCATTACACTTGTTTTTTTCCTGATAAAAGTATCTCAGAGAAAGGAGGGATCTGGTCAAAGAGAGAAATCTACACGGGAAGCCCCTTTTCTTCTACTACTTCTCTAATTCCATGAAATCTGTAGGCTAAACATTCCTGTTTCCATGAGTTTCATGAGTCAGGAAATTTGGATTATCACAAGAACTCATTAAAAACATCATATGTTTTTAAAACTGACAATTGATTAAGAAAATGTCTCTTCATCTGCTACTGTATAAGTAGCTAATCTAAAAGATGAACATTTTCTCAACCTGGTTATCTGCTAAGGACATCTGATTGAGTTTAGAAAGATTCTAAAAAAGGCTGTTCCAGAAATTTCCATATACCGTATCACACAAATGAACAGCCGTTGGACATTAACATCTGCCCTGTGCCTGCTTGCTGTTTGGCAGCATGCTATCCTAATGGTACATTATTTGTAATGAGTATTTCCATATAGTTATATAGTTTGGCTTTTAGGTTTGGGAGCCATCTAGAGGTGCACAACTATGGCAGTATACAAGCAATAGGAAATAAATATCCATACATGAATGCTTTCAAAATAACATGTCAGTATGCACAATTGAACAGTATGCACAATTTTAGAAGGGGATGGATGCATATTTCAAAAAGATTTGTTTTATTGATTTGATTGCTCTTGTGATTTATATCTAATTGTACACCTCTCTTATTGTACTTGTGATTTAAAATATTTTTTTAAAAAAGGATCAGCTGCTTTTGGAAGCATGTCAATAGGAATATTCATTCTATAGGGTTTCGTTCTACAGCATTTGCTGCAACTCTGCAGTCATCCTATAGGGTTTGCTGCAATTCTCTTTTATTAAAGATAATTCATGTTTTGGATCTGGGTTGTGATTCTTTCTCATCTTCCTAAGTAATTCTCATTGCAGTGCTTAAAATGGGTGGGCTAAGTAAGCAGTTGAGACTTCCAGTATCTGAATTTCCTATTAATATATATATATATATATATATATATATATATATATATATATATATA